>VXAX01005714.1:151435-168790 GCA_013399835.1 Leptocoma aspasia
AAAAAAAAAGAGAATGATACTTGATGCCCAATATGATTTCTCACCAAATACTGACCCATGCACAGCTCATCTCCAAGCACTGTTTGACCCTTCCCATCCAACTCCCCACAGTTTATACACTGAGAATGAAATTTTATGGTATGGAATATCCCTTTGGCCAGATCAGGTCAGCTGTCCTGGCCACTCTCCTTCATAGCTTCTTCTGCACCTGCTTACTGGAAGAGCATGGGAAAGTGAAAAGTCCTTCACTTAGTGTAAGAACTGCTCAGCAACAGCTAAAACATCACTGTGCTATCAACATGATTCTCATACTGAATCCAAACCATAGCACTGTACCAGCTACTAGGAAGAAAATTAGCTCTATCCCAGCCAAAACCAGGACAGTCCTCATGACTGCCAGAGCACCCTGCTGACTCCTGTTGAGTTTATCACCAGCCAGCATCCCTTTCTGCAGGGTTTCTCTCCAGACACCCTCTACCAGCTTGTAGTTGTGACCAGCATTACTCCATCCCAGGTGCAGAACCCAGCCTTTTGGCTGGTTAAATTTCATGGAGCCCTGGTTACAGAAGGGAGGGCAGAGTACTAGATAAACACTATAATATCTCCTTTTGTTCCCCCTAATCCTTACCCAGAATTTCACACTGTACAACACTTCAACCCTAACTGTAAGTGCTATACAGTTAAATATCTCCCCTACATACAGTTCAACCCTTCCCCTTCACCTGTCCTCCCAATTGTGCAACATTAACTAACCGTCTAAAAGTGCTCTATTTCATAAAAAAATGAAAAAAAGGGTTTTTTATCTTTTTACATTGGGATTTTTTTTTCTACAATTATTATTTCTTCAGGTGGCAAAAATTGGTTTTTTAGTAAAGAAAATGAATTTTTTTTTAAAGGACTAAGATTTCTAGTCTATTTCTCCCATACCCTTATACTGGGCCCTCGTAATTTTTTCTCCTTGTTCTCACAAAGTAAGCAAAAGAACCTTATTAGATGCTTAGTTGCTGTTTAGTAAAATTATTTATGAATGTTTATAAAAAGAATATGTAAAGTAATTTAATTCTGAAAATAAATATGAGATTAACTACATGAACAGGAAGGTCATGATTCAGTCTTACAGTAAATCTTTCTAGAGCTTCCAGTACCGTATCAAAAGTCTTATAACTGCATGATACAAAATGATGATCAAATATAAATGCACTCTGTTAGTTGAAATCCTTTCAGAAATACATGTTGGGCTATTATTGTACTGTCAGGCTTTATGTAAAATTTTAAATATTGTTTATTCAAGATTTTTTAACTTTATGCTAAATCAGGTATGGGCTGTCCTCTTACAGTTGATATAAAAATAACAAAAGGTTTTGTCAACTGTATAAGCTCTGTCTATTTCAAAAGAAGAAATGCAGACGAAATATATTTATGTGATCTATGCTGTTTGCTGGAGTATTTCAACAGTTTTAGAATTAACAATTGTGGGAGAAATTTGAGACAACCCCTGCTCTGTGAAATCAGTAAATTTATGTCCAGTTTATTGCATTATATTAACATAGGTTTCTGCAGAATTAAAGTTTGATATGCCACAATCAGCGGCAAGGGCAATATAATTTCACAAAGCAACCAATCTGGTGCAATGGCCTCATACAAAACTCCTAAATTTGTGTCTTGGTTTAAGACAACTACGGGAGTGGACAGTCCAAAATGTGTTACCTCCCCTTTCAGTTTTAACCATTCTTGTTTCACCAATAAGCAGAGTGGAATAGGGGAAGATACAAGAGAAAAAATAACAGTATACTAAAAAATGAAAGAGCAACAGGCAAAATAGCAGTAATAATCTCTAGAAACAAAGGCGCTCAATCCCGCGGACTCCCCAGGAACAAAGAAAACAAAATGGCGGAGAAAGCCCTCCCCACAAGATGGTGGCCTCTGCTGGTGACTCTGTGGTCTGGGAGGCAAAGGCAAAACGGCCGACAAGCCCACCCTCTCCCGACCGCATGTAGAGAGAGAGAGAACAAAGAGAGAAAAACAACACAGCAACCGAACCTCTGCAGTTACTAAAACTCCCCCTAAAAAACAACCTGCAGGGAACAGGGACAAAACAAAAAGAAAACCTGGAGTCCAAAAACTGTGATGCCTCTCAAGCTCTTTGCTTCAGGCCACTGGATAGGACTTTTCTCTCTCCTGGTGGCGGCAACTCTGTTGACAATGGCAGCTGGAAAAAAAGCTCGGGAACTGGGAGAGCAGCAGCCCTGTGGTGCCAATTTCTCTGCCTCTTCCTCAGCTGGCTGGACCCACTTGGCACTGGCACTGCACTCTGAGTTGCTGGTGCTCTGCAGGGAATGTGTGTAGGGGGAAGAAATGGCACCACTTAACACCAAAAATCAGCAGCTCCCACCTCCACAGGTCCTGCTGCAGACAGGTATTTGTGTAATTTGCCCTGCAGTAGCCTGGGATTGCCAAGAGACTGCAGTTTTTTGGAGACCTAAGCCAGGCAAAGAGCTTGGAGAGAAGCAGAAGAAGGTTTCTGCCTTGTGCTGTCTCAGTTTCCTGGTGGAAATGAAAGAGAAAGGGACAGAGGTTTCTGCCTGAGCAACCCCAACTGCTAAAAAAGACTCTAACGCTCCAGATCTCCCAAACCCGGTACCAGAACCCCCGGTTCCATTTGCGGCCCCCCAGGACTTTACAGGAACAGTTAAAATTTTAGGTTATATGATGTAGCACAGATATGGAATATAATGCACATTTTTTGGGTTACCCATGACAATATATCAAACAAGGAAATGTATAACGGTTTCATGTGTATGTCTTCATTCCTGTTTATATCTTAAATCATGTTATTGGGGAACAGTAAAAAATCTATTGCATAGAAAGATGGGAAAAGGTTGTTAAAGAAAAAAAACAAATTTTGTGTTAACAGTATCCGTCACTCCAGCTACTGCAGAGAGACTTCCCAAAGAGACTTTCCCTGCTTTTAGAACTGTATGACTCAGTTTAAAAATTAGAAATGTTAGGTTTATGATTAAAAAATAAGAAACCATTTGATTAAATTGTAATGAAACTGAGTGATGGAGAAAAATTATCATTTTATAGCATCAAAGTGACCGATTTGTCAGAGACCTTAGCAGTCAGAAAGTACACTGATTTTATGCTTATAAAATAAGATAAGGAATTTAATACTCAGTCTGAAATTCTGTTTTGTTATGATGGAAATAATATAAAATAACATGCATTGCAATGGAGAGTGAATGAATATAAATTGCTCCCTATATGGGCAAAACTAGAGAGCGCTGACACACCCCTAGCTGTAAATGTGAGCCAAGACGCTGAATGCTTAGTTAAAAAATATTGAAGAATTCCAAATTTAAAAAAGGGGTATTGGGGAGGGGTCAATGAATCATTGCAATATAAATGTGTAAAGCTAAATAGCTTTTACTATTTATTAATTATTATATTACTATTTATTAACTATTATATTGTTAAACCACTGTTTACTGGTTAACAGAATTAGTTGACAGATGTAACAGGAAGCTATCAATATTCAAAATTTCCCCATCAGCTATGTATTTTTTGAAAAATTAAAGGCAATATTAGAAATATATTAAAATATGTTTCATTTAATCAGCTAATTTGTCATGTCTTTGTGGACAATAGTGTGGAAACCAATGATTCATACTGATGAACTTCTGGGAATAGGGAAATACATTCTCATGCCATATATATTAAGTACAGATCTCTTAGGTTAGCAAAATTGAGATTTTATGTAGCACTTGTTATGATACTTCTTTTTGCAGGAGTAGGAGTTCTGCAGTTTTTGCATGAGTAGAAGAGATTTGGGTGTGGGAAATAAAAATGTTTTTCTGTATACTTGTCTAGGTGTCTAAATTCTCTGAGCTCCTTAATTCACAAGGGCTACAAATAGATTTTTCTCTCTGATGGCTCCACAGAATTATGTAGGGCCCAGTAGGCAAGGTCTTGTCTGCATCCATACTGCAGCTCCTCTGGGGCATCACAATGCATAAAGCAAAATGAAAAAGAGGAAATAGGAAAGTGACAAGACTTTTTAGGGCTAAGTTTCTTACAGTTTTCCATGGCAAAAATTAATTTTCATGTCTCTGGAACATCAGAGGACACATTAGGTTTTTAAGTTACCAATATAGCAAGATGTTATCACTGATATTGTATTTGATTAAGAGAAGACACACACACACAGAGGTCATCTGTAACTTTCATTCTTTTTTACATAGGCAATAGTACACTATATTTATTCCTCCGGCATGAAGAAAGTCCTTCTATGACATATATAGGTCAATCCACATGAATGGCAAGATTTTTACATCATAACTATACCATGATTCACTTTTGCATGGGACTGCTGCCAATTAGTCTTCCATGTACGGTATAACCTTTGAAAATACTTAAGGGCTATTTTATGTACGCACAGTCTGGAAATTTAGTTATAAAAAGCCCAAGTATAGAATATTCAAAGAAGTTATAAAAAGATGCAAGATATAAACAAAGCCTAGATTTTTTTTTAGTAAAGAAAATCTGACATCTTAGAAATTCTTGAAAATTTAAATGTTTCTCTACAATCACATATTTTAGATTTGAAAGGTCATGGGATCATATGCTTTAAAAGTATATCACATTTCTAAATACAAAAAAATTATTTGTCACACAACTGTACATCATTGACCTGAAGCATCATAGGGTTAGGTTTAGGGTAAATAGTGTTATTGAGATGGGGAGGGGAGGTGTCTAGCAAAGTCACAAATCCAGCAAAGTCTATTTGGTGCCCTTTTGGGTCCTAAATCAACTCATGAAAAATAAGTAGAAATTTGATACATGCTTATGTAGCTCTGTTATTTTTATGCATAAAATGCAAATGCTGTTTACAGAGGTTGTTGAATATCTGTACGTGCTAGTGAAGTCGTTAGGAGGAAGTCTTTCTCCACAACCTTCTTCTCCTGCAATTTGCCAGCCTGTGTGGAAAAGAGATGAGTATCTTCCCTAGTCTGCTGTTTCTGCTCAGTGCCAGTGGAGCAGGGTCTGTTGAATGGCACCCAAAACATCCAGCTAGCTGGAAAATCGTTGCTGTAAGTATCCAGTGGGCTAGATACCTGGAACAGGCAAATTTGGTAGCCCTTCTTCTTTTCTTCTATATTTAGCTGATGTTTACAGAACTTTGCTTTTGTTTGCTTGAAATACACAGCCTGTGGTCCCACTTCTTTGTAGACTTCACTGGCAGCATTTTTAAGAATAATGGATATTTGTGCTGTGATAGGCAGAGCGGTGTTCATGCTGCCACCCTTATCTGAGAAACCCCAGGTGAAGTTGCTTTTCAAGCTTAGTAGATTAAAGTCAGTGTCTTGGATCCTATGCTAACTCGGATAAGAGAATTGGGAATTACTTCCTCCTTTTGTAGTTGTGCCACTATACACACATAGACACATGTAATCTACATAAAAACATGATTAACAGGGAAAGTATATATGTGAAAATACATTCTTCATTAATAAGTTGGTTTGAATTCTACCCAATATTTGATATCATATTTCTATTTAATAACTCTACACGTAAAGAGGTATTGGAGAAATAAGGAGCTTCCATCAAATAATTCTGATGGTAGAAATACAAAATGATGAAATATTGTTTGGGGAATATATGGAGACAATAAAGGGGTGTAGAGGAATAAACTACTTTATAGATTGAAAAGGTGAAAATTCTTCAGGGAGATGCATTCTGAAAATAAAGCGTAGATTTTTTTGGATTGTTTCTTCCTTGCTCCAGACAATAGTAAGAATATTATTATCTATTTTTCTAATAATGCAAAATTTTTTTTCTTCATATCTGGATTGCATCCAATTTAAATAACTACATGTCCAAGTGGATTTAGGGACAAATTTATTCTAGATGAGCTTCTTCACAATGGATATATGCTTATGATTAGTGTTCTCATACAACAAATGGAAACTCCTTCAATGACAAAACATTAATTAGGAGCTCTGTGTAAGAGCTATGCCAACACAGAAGCACAGAATGATGGGGATATGAATTCAATTTCTACGAGAAATACTAGCTAAATTTAACAGTTAAACCTGAAATATATAAATAATGATCTTTCTAGAGGCTCTTTCCAGCCTATCTCTTCTCTTTCAGCATAATATAAGGACTTCTATTTGAGAGTAAGAAACACATGCCCAGCACAAGTTCATTATATTTTTTATACCTGATATTCTTTGATCTGAATGAGGAGGAGAGCCTGGAATAACTGACATATTTCAATTTGCACTTAGGGAGAAAATATCTTCGATTTCTTGATACCTTTTATCTAAATTCCGAACAAGAAAAAAGGTGGAGAATAAGCAAAAGATTTATTTCACTTGTTCTATTTCAACAATAATAAAGAAACTTTGTATTCTTTCTTCCCTTATAATACAATACATATATTTGGCCACTGTTATGAAAAAACCTCACACTTTATGCAAATAACTTTGAAATATCTTCTGTAAAATATAAGCAAAGAAAGGGCAAATCAGAATGAGTACAACAAAAATGCTAAAAACCAATGTATTTCTGAGAAAATCTATCCCTTGTTTAAATGTTACATATAGCAGCTTGACAAATTTAGAACTAGAACAATTCTTGCTTAATTTCAAAGCCTCTTGGAGGGAATATATTTGTGGAATAATTTATTATGTATTTATGTTCATACACATTGTATTTGTGTAACATCCATTCTAGTGTAGATAAGAAAGTTTAAATACCTCAGGCAGAGGAGTTTCTTCAATCCTCTCTTGGAGTAGATAAATACATTAAGACAATACTAGAGTTACAGGAACCAGATAGACAAATTTCTTGCTGACAAAACCCCAAACCTGTCTAACATTCCCATATGTCCTGTTTATGTAATAAAATAATAGTTCCTCTGCATTTCTCGTTAAAGTCAATATGCTAATTAGTATAAACAATCTCTACATGGGAAAATATAAGTGAGAGCATTTGGGCAAAGCATAAGAAAATACAAATATACAAGAATTTTTTTCTTCCCACTCATTCATATCTGAACATAGAAGGTATTCTAGTTAGTTGTGTGTAAGCCATTAATAATTTAACATTTCTTTCTTAAAGACTAGATAAATCCAAATACCTCTTGGGGATTTTGTCCCAGAGTTTTGCTGAAGAGGTTTTAATCTCCCTGAATTAACAAAATCAAAGCTAATTTTAAAGGCTTGACAAGCTAAAATGGATTTGACCCATAGATAAAGAAGCCTTATAATAAGCTGTTTCTCAGTTGATATTTGTGAGACCTATAAATTATATATCACTACTTTGAAAGACTGTATAAAAATTAAAGTGAGAGATAATTTCTTTTTCAACAGGAGATAGCTTTAAGCTATTTCAAAATGGGATAAAGGGAGAAAAGGATAGAAAAGAAAAGACCTGAAGGGACTTTAATTTTATTTCACATAAAATTTGATGTGGTAAGCATTCACAAGCTTTATTCTTTTGTTAAGTATGAGAAATCCTTACTTTCAATAAATCTGATTTTTTGTCTGTTTAATTTCTTTATCAAATTTAAGATCTGGAGGTAAACCAATTCAAAGCAGGGTTTTTAAGATGTTGGAAGTCCAATATCAAAGTCAAAATTAAGTACTCTGACTGCTGTCTGTCAGGTATGAGGGTGTCAATTTTCTATTCTCTTCCTCACCTTTTGTGAAAACCAGTTATTTTAAGTGGCAAAAGTCTACCACTTTGGGTCTATCAGTGAAGTGAGGGAGGAAAATGCTTAATTTTCAGTTCCCTTGGGGTTGTTTTCTTAGAATGAATATATTTTTTTTTGACAATAAAAAAGAGGATCCCTAGAAGCACATATCAGGATGCAAATGGTAGTTAAAATAAATTTGTGGAGCAGAAACAGAATTAAAGAACCTATTAGTTGCCTAAACTATAAATACGTTTTGGAAAAACATATCTAAATTGAGGTGTACTAGAGCAAAGCATCCAGGGAATCTGCATGAGAGAATTTATGTCTGCAAGCAGTTTTATAATTTCAGATTTCAACTTAAGGATCATAGATTTCTAATGTAGGATATTCAAGCCTTAAAAATTCAATAAACATTTGGCAAATACCAAATACTATATAATAAATCCAATGTTTATTGAAAATTTTTCTTTTCATAAATACAGATAAAATTAAGCTCTACTCCTTGACAGATGAGCATTTTCTATACATCTGTTTAAATATTGGATCTATGTATTCTTAGCTATGTCAAAAATAGTTCCTAATCCAATAACTAAATATTGTGCTCTTTCTCTACCTATTGCTCTTCATCCACATCAAGGTAGATGAAGAGCATGTGAATTATTTTCTCAGAAATACTTAATATGAATTGGTAAAGTCTTTCCTCTCCAATGGATCAAAAACAGCACCACATTCCTGGTTGTGTTCAAGCAAAGTCTTGATTTCTGAGGCTTTTTTAACTGCTTTTTTTCTATTCCTTTGGTATTTCTGGAATCACCAATTGCAAATTTTGGTTTAAAAGTTGCAAATAATACTTCAGAAAAATATAAAATCCTTTGAATGAACTTATATTTATGCTCAAAATCCCTACTTGTGTTTACAACCTAAGTAATAATACAATGGAAGTACAGACTCTTCCCATGTAAAAATTGACAATCCTGCAATTACAGTTTTTTGAAAGAGACTGTCATTAGAAGTCAGCAGAGGAACTAGTATCATTACTGTATTCAAAGCTACTCCCGAATAGCCAAGAACAGTAGGTTTCCTTACAGAGTCTTAGATTATTGCCATTTATTTTCTATTTATGTGGAAATATTGTCATATCTGGACACAAGGAGTCATGCTACGTGCTTTGAAAGGAGTGTGTTACTTTTGAAAGCATCCTCCATCTGTTTTAAATGAACGTCATTCTGTTTGGCATGCATTTCCTGTATACTTTTCAAAATATAAAGCATTAACACTCAACACGTGTTCAGGCTCTGATAGCACATGTAAACTGCCACATAGCATATTTACTTCCCTTTCTGGAGAAAGGTCCTGGAGAGGCTTTCTAGAAATCCTTAGTCATTCATTCCAAATCTCTTCCTGAATATTGGATTATTTTAATAGTATTGACTTTGCACCTGTTCACAGCACTATTTCTCTGTCAGGTTGTTAGTACTACATTGTCTTTACTGTTTTGATGATGTGTGTGCCTATTTGATTCCATATTCTTGTGAGAAGGTTATCCTAATTTTACTGTAGTTTAGTTAAGAACACACACTCTATTCTTCACATGGTAAATATAGATAACATGACTATTCTGTGATATTTTAACACTCAGTTTTTCTGCTTGTGATTCAATATTGGTGCTTTAAAATTTCACAAGAAATAACAAAAATTTGAAGGATTTTATCTGCCCCTCCAGATGTCATTAGGAAACTTAAGGAAAGCTGACAAGGAAATTTTTTATTTCCTATTTAATAGGTTAGCTGAAGCCACCAAGAAAGAGTGTACAGACATGAAGCTAATCATAATTGTGTCTTTTAGTGTAAATGGCACAGTATCACAAGCATGTCCATTTAGGAGATCTTCAGTGGAGCTGTCGGAGACTGTGTCCATTGCTGTCTTTTACTGTAAATTCTCTTGCTCCAATCTAGCAAGAAGATAAAGTATTTATTGTCAGTCCACAAAACCTCAACCTCCAGGAGAAATTTTGCAGCTCTTAATAGGTTTCATGACCTCTATCCCTCAGCCTTGTTCAGGTACTTGTGATGCTTTCCCACTTGCAGCTTTGGTACCACTAGCACAGTTTATTTGCTCTGTGTTTATGGTTGGTTTTTTGGACTCATTTGCAGGAAGCTAGCTGAACTTTATAGCCATAATTAACATCCTGTAAAATATAAATCTCAGTTCTTGAAACCCAGATAGAACTTACTTTTACTGCAGCATTAGATATTATTTCAGCCTACTGACAAATGTGACTGCATGGTGGTTATATAAGGAGTATGTTGCAAACAGTTCATGGTGATATGCTGACCAACTGAAAAGTATTATGTGCGTGGGAGTTTCTATTTTTCCCCAAATTATAAGGCTGAAAGCAGGGTGTACTGTTCCATTTCTGCTAGTTTTATCCTGCACAGTGCTTCTTCAGACACGGTCAGTTTCATGAAGTCACTCAAAGGAAATGTTTTTCAAGGGTGGCTTACAATGACAACTTCAATTTTAGTAGTGATATCTTCCACAGACTTTGTATTTTTCAAACCTTTAAGAGATAATGAACAAGTTGGTAAAGACAGTGCTGAAATGCTTCACACTGTGACTTGTTCCATTTACCACTAACTTCCTTCCTGCTGCCCCTAGGCTATTCAGGAATATAAATCCTATAGGATCATTGCAAATTTAAAGTGTTCACAGCTTTCACCTTCTTTTGGGAAAGGTTTCAGTGAGACATACTGAAGGTCTACCTAGGCAGCAATTCTTTCACTGCCAGCACAAATTGGTGATGTCGAATTAGTGTATAGATGGAATGGCTGATCAATATATTTTCCCAGCACCTAAAAATCCAATTTGTATGGATTTTATGGGTAGAAACAGCATAATTATGCTTACTAAGCAATGACAGTTTTCTCTTTCATGAATCTTGCTTTTCTGAGAGTATATTTGTTCTAAGATAACATCAGATTTTTTGGCTACTCCAAGTCTTTTGGTACATAGTTTAAGAAGAGTGGGGCAGGATAGTGTACTAGAGTTTTTGGATTGGCCAGTGAAATGCTGACTTTTCAGATGATGCTTTCCTATGGTGTTAGAAGGTTATTTTGGAGATAAAATGAATGAGGCTAGGTGAGCCCAGTCCTGAGTCACGTGGGGTAGAAAGTCTTTCTTTGTCCAAGTTCTCAAGAAAATCTCCCACAGAGACTAGTGAAGAATTATTCAGCTAATGTTCTGTACACAGCTAGGCCCTTTAGAATCACCTGATCTCAGGTATTGTAAATCACCAGGGGCATTACAAGTTCATAATGTGCCAAAAAATGTGAATGGTACACTGACAAGTAGAAAACTAAGAGAGAGATCATACTTATTGCCGTTTTCCATATTTTCTGTCATCAATATGACTAGTAAGCAATGTGGAAGTCTTTTCTGGTTTACAAATAATATGTAGAAGAACTTCAAATAATAGAGCAATTTTCACATTTAGACCTTAATTTATTTCAGGATAATATTTTAAATGTTTTACAGTATTTTAAAACTTTTATCATCACCATAATAATGCATTTTATACAGTTGTGTTTATTCTTTTTTCTGTGTAGGTGTCCCGGTTTCAGCTGAGAAAGTATTAATTTTCTTCTTAGTAGGTGTAGAAAAAAAACCACCAAGGTAAAATAAAGTGAACTGATGAGAGTCTCAAAACTACATTTTTTTAAGCTAGGTAAATTGAGTCATCTATCTAAAAATAGACCTTCATGCTGGGAGTCTTGTATAAATTAGTATTCTGCAGCAGAGAGATTTTGTGTGTAATGGATTGGGAAAATTAAAAAAAAAGTTGAAGGACATATATTCATAAGCACAATAACAAGGTATTTTTTGTCACTAAAGCTATTTAAAGTAAGGAAAATCTACACAAAGGAATCTGGGGGTGGGGTTGTTGTTTATTTGGTTTTTTTTTTCCTCCATTCCTTCTGATCTACACTGTTTTTCAAACTGTAAAAAAAAAATAAAATCAACAATGTTACTTCATATTGATACATTTCTTGCTGAAGTATCATAATTGTCCAGGTTTCACTTTTAGCACTCAGCAGCCTGGTAATGAAATGCTGAACAAAGAACAAAATATATAGAATATAAAATCTAAGAAGCAAGTGCTTTCCACATCTGGAAACTAGTATGTCTTATTCTGACTACACTTCTATTGCAAGTTTGATAAAACATGAATGGAAAGACTTTGAAATGTTTTATCAAGTATGAGCTTTCTAGAATTATTTCAATGCTTCAAGAAAGGCTGAACTTTGATGAAAATCTCTTTAAATAGGAGAAAACCCAATACTAACAGGACTGGAGAAGCCTATATGACTGTAGGAAAAGTCCTTCAGAACTGTACAGTTAAAATGAATAGGGAAACAGGGTTCCTTTAAGATTTAGACAGTTTAGGAAAGTAAAAGATTCACCCAACCTGCAAGGGAAATCATGCAGCATTCTTCTTCAGACAATACGTGTTGTTCAGCATCTGGACAGAGCTAGACAAGAACAAATGGGTGAAATATTACAGGTACTTCTTCCTCCCATGATTTTCTGAATTACTAATTCTGTACCCGAGTCCAGAAAATGAGATAATCCTTTTCTAGAATTACTTATTTTGAGGCAAACTCCTGTATGTATGAACAAAAATGTCTATAGGTCACTTTTGTGTAAGGTATATGAAGAACTTAGTGAATCTTTGAATTTATTGAATCTATACATAAGTTGCTTCTCTATTGGACTACTAGAAGAAGTGTGAAATATATTTTTGAAAGTACCAACAGATTTTAAAGCAGTCTGCAGATAAGACTACTTTCTATTCCCAAATCTTACTTTCTGAGAATAATGTTTATCCCATATAGTTATGACAGAAAAAACATATGGTATTGAATAAGATATAAAATTTGCCTCAGAAAACTCAGCTATGTGAGGAGAAATTTCAGGATCTGTTTTCTATTTGTTGCAGATCTGTAGCTACATATGCCCCAAGCCATTAACATATGAAAATGTTTCTATAGTTTCTCATTATTTTATAGCTGAAAGGTAAACTGTCTCTTGAGTTTTCAAGGCAATGATGGAATTCCATTGTGAATATTTGGAAAAGTATTAATAAATATGAAAGTGTAGGAAATTCAAATGTTTTGAACTTTGACACTGTGCCCTTGCTTGTAGTTAATAGGGTTAATATGAAATTCAGAAAACACTGTTCTGTCTTCACAGTACCCATAGTAAAATAAAAATGATTATTTGCTCTTCTGCAATTGCCCAGATAATTTATCACATGATATAACAGAACAGACAATATATAATTCATTACTTGATCTAAACTAACTTCATCAACTAAAAGTTGTACACTATTTTTTTTATGTCTTTCAAAAAGAGACTTGCAATAAGAGAACAATTTTGAATATCTGGAAAAGTTGAGATATTGCCACACTAATGTTTTTGACTTGATGTGCTTCATGTTGGAATGGAGTTTAAGATCCTTGGGGCATTACCAGGTGTTGCCTTTTATGCTAGGTGTCTCTTACTGGTATGTTGCTATGACCATATTATAAGTTTCTCTGTGTGTAAGCCTTCTGATTATTTTCCCATGGGAGAACATCCTTTTGCTGTCTTTTACTCTGTATAAGCTTTCTGTAAACAAAATATCTGTGTCTGTTCTTCAAAGACATGGAATTGGTCAGCCTCCTCCTACCTATGAGGAGAAAGAGCTGAAATTACTTTATCTTTCTGATACTGTAAAGCATTCGGGAGACATTCCCTGGACGAAACAGCAGCAGGAGCATAGAGAATGCTCTCTGCTGAGCAGATATAGAAATATACTAGAATTATAGAGTCGTTATAATAAATCATATTAGCCTTCTAAATTTATTGTCAAGAGTCCTTTCTTCAATGTATGGACCACGACAGTACTGGTATATGTAAGTTTATCTGAAAGGATGACTAACAGACATTTTCAATGACTATTATTTTTGTATTTCTTACGCTGTACTAAGAGATTGATATGAACAGAGAATGGTTCATTATTACCCAATTCATTATTACCCAATGAATTCCCTTTTATGAAAAATCATTGGAAGCAATTTGTCATTTAGTAACTGGCCAAAAACATAGTTATTATACAAAAAGACATATGACAAAATAAAGGCATTTAAAAAAGAATTGATAGTAGGATCAGGGAAGTGCCTCCTGTGCTGGACAGTGGTGGGAGCACACCTCAGCAGTTTGTTGGTTCTGGACCATTGGTTCTGGACCACTCATGTCAAGAAAGGTATTGAAGTGCTGGTGTGAGTCCATAAAGGCAATGGAGCTGGTGAAGAGTCTAAAGAGTAAATCCTGTGAGGAGCAGCTGAGGGAGCTGTGGGTGTTTGGCCAGGAGAAAGGGAGGCTCAGGGGTGACCTTATTCCTGTTTACAACTACATGAAAGACTTTATAGCCAGGTGGTGGCCGGCCTCTCCTCCCAGGCAACCGGTGACAGGGTAAGAAGTGGTGTGAAACTTCACCAGAGGAGGTTCACACTGGACCTCAAGAGGAATTTATTCACAGAAAGGGTTGGCAAGCATTGGGATGGACTGCCCAGGAAGGTGGAGTCACTATCCCTGGAGATTTTCAAAAAACAACTGGATGTGGCACTTAGTGCCTAGTTGGCAAGGTGATGGTCAGCCAAAATTTGGACTCGATAACCTCGGAGGTCTTTTCCAGTCTAAATAATTCTGTGATTTTATGTTTCAATATCCAAGCCAACAAAGTGGTTTTATCAAGCAAAATTTATCTGAATATGAATTAGCTGCTTTATTTGTAAAGAAATGCTAACTCTTCAGAAAATTTTATTAAAAAAATAAAACCTAACAAAATACATGACAAAAAATATTAATTAAATCATTTGGTACAAGGTTTTTTTGCATGTATCAGGAGTCCTGTCAAAGAAAATGACAAATATTTCTATCTTCAGATCCTGTTTTTCACCATTTAATAAAGCTCAAGAAACTAGTAATATATTAGATTTAGTAACAGAAATAATAATGTTTTTCTACTTGAATGGGAATTTTGCCTTCTAGGTGTTGGACTCTTTAGTGACAGACCTTCAGATTCAAGTATATTTTCACTAGGCATATAAATCATCATTATTTATTGAAAGGTTTGTTGGAACATATTTTAAAAATAAGATTATATTCTCACTTGATTTATCTGGCCCTGGTTTATTCTGGTTTATACCCTTAAATAACTAATGGAAGGAGAGCCGCTGGTTATGGAAAAGTTACCTATCTCTGCAGTCAAAGATCATGCTTCATATTAGACATATTTATGGTGGACAAGCAGATATAGTTCTATTTTCTTCCATCCATGCACTGAATTTGCACTTAATTTTCTTTCCCAAATATCTGGACATATCCCTTGTTAGCCATCCAAGACCTGTGGCTCTGTTCTTTATAAAACAAAACAACACCAAAGGGTCACCACGGGGTACATGCCTTTCAAAATCCGAGTTCATGTTCAGTTTTCCCTGTTCTCCGGTGGCACCTTGCATTACTGCCACATCTAAGTGTTTTTCACAGAAACGACATTTTGGATACTTTGCAGAGGTATTTACTGTCTTCTGCTCTGAAGAGTAGCTAAGGATTAGGCTTCTTTGTTCACTTCTCTGGCATGGTTACCAGAACCTGTGTCATTTCAAACTGGACTGTCTTAGTGCCTGACCATACTGGGGCTAAAGCTGGTCTGGAATTCCACTGCGTTTGCAGCTTTGCCATTTTCTGTTTGCTGCCATGTGCAACCACTACTTTTCCTAGAAGTACCAAAGGGAATTCCCAACTTGCCAGTAATGTACCTATCGAAGGATAGCCATGGGGCATTAAAAAGTTTTTGTTAGTCAACTGATCACACTTTGTAATCTGAAATTTAGCAGTGGATGTCAGAGCATTTTTTTCTGAAGCATATTTGGGTGGGGGATCTGGTTTGCTTTGACAATATAAAACTGAGTAATTAAGAAATTGTGCCAGGCCAATTGGTTTTTGGTTAGTATTTTGGGGCTTGCTTTTATATTTTTTTCTTTCAGTTTATGATCTGAAGTCTACTACTTATAGTGTTTTGGGGAAGGACAATTCTTCAATTCTCCTTCTTCTGTGTAGCTCTGAAATAGAACAGAAGTGAATTTAGTGATATAAGTATATGGGCAGATTGAACAGCATTTCCAATAGTGATACCAAAGTAATAATAATAATAATAATAATNAAAGGATGACTAACAGACATTTTCAATGACTATTATTTTTGTATTTCTTACGCTGTACTAAGAGATTGATATGAACAGAGAATGGTTCATTATTACCCAATTCATTATTACCCAATGAATTCCCTTTTATGAAAAATCATTGGAAGCAATTTGTCATTTAGTAACTGGCCAAAAACATAGTTATTATACAAAAAGACATATGACAAAATAAAGGCATTTAAAAAAGAATTGATAGTAGGATCAGGGAAGTGCCTCCTGTGCTGGACAGTGGTGGGAGCACACCTCAGCAGTTTGTTGGTTCTGGACCATTGGTTCTGGACCACTCATGTCAAGAAAGGTATTGAAGTGCTGGTGTGAGTCCATAAAGGCAATGGAGCTGGTGAAGAGTCTAAAGAGTAAATCCTGTGAGGAGCAGCTGAGGGAGCTGTGGGTGTTTGGCCAGGAGAAAGGGAGGCTCAGGGGTGACCTTATTCCTGTTTACAACTACATGAAAGACTTTATAGCCAGGTGGTGGCCGGCCTCTCCTCCCAGGCAACCGGTGACAGGGTAAGAAGTGGTGTGAAACTTCACCAGAGGAGGTTCACACTGGACCTCAAGAGGAATTTATTCACAGAAAGGGTTGGCAAGCATTGGGATGGACTGCCCAGGAAGGTGGAGTCACTATCCCTGGAGATTTTCAAAAAACAACTGGATGTGGCACTTAGTGCCTAGTTGGCAAGGTGATGGTCAGCCAAAATTTGGACTCGATAACCTCGGAGGTCTTTTCCAGTCTAAATAATTCTGTGATTTTATGTTTCAATATCCAAGCCAACAAAGTGGTTTTATCAAGCAAAATTTATCTGAATATGAATTAGCTGCTTTATTTGTAAAGAAATGCTAACTCTTCAGAAAATTTTATTAAAAAAATAAAACCTAACAAAATACATGACAAAAAATATTAATTAAATCATTTGGTACAAGGTTTTTTTGCATGTATCAGGAGTCCTGTCAAAGAAAATGACAAATATTTCTATCTTCAGATCCTGTTTTTCACCATTTAATAAAGCTCAAGAAACTAGTAATATATTAGATTTAGTAACAGAAATAATAATGTTTTTCTACTTGAATGGGAATTTTGCCTTCTAGGTGTTGGACTCTTTAGTGACAGACCTTCAGATTCAAGTATATTTTCACTAGGCATATAAATCATCATTATTTATTGAAAGGTTTGTTGGAACATATTTTAAAAATAAGATTATATTCTCACTTGATTTATCTGGCCCTGGTTTATTCTGGTTTATACCCTTAAATAACTAATGGAAGGAGAGCCGCTGGTTATGGAAAAGTTACCTATCTCTGCAGTCAAAGATCATGCTTCATATTAGACATATTTATGGTGGACAAGCAG
>VXAX01005714.1:179370-198746 GCA_013399835.1 Leptocoma aspasia
AGTCTGTCAACCAAAAGCACTTTTTGAGTGCCTGCATTCATTACCTGAGGAAAATAAGTTGTGCATGCAACAGTGGAGCCTTCTTAAGTGAATCCCTATGTTTCTTTGACAGATTAGACTTCTTAAAAAGATAAGATCTGGTGCAGCAAATCTATGCACTCTCCACTAATGACCTGTTTAACATTAGTTAAGGCAGCAGTCTGGTGATCCTGGTGAAAGCAGGATAGCACTGTAAATAATATGCATAATAGCCCTTCCCATTAAAGTTGCAATTATCCTCTGGGTATCAACCACGTGTATTATTAGTCTATGCAGAATCATCAAGCAGTAAGGAAAGCGTGTGTCACATGGCAAAACTATCTCTAATGCACTCAGCTGCCTCCGTCAGCATTCAGTTTTGCCTCATTTGAGGAACATTTGCTCTCACATTGATATTTGGACTCCTTAGCATAAGTAAATCCCGGTGAACATACCACAGAATAGAATACTCCTCTACTTCTTCCCCTTTTTCATCTTTGTCTTTCCTACCCCCTCACACATGCTTACAGAATGTTTTATCCTATGGTCCTACTATTTGTCTAGGTGGTTCCAATACCAAGCTGATGCCAGATTGATTTTTTTTTATTTGTTTGTTTTTCCCAGGAAAAATATGTCCAAAACCTGGGCATCTTTAACTGGGATATCTGAAAAAAACTTAATTCGGTAGAAAAATTATAGTCCTTTTGACTTGACTATTCCTTGCACACAGTGCAACAGCAATGGGTGACTTTCTGGGTATTTTGGGGTGACTTTATGATAATATTGTATCCCCTATCACCTGCTTTATGCCCAGGAATGGGTCCTGTAATTTTTAATTTAAAATTTAATTTTTAATTTAAAATTTAATTTAAAATTTAAGCTGGGTCTGAGAGAGAGGAAATTCTTTCAGTGGTCTGTGCTCAAACACACACCTACTGTGTTCTCTGAGCTGTGCTGTGCTGTGGGGAGAGAGTTCATCCTTTGCTTTTAGCTGGCTTCTTTTTGATAGCTGAGACAAGAAGCTGTATGCAGGACTGCATACAGCATTCCTCCATTGGCCTCTGTGGCTTCTTCTTGAACTCTTCAGTTGAGCTCTGGTCTGAGAACATCACCAGGAGCCAACAAAGATGTCCTGGGACACCACATCCCGGCTCCAGGAGAAGCTGAGCAGAGCTCTAAATCCACCAGCTTTCTCCACAGCAAGAAGGTTCAAATATTAACAGTTGTTCTTTTTCTCCTGTGCCTGTGTGCACTCTGCTTGTTAAATAAATAGTTTTTTTCACTTTCCACTAAGAAATTCCTTTCATAGGAGAGGGAGAGATTCACGGGAGAGGGAGTGCCAAAACCTGCCTTCTTCAGAGAAGATGTTCCTTCCTGGACGCTTCCCCCTGAACTTGTCTCAAACCTAGACAAAGCCTTTTAATGGAAGGCTGCATCTAAATTACTTTGTTTAAACATCTTGTCCAGCAATAAACATTCATTTTTAACATCTGCTCTTTTGTTGCATTTGGTATATGTCAACAATGCATTGCACAACATATTCATCCTACGTATAATGAGAAAGAAAAGTGCTAGCTTCTTTGCTGTCTTGACATTTCCTCTTCGTTCTTGTAATATGTAGACTTCATGGGCTCTTGGGCTCTTCAGGTAGGAGATCTGATTTCTAGAATACTTAGTCTGTCTACCAGATTCTAAATAATTTGCTTGCACAGAATGTCTCTTCATCCCTGATAACTTCTCTGCACTTTTCTAGTTAAAGGATTCTCTTCTTGAAATAGAGCAGACAGAGCTATGCATACTATTCAACGGGTATACTTACCAGTGACTGCTAATATCACAAGGTTGTTTTCTGACTTATTCTCAGTTCCTTTCTCAATAATTTTTCACACTGATNATGAATGTTATTTATGAGTACTTTTGCATGCTATGGATGCATCAGGGAAGTTGTTTATGTAAACATGGGTAGCATCACCTTTGTCAGACAGCTCCTAAACACTGTCCAAACCTTCTGGTACTGTTGGAGATGTCATAAGAGGGAAGTCTTTGTTTGAAAAGGCTGGGCACAGATTACTTCTGCGTTACACACTTCTTTGTCAGATTCTTTCAGAATCACAATATTTAAAGATTTATGTAGATTTTTCAATAAACATATAAATAATTTTTTTTTGTGGTATGATCAAACATATCATTTGATCACAAGACTATTTCAAGAAGAGAATTTGGAGAATAGACACACGTTTTTCAGTTGCTAGGGGTTGGTCTACATAAGACTATCTGAAATTTATGTCAGCAAAGTATTCTCAAATGACTGATCATGTAATTTTTGTACAAATGCAGGTCATTTTCTCAGTTTCTGGTGCTATGGCAGTCTGTAGCAGCCTAATGAGAGCTTAATGCTAGCCTTGTCATTGTTAATAATATCATTTTTATTCTGTACAGTTGCTACCAAAGTAACTAAATCCACCAAGATCACATTTGCTTGAGAGAAAAAAGTCTTTTGCAAATGTTTTGTTTTCTTGCTTGCAATATGAAAGCAAATGAAAAAACTTATTTGTGATCAATTTTATGAGTTACACTTCTTTTTCCACAGAAGGTAATACATGTTCTGTACTCTAAGGAGCCTTGCCTGGTACTTATTGGATTTTTTTTTCAATACTTTGGGATATGCAACCTGTGTCCTCCATTTACATTTTAACTTCTCAGTATGAATGCAATGAAAATATTACTCTCCTTTGGTTATCTGAACAGTTTTTTCAGTCTAAAGATTTTGAATTGCTCCGTGTACTCCATGCTTATTAGCTGCTTGTTTGCAATGACTGAATGGTTTACCAATCAAAAGTACCTTATATTTTTCTACCAGAAGGAAGGATATGTCAGGGCTTAGAGATTTATTTGGAAAGATTTACCTTTTAAATGTAATGAAGATTTTCCTTTAGAAGATATAGGCACATCTAGTTCAGGAAGAAATTCTTGCTTCTTATTTTGTTTTTCATTTTTGAGTTGAGTTTATAATTTCTTAAGAGGAGAAGAAGATGAAAAAAAACCAGACAGGAGAGTTTTAAATAAATTTTCTCATACGTTCAGGCTTATTTCAGCCTAAGTTTCTTTTCTAGGGAAAGAGTCTGCATGCACTCTAACTAGTCTGAGTTACCCAAATTCAGGACAAATAGAATACACATAAATTCAGGACAAATTAAAATAATTAAGCATTCTTGCATTAATATTTGAGAACATCTTGATTGTCTGACGATAAGACCGCCCCATCTGGTATGATGATTCTGAGTGCAAAGAGTATAAGATATTTGTTGTTGGGTTAAGAAAAATGTAATCCTATTATATTACTCGCATTCTGGGAATCAAAAGTTCAAAGCCTGTCTTGGGGTGACTTTATGATAATATTGTATCCCCTATCACCTGCTTTATGCCCAGGAATGGGTCCTGTAATTTTTAATTTAAAATTTAATTTTTAATTTAAAATTTAATTTAAAATTTAAGCTGGGTCTGAGAGAGAGGAAATTCTTTCAGTGGTCTGTGCTCAAACACACACCTACTGTGTTCTCTGAGCTGTGCTGTGCTGTGGGGAGAGAGTTCATCCTTTGCTTTTAGCTGGCTTCTTTTTGATAGCTGAGACAAGAAGCTGTATGCAGGACTGCATACAGCATTCCTCCATTGGCCTCTGTGGCTTCTTCTTGAACTCTTCAGTTGAGCTCTGGTCTGAGAACATCACCAGGAGCCAACAAAGATGTCCTGGGACACCACATCCCGGCTCCAGGAGAAGCTGAGCAGAGCTCTAAATCCACCAGCTTTCTCCACAGCAAGAAGGTTCAAATATTAACAGTTGTTCTTTTTCTCCTGTGCCTGTGTGCACTCTGCTTGTTAAATAAATAGTTTTTTTCACTTTCCACTAAGAAATTCCTTTCATAGGAGAGGGAGAGATTCACGGGAGAGGGAGTGCCAAAACCTGCCTTCTTCAGAGAAGATGTTCCTTCCTGGACGCTTCCCCCTGAACTTGTCTCAAACCTAGACAAAGCCTTTTAATGGAAGGCTGCATCTAAATTACTTTGTTTAAACATCTTGTCCAGCAATAAACATTCATTTTTAACATCTGCTCTTTTGTTGCATTTGGTATATGTCAACAATGCATTGCACAACATATTCATCCTACGTATAATGAGAAAGAAAAGTGCTAGCTTCTTTGCTGTCTTGACATTTCCTCTTCGTTCTTGTAATATGTAGACTTCATGGGCTCTTGGGCTCTTCAGGTAGGAGATCTGATTTCTAGAATACTTAGTCTGTCTACCAGATTCTAAATAATTTGCTTGCACAGAATGTCTCTTCATCCCTGATAACTTCTCTGCACTTTTCTAGTTAAAGGATTCTCTTCTTGAAATAGAGCAGACAGAGCTATGCATACTATTCAACGGGTATACTTACCAGTGACTGCTAATATCACAAGGTTGTTTTCTGACTTATTCTCAGCTCCTTTCTCAATAATTTTTCACACTGAATTTTTTTTTTTTGACTGCTGGGGAAAACTGAGCTGACATTTTGAGAGATAAGCAACTGTGGCTTTGAATTCTCTAAGTGGTAATATATAATCTAGAATCCACCACTGTCTACATATACAGTGATGACTAACCATGTCTTTAAGGTTGACCACTTTTAGTGAAAAAAATTAATGCCTCCTTGTCCCTACGTTGTTCTCTACATCACCAAATGATGACTTACCTCACACAGAAACATCTTTGTTTGGCCTTTCTACATTAAACTTATCTTAAGTATTGTTTATGATTTTTCAAAGATATAGAATATAAACTGCAGGTCTTTTCTGCTTCAAAGATTCACAATTCCATCTTTAATTTCCTGAATTATTACATTGCAATAGATGCGTTGTGTATTTAACACTATATTTTAGTAATTTACAAAAAAGAAATATTAAGTTTTATTTTACTATTATCAATCACTAAGACATTAACTTGCATTTTATAATTTAGTACAGTAGCAGAGTGAAGTCTGAAATAACTGACTTTTTTGATCTGTCAGCAAAAAAGACAACAGACAATTACAGATAGGAATTTAAAATTAATGGTATAGATTAATTGAACAAATGAAAAGGGTATTTATTCATCTTACCTAAATAACTAGAAGTACCGAAGCATTATCCAATGCTAAGTAAGACATATTAAAAAAAAAAAAGCCAACTTATAAGAACCCATATAAAAATTTCTGTACTTTAGGGAACCATCTAACAAATTATTAATTCAGATCAGGTGAAACTCATAACTTGAGATGTTTTTTGGCTAAAGATGAAAAGGAGTCCTCATATACAGAATACTATGCACTCAAGCTTTAACTGAGTTTAGACTATCTTTCTTATTCCCTACTTTTAAATCAAAGGTGAGAGCTTGAATACTCAGGCAGAACAGGAATATAAATGAGAAGCACAAGTCTGTGATATTGAAGCTGATTAACTTACCCAATAGGATTTCAAATAGAAAAACAATTGAAAAGCCAATTGTGTTGTTTTTTAAAGAAAATAAACAATTTTAGCGGCCTTGGAAGGAATAGGAAAACATCAGCCAGAAGGACATTTCTGAACTTAGAAACAAATTTCAGGGTTTTACAGGTAAATGAGTATTGCTGATGACACACAGCAGCAATGTGGATGCTCATAGAGGAATTTGCTAACTTGTGGAGGAAGATGAAAGTGAACAATTTCTTTGGTTCTCATAGATAAGGATAAGCAGAAAAAGAGCAGAGCCCTAGATTAAATGATAGAGGAATAAGAGCCTAAAATTATGAAACACAGGATATTCAAAAACAACAAAAATATTTGATGGGTCTAATGAATTTGTCCTACTTCTGAGAGAAAATTCCCATTCATAAATTAATAAAGACATTGGAAGGCCTAAATTAGTCAGAAAATTGAAGACTAAGGCCAAGGTAATCATGGTTCCATAACTTCCATATACAAAATCTTTTGTTGCCAAACTTGAAAAGACCCAAGTAAAACCAGATATGGAGATATTTAGAAATTCTTTATACCAATGATAAAGTGAAAATTCAAGATGTTTGTGGGTTCAAAGGAATGTATCATGTTTGATATAACCGAACTATCACAGAATTTTTCTTATAGATAGTAGATAGTTACAGCTGCCATACTATTGGGCTATAACAAGAAAAAGGGAAGAGTATATCTGCATTAAACATACCATTGCTTCACAGAAAATTAATTATTACAATGCCATAAAAAAATTAAACATGTAACCTTTAAAACAGTAAGTTTTAAGGAAATACTAATGTCTGAGAAATACTAACGTGTGAAGGAAACCTGCTCTTTAAGAATCTATTCATTTTGTGTATTATAATTCTGTATATGCTATTCTACATGAGTTACTGAAGACATTGTCTGCAGAATGGTATTGTAGAATGGTTTACTAGGTATGAAATGAATAATTTCTTACAGCAAGTCTTGCATTCAGCAAGGGCATTTTAGTAGTGAACTAATTTTTGGTAGGCATCAGAAGTTAATCACTGATATAAATTTTGCAATTACAGAATCACAGAATATTCTGAGTGGGAAGGGACTCACAAGAATCATTGAGTCCAGCTCTTAAGTGAACTGCCCATATGTGGAGTGAACCCGCAATTTCAGTGTTACTAGCACCAAGCTCTGACCAACTGAGCGAATCTCAGTGACATAGCTTAGTCCAAATTGATTAGGATCTTGATCCATATGCTTGATGTAAATACTTAAGATAGTTGGTAATGTGTACAGGTGTATGTATATGTAGACCAGTCATTTAATTCAAATTTTTAATAGGCTTCTATAAAATATGAATTTTACATATATTTAATCACAAAACTATGAGTTAGCTTAGACCAGTTGAACTTTAGTTCAGCTAAATAAGCTGTGAGATTGAAGGTATGAAACAGATATTAACTTGGGCCTCCCTAGGGACCAAAATTCAGCAGGAAGAGCTTGAGTGGTAAGTAGCAAATCAATTTAACTATTCCTTTGTTTAGATTGAAATAAGATTATTATATCTCAGTATTTTATTTAAATTAATATTATTACTAGGATTAGAAAAGAAGTTGCCAAAAAATCTCTCTGAATTCCTCTTTGCCTAGAATTTTACTTATGATGGAGGCTTCCCTCTGCAGACCTTGAAATTCCACTTAAAAGACTATAAAATTTCTGATCCAGAAAGTAATTTTTCTGTCTTTAAAATGATCCATACTTTTTTAGTTTAGCTATCTACTTTTCCTCTCTTAAACTTGTTCTTTCTTTTCTTGTTTGTGCCTGTTTTTTTCCACTGTACCAAATGACTCTGCCATGTTGTAGCTATATTTCTTTATTCTTTATTTCCTCACTGTGCTGTGTGATGAAGTTGTTGAACAGCGCTCAGTTCATCTGTTACTGTGAAAGACTTACTCTTCATGAAAAAAATTGCTTGAGGTCTAGTGATTTGCAAGATCATGATCAACAGAAATAGGTGTCTGTAGGAATTTGATGTTGAGGCATTAGATAACATTGCTATATGTACAATTTTAATGTTTCTATATACATAAATACACATAGGTATTTATATTTACAGAAATTCTCTGGTTTGTACATATATATATATATATATATATATATATATATTCGTTAAGGGACAACTGATGCTGGTATACCTGACCAAAATAAATAAAATGAAAAATTATTTAGTGAAAATGAGATATAAAAATTCACAGATATATAAATTATGTGTTTAAAATGTATATAATCATTTGGGGGAAAAATTAACAAAGCTTAGAAATTTAAATATCTTTTAAGAACAAGTAACACCATGAATCACGTATTGCTAGATACTGAAATCATTGCAGGACTCTTTGATAAATGCTTCTGTGCAGCATCTGAGTCAGAGACGAGTATAGATTCAATACAGTGCTGTAGCAAAGAAGTGAAGACATCANTCACAGAAAATTAATTATTACAATGCCATAAAAAAATTAAACATGTAACCTTTAAAACAGTAAGTTTTAAGGAAATACTAATGTCTGAGAAATACTAACGTGTGAAGGAAACCTGCTCTTTAAGAATCTATTCATTTTGTGTATTATAATTCTGTATATGCTATTCTACATGAGTTACTGAAGACATTGTCTGCAGAATGGTATTGTAGAATGGTTTACTAGGTATGAAATGAATAATTTCTTACAGCAAGTCTTGCATTCAGCAAGGGCATTTTAGTAGTGAACTAATTTTTGGTAGGCATCAGAAGTTAATCACTGATATAAATTTTGCAATTACAGAATCACAGAATATTCTGAGTGGGAAGGGACTCACAAGAATCATTGAGTCCAGCTCTTAAGTGAATTGCCCATATGTGGAGTGAACCCGCAATTTCAGTGTTACTAGCACCAAGCTCTGACCAACTGAGCGAATCTCAGTGACATAGCTTAGTCCAAATTGATTAGGATCTTGATCCATATGCTTGATGTAAATACTTAAGATAGTTGGTAATGTGTACAGGTGTATGTATATGTAGACCAGTCATTTAATTCAAATTTTTAATAGGCTTCTATAAAATATGAATTTTACATATATTTAATCACAAAACTATGAGTTAGCTTAGACCAGTTGAACTTTAGTTCAGCTAAATAAGCTGTGAGATTGAAGGTATGAAACAGATATTAACTTGGGCCTCCCTAGGGACCAAAATTCAGCAGGAAGAGCTTGAGTGGTAAGTAGCAAATCAATTTAACTATTCCTTTGTTTAGATTGAAATAAGATTATTATATCTCAGTATTTTATTTAAATTAATATTATTACTAGGATTAGAAAAGAAGTTGCCAAAAAATCTCTCTGAATTCCTCTTTGCCTAGAATTTTACTTATGATGGAGGCTTCCCTCTGCAGACCTTGAAATTCCACTTAAAAGACTATAAAATTTCTGATCCAGAAAGTAATTTTTCTGTCTTTAAAATGATCCATACTTTTTTAGTTTAGCTATCTACTTTTCCTCTCTTAAACTTGTTCTTTCTTTTCTTGTTTGTGCCTGTTTTTTTCCACTGTACCAAATGACTCTGCCATGTTGTAGCTATATTTCTTTATTCTTTATTTCCTCACTGTGCTGTGTGATGAAGTTGTTGAACAGCGCTCAGTTCATCTGTTACTGTGAAAGACTTACTCTTCATGAAAAAAATTGCTTGAGGTCTAGTGATTTGCAAGATCATGATCAACAGAAATAGGTGTCTGTAGGAATTTGATGTTGAGGCATTAGATAACATTGCTATATGTACAATTTTAATGTTTCTATATACATAAATACACATAGGTATTTATATTTACAGAAATTCTCTGGTTTGTACATATATATATATATATATATATATATATATATTCGTTAAGGGACAACTGATGCTGGTATACCTGACCAAAATAAATAAAATGAAAAATTATTTAGTGAAAATGAGATATAAAAATTCACAGATATATAAATTATGTGTTTAAAATGTATATAATCATTTGGGGGAAAAATTAACAAAGCTTAGAAATTTAAATATCTTTTAAGAACAAGTAACACCATGAATCACGTATTGCTAGATACTGAAATCATTGCAGGACTCTTTGATAAATGCTTCTGTGCAGCATCTGAGTCAGAGACGAGTATAGATTCAATACAGTGCTGTAGCAAAGAAGTGAAGACATCATGGCTAAAATTTACAAACAAACTTGTCCATATAATGTATGCTGAAAAATCTTAAAAAGAGCATCTGAGAATTCTCTGAATCTCTAACATGAATAATTAATACAGTGTGAAAATTGAAAGAAATGCTAAAGAATAAGGTACAGGGGGCAACCCTAGGAATTATACACCAGCTGGAATGCAACATTAGTCCCTAAAATATACTAACTGCCATGCGTTTTAAGTGAAGTAACATATTTTTCACATTTTTGTGTTGTGTTTCAATCACCATTGGAACACATTGCCCAGAGACCCTGTGGAAGCCGTTTTTGGAGACTTTCATGACCTGACTTGGCAAAGTTCTGAGCAACTGATTTGAATTCAGCATTGACCACGGTTCAGGCAGAAGGTTAGTCACAGTGAATAGCTTAAGGGTTGCTCACCCTTTCTCCTTACTTACTTGCTAATTTATAGAAAATCCTAGACCAAAAGGACATTTGTCAAGGTGGTTTTCTGGTGAGGAATGACTCAGGTTTGGAGGAAACCTATGAAATTTGAAATTTTACTAATGAAACTTGGAGGAAAGCATTTATTCACAATATTCAAAAGCAACAACACGGCTAAATCTGTGACACTGATAAAGAAACAGAGAGGAGATGTTTAATCTGTTCACATGAATGGTTCTGTAGCAAATGAATACATAAGTGGAACAGGAGATGGGTGCCTGCAGTATCTCCCTCTTTCCCTCTTACAGTAGAAGTCCTAATCATTGTACAACTCTTTAATTTTAAAACCAGAAATCTCTTCTGCTTAGTCTTTCAAAAAATGTATTGTACTCTTTCTTAATGCATGTCTGTTTGGGATCCTGCCTCTTCTTTCTTGATGGACTGCACATCCAATTGTGTTCTATCTGAAAGAGCTGGAAATATCCTTTGAACCCCTCCAGGATGACTTTAATCTTCCACTCTAGGTTTAGTTAGCACTTCCATGTCCAAGATGTATTCTGGTCCTTCATCTTTCCTTGTGTGGCTCAAATGCCTCTCTGTGTCATCACATACTTAACTGCCAAGGTCTCTGTGAGGCATAAAACTCCCCTCTTTCCCCTGCTGGTATTGGTAGTGTGCACGCATGTGTGTCTCAGGATGAAATATTCCACTTGGGAGAAGCTTCCTGAATCGCCCTGGTCTTTAGCCGTCATACCTAATGCCAGTAGCTTGGTAGAATAAATGCACTCATTTAGATGAGGCACAGTTGTCTCATTTGTCCACCTTTGTCTAAACAGTAGGTTTGGGTGACTCAATTCCAGGTCCCTTTCTGAGATACAGTACAGCTGGAAATCAGCTTCTGTATTTTCCTTGTGTGCTTCAGGTTTTAAGAGTATTGAACTTATTTCTTGCAAATGCTGTTGTGTGTGCCTGTTCACAGATATCATTCACATTCTGGAAGTGTCTTCAGAGATCCATAACCATAATTTGTTCTGCTATTTGGATTGCTCATACAATGCAGTCTCTGATTTGCATGCAAAAGTCATATAGCAATATCCCTTTATGCATTGCTATTATGACTGGACTGCTTTGGTTTGGAGTATGAAAAATAGAATTACTTTGCTCAGACTTGAGCCAATGGTTTTGTAAAAGACATTGTCTAAATCCCGATTAAGAAGAATAAGTGAACACCATAAGGAAGTCTAAGTGTTCAAGGCAGTAAGATAAATCTTCCACTTCTCCTCAGTAACAAAAATATATTTGCTACAACTCTTCATTAACTCAAGGCAGAGATGATACTGGCTTATTAATACACACTGAGAATTCATGCAGATGACACAGTTTTTCTTTTCACAATTAAAAATGTTTTCTTTAATTTCAATAGCCCTTGCTCTATCAAAAAATATATTTTTAAGTTATGCATATCTGTAAATCTTATGTATTATTTATGCTGTCTTATCATAAAAATTAGCTTGGTATGAATGCATATCCACTTAAAATATAATTTTTTCATCCCAAAACATAGCTATGTAATTTTAATTGCATTCATGTTGTCTTTGGTGAGATCAATAGCAGTCTTAATTTACTAACAGAAAGCTTTAAAAGACTTATCATGAATATTAAGTAGCACAAATCAATATGAATTAGTAATTAATTACTTGTTCTAGGCAACACTAACCATGGTTTTAATTTCTTGAAATGTCTTTCAAGTTCATGAAGAAAAAATACGTTCTATTATTTTTATGTTGTGTTTATACATAATGCTACACATAGGGGGAGGGCTACCAAAATCCATTCCCTACCAGAAATCTTGTATTTTTATGTGCTTAAGGATGTGAGGCAGCATTAGTAATAGAAAACTGTAGTCTTCCTTTTTCTCCATCAGTGAGTGATAATGCACATAAATAATAGAGAATTACAGAGGGATTTAATATAGTTCAAGAATATTGTTTATGAGAAGTAATCTTCTGGAGGAAACTACTGTGTAGTTGGTCTATATACAGGATGAGATAAAAGTAGTGTTTGTCATATTTTCTCAGTTTCCATCTCAATAGAATTTAGTATCGAATCTTGCCTCAAACTAAGGACTTTTCAGGAAAGGAGTCATTACACAGATTCCAATCAGTCATCCCATTGTAAATCTGGATTGCCTCTATTGAACTCACCAGCGTAACTGTGGAATTACTGCAGTGTAATTTGGCACATGCAGTATAACAAGATAAAAACCCCAGTGGCGTGATACAAAAATATATCTATGCACATAAAAAATCATAATTCATTCTGCAATGCATTTAGCAAGTCTGTGTAAAGTTCTTTGCAAGAAGTGTGCCAGAGAAGCAGGTTAAGTGGTATGCACAATGTTCCACATTGCAACTGCAGGAGCTGATTGTTCTGCAGCTGCTCGTGGTATCTGCTCACTGCACGTTAGGCAGAAGTATAGAGAGCCTGAGAATGACTTTAGGAAATTCAGGAAGTAATGAAAAAAGTGCTTGTGTGCAAATATTCTGTAAGTAATTTTAAATGGTTTAATCAGGTAAAATTGTCCAAAAGCTGCTCTTCAATTTTTTTCATAAATCTATTTCTGAATATGAAATATTTGCTTTTACTATCAACAAAGCTGAAAAATACTGTGATAAACTCTAAAGATTTCATAGATTACATTTGTCTTTCAAGAAATTAACATTTCCTCATAGATTTTTGTGTTTGCATACTCAAAATATACATAGTTGTGTGATAGGATATAATTATTACTCACATGGATTAGAATGACCACAATTCTCAGGAAAGACAAAATTGAAAGTGATTTATACAACTTATCCTTCGACTGTGTTTCTATAAACTTTTCCTTTTCCCAGAACAGTATCTCCTTCTAGCTTTGGGAATCCTGCCTTAAAATCAAGGGAGAAAAGATAACATAAATATATGTACATGAACATTCTGGGGAAAAAATTGCACAATTCTTATGAAGTTAACTCTATCTATGGTGATATAAAACTTTTTTCTAATTCTTTAACTATAAAAGCAGATGAAACCCATTAGACAACCTAAAGTCACTATGCCAAAAATAAACAAATTCTAGAACATTTAGAAACCATTAAATACTAAACTCCATTCTCACAGTCTTGAAATCTGCTGTTTGTTACCTCCTGCCCCTGTGCCAAATGCAAATATGCACAATGTTCAATGGCCAGTAGCCAGTATCCCAAACAACTATCCACTTGTTAAATTATATGTGGCATTTTGTAACTGATAGGCTTGTCTCCCCAGTCTGCTTCTAGGAATCTGTCCAACAAAATACGTATTAAATAAGAAAATATTGTATATTGTGTTCTAAACATAATGTTCTTCAGAACGGGGGAGGGAGTATAAATGAAACAATTGGAAAACTATTCTGCTGTGTTGTACATGAGGCTGGTGGTACATTCCAACTGAAGGAGAATGAAACAGCACCTTACTTCATGATCCTCTTTAAAATGAAAGATTTCATTCAATTTATACTGCATGTCTCCACTCTCCTGTCTTCATTAAACACTTTATACAAGTATTTAAGGATAAAATCTCCTTTTATTACAAGGGTACAGGGGTTTGCTTCTAGCTAACATTTACTTCAGTATACTGTTTGACAATGGAATCAGCTTTTGCATTTTGAAGTGGTTTACTTTTTTAGAGGAAAAAACCAAAATATATCTTTATACTAGGATTTATAATACCCCTGAGTGGTTTTTCAGTTTTCTGCTATTTTAAATTATTGAAATTTTGACAGCAAGAGAAAGACTGTAATTTTTTTTAAGTTATCTGGTTTTTTTGTTTGTTTGTTGTCCACTGGGAATAATGAAGGGGGCTTGCTAAAAAGTTAAAACCAGTATGAACAATTTTAAATTTTGCATCACCCTTCATACTAAAATATAATGCTTTCAATAAATCAAATAAATCAAGAGTAATTGGTTTGCCCTGGCATTTGTCTCTGATCATTTTGATGGCCTGGAAAAAAGCAGGCTAATGAGAGAGACAAAAACCTTCACTCCAATCTCTGGCAGATGTTTTGATATGTTGCATCTGAACTTTGTGGATAATGCTGCTTTTTCTTTAACAAGTCTAAGATTTGTTAGACTGTCTATAGTAAAATAGACTGATCTTTAAATACTTTGCATGTAGACCGAGACTGGATCTTTAAATACTTTGCATGAAGACCAAACACTTCACATCTCCTGAAGTTAAATGCAATGCAGTTGATGCACCATTAGAGATAGAAAGTTGCAGACTGATACTGCAGATACTGCTGTCCTTGAAAACAGTATTTAGGCAAAAACGCTGGGTTTGATGGTGCTGGCTTTGATTCCTTGTTCTTTATGATTACATTCTTTTTATATATATATATGTATGTATATTTTAATGGCGTGCTATACGAACAAGATAGGGGGTAGCCTAAAACTGTTTTAGAGCTTGCTCCAGCCTACTCTTGTTATCCTAAGACAAAAGTGGCATTGCTTATCCCTATTCCATTCATAACACTGAGAAGAAGACCCTTCATATGGGTAACAACATCATGAATAATTAACGTACTGCAAACCCTTCTAACGTGCCTGCCACTTCTAACGTGCTTTTGTTTGTAAAATTGGGATAATAGCACAACTTGTAAGGGAGTATGGTTTAATATTACATTCTAGATGCATGTTGTTGGCCAGGTTTCCTATGACAGATTCAATGGCTCAGTTGCAAACATATTTAATAATGCATTCCAACACAGCAATCAGCCACGTTTTCTGTCACAGACACAGTGGCTTAATTGCAGTCACTTCTTAAAGCAACATTTTGCCTACATATTGCAGTCTGTGTACAATAAATAAGAGGGTAGGGTCCTACAATGCATCTCCAGAAAAAGAAAGCCCACTCACTGCATAGATTCACTCTATAAAATTGTTTATAAAGAAGTTACTACTGTGCCTTTCTTAAAAATTTTCATTTTTATGCTGCTTTATGTCAGTAGCTTACAAATTTTCTTATACTTCTTTAAAAGATACTGATAAACACAAGTTTACCTAACATACAGAAACAAGACAAACATATTTCTGAAAATGCTGTGTCATGATATGCTCTTGCCCACTGAAGCAATCTTTAATTACGATGAATGATACTTGGGAGATAACTTTATTACCATGTGCAAGTTGATTTATTTCAAATATATTCCTTTCTGACAAAACAAACATATTTCAAAGCTTTCAACAAATAAAAGACTATGTCTGAAAAGATATAGGTTTCTGAGGAATCCTGGAACTGTCACAAATCACTACCATGGCCACTGGGATGTAGTGGAGTAATGTGAGTCTCTGGCTTCAAACAGAAATTCTAACTTTTTCACATGTAACTTTTCTTGGAACTTGAAAAAAAAAGAAAAATTTTTGCTTTCACAAGTATGATTTTTAATACTATTTTAATCCATGTAATTCTCAAGACAAGTGAAAATGTTCAGACTGATTGAAAAATTGAGATGCAAGCTAAAGAATAACAAATATAAAGCACAAATATTTTGCTGGTGACCTGTGGAGCATAAGATGGTGAATTTCTGTAAACAGCTGTTTACTGAGACTGAATAAACTGAGACACATCACGGAGCTCACTCTTCATCCTCTTCTTTGTGGAAAGGAAATAATCAAGGCAAAGGCAAGGAAGAGTGTCCCACTTTTCTGTGCCTTTCTGTACTGTGGGAACTGCTATCTGTCATAACAGCATAATATAATTTTAGTGAACAAATATGCACATAGCTGCTGTTCAGAGAGCAACATATTCATTTTAAGCGACACTGTTATAAAAAGTTGTCCAGTTTTTTGCAAACTGAACCTTAACCATCACACCTTCTTTGTTCTTAGCAGGAGCTGAATGTCATAAATTGAATGTTTTTGCTATCTAAGCTAACATTCAGTTCATTCAAACTTCAAACCCCTCCATGTAGAAGATTATACTCTGGATGGAACCACAATAGGACAATGATCTTGGGCCAAGTCAAGCCAAGTCAAAGATCAATAGACATAAGGTTGGAGACCTGTGGTATCTTCTGAATAATAGTAAGGAATACAAATATACAGACACAAGTATACAGATACTATTTGATTTTCTTAAAAACAGTCCTAAACGCCTTTTTTTTTTAATTGTTCAGTTTTGCTATCAGTAATTTACTGAACAAGCAATATTTAAGTATAAGCAAAACTAGAATTTTCACAGCTTTTTTTGAGGATATAGTTTGTGTTTGGCAAATAATGTGTAAGTGTATGTGAGTGTGTGAGGAAAGGGACACACTAAAAATGCTAATTCATGCATTCTTTTTCATCTGCCTCTTTATAATTAAAAGTTTTTCATTTTCAGTTCCAGTATAGAGTAGATATTTTTTAATGATAAATTAATCAGTTTATGAGAAACAATGTAAAAGGAGATTTATATTTTATGAAATTATGTTGTTTCAGTCATCTCTTTTTTTTCCCCTGAAATACTGTAAAAACTCAGGGATGCTGAATGCTGTAAGTGAAACTGCTGTTTTCTGACATGTTTCATATGAGTCATTTAAACTACAGTATTAAATAATTACATTAGTTTACTTTATTTTCTACATGTGGTATGATTTAAAAAACCCCAAGAAGAGTGAAATGTCTTTGTTTGGGTGGTGTTTACTTTTTGCACATTGAGAAGTTTTTTCCATTCGGCATCTTCTTTTCCTGATCAAATAATATCCAGTTTAATGAATGTTTTCTCTCTCAGCTAAAAAATCTGCATTTTTGGACCTGATCCAGAAAGAAGTAAAATCAATGAAAATCTTTCCATTTGTTTCAGAGGGCTTTGAGTCAAGCTTTTAGCTAAGCAGCTGTTTGGTACTTCTAATCAGTATAAATCACTCTTTTGAATGATATGCATTTTCCTGTACTATAGAGCTACTGTATATAAATTTTGTATTTAATAGCAACATGTCTCCTTACAGGTGACATCCTGTTTCAGTATATGTGCCTGATCTGAATACAGCTTATAATAGGGATAATTGTTAAATATCATTACTAATTTGACTACAGTAAAAAACAAGGTCATCAAACCAGAGATGCTAAATAATACAATTTCCAGGAAGCAACTAACACTGGTGACATTGCCATCTATTCCTGTAAAAAGCCATGATGAAAATGAAATATTTTCAAATAGAAACTCAGATGATTTATGCCATAAGTAACCTTGAAAATACTGTCAGGAGAAATTAAAAATGTAATGCCTTTTGCAGCTAACTGCACAGTTCTACCATTAGAAGCATGGTTGAGGTTATAAACAGATGTTTATACACAAAGCAAATACTATATGTAAAACAGCAGTTTAAGTTTCCTGCCATCAGGAATGGTCCTTATATGCAGTACATCAGGCAGAAATTTTCAAATGGGAGTGTAATACTCTCGAAGGGGTCACAGTATCTACATTCTTAACTATATATCCTAGCAGAAGAACATTCTGTTATCATGGTGCTAATAACAGCATTGACCTCAAACCGTGTGCTGTCCTGAATGATCCAAAATCTGGCTGGCTCTTGGTGTAATGTTCCATTGGGCAAGAGTATCTAGTGGCACTTTTGCTAAAACAAAATTTTTGCCAGATTAGTATAGTGCTAATCTCCAGAAATAGGAGAATGGTTGAGTCTCAGATTATACATATGGCCTCATTCTGATGCAGTTCTTTTGAGATACTGTATTTCTTCCCTTCTGCTCTTGCATATGGGTTGCTTTTCTCTTCCCATGTCACATTTCTTTTATATCCTCTCCAAATTTTTGGCATGAAATTGCACAGATCTTAGAAAATGCACTGCCTATGTTGCAAGTTTCAGTCTTTTTTCTAATAAAAATACTTCAGACCTTATATACTATACTATTAATCTCTTGTACTCACTGAAATTAATATTGTATTGGTCTCAAACAATGCTTGCAATTAAGATGGCATGAAGAACATTGTTCTGTCCAGCACATTATGGCCTGGGAAATAAACTTTCCTTTAATTGCCTGATAGAGTTAAATAGCAATTTTCTTTCAAAAATCAATGACCCATGTAATTTTAACTTTTAAGGACATCTCTGAAATTCTGAAAGACCTTGCAGAAAATCCATGCTTATTGTTTAGCCTACTTGGTGGTAAGTAAAATCACGTAATTCAGCTGATTTAAGAGTGGCACTTGACAAAGTTAAGGAATGCTAGTAAAAGGACTGACCAAGGCCATCCTGCAGAAGAGGGTTAGAATGTCTGTTTGGCTTACAGCTATGATCAATTTCCCCTCTCTGTCTTATATGTTGAATCGCACACAGGATCACGGGATGGCTGAGGCTGGAGGCCTCTCTAGAGATATTCTCATCCAAATCTATGCTCAGACCAGGCTCAGAGAGGGGAGGTTGCTCAGGGCTGTGTCCAGTCAAGTTTTGACTACCAGCAGGGATGCAGGGTCCAGAACATCTCTAGGCAGCCTGTACAGTGGTGTCTCATATTAGACAAGGGTCCTCTTAAACTCAGGCAGAATTTCCCCTGTTTCAGTTTGTGCTCATTGCCTCTTGTCGTGTCACTGAGCTCTGATGAGAAGAGCCTGACTCTTCTTACTGACTGACTCTTTCTTACTCCCACAATGGTATATAATACACATGAATAATGTCTTCCTGAGTCGTCCCAGCTCTCTCAGCCTCTCCTTATGTGCCAGATGATCCAGTCCATTAGTCATCAGCAGACTACGGGAAGGGCTGTTTCTTCTGTATGGAAGGGCTTCCATACAGGGTCACCATTTGTGCTGGCATGCAAATGAGAAAGGGTCAGTCAGTTAAACAATATTTCAGCAACGTCAGAACCAGTCCTGGGAAGACAAAAGCATCACTTTATGTCTATTGTTCAAAAATAATATATTTCCAGACTAATATTTTTTCCTGTATGACCTACTTTCAGCAGCATCTCTTATTTCAGTAACAAAAGATTGGGATGTGTGAGTAGCTCATACTGAAACTTAGTCAAGTGCCAGCTTCTCATCATCACACAGAACACAAGCAGCAAAATCAAATGTGCTTGTTGTGAAATGCTAGTGTATTCATCCCAACACACATTTTTTTCTGCTTGTATATTGCTATGGCTTAGGCCTTTCTGAGTCACTAGGAAAACTGGACCTGGTAGGCATAATTATTGAAATATCTCTTAGCAAAAAAAAAAAAA
>VXAX01005714.1:198783-239727 GCA_013399835.1 Leptocoma aspasia
CAAAAAAAAACTGTGGAATGGAAATCTGTGGCCATGAAAGTGTTGAAAATAACTGAATTTTCAAGAACTGCAGCCTGTGTAGCATAGATTAGGAAGCGCTCGCGATAGCAAATTTGGTTTTGGTTAGATGGATAGGAATGACTGACTCATTTGATGGCAGATTTCAAACCCAGCTTCATGAAGGCTTTTTGGTTTTGATCTTCTGGTCTGTTTTTGTTATAACAAGGTAAAAGAACTTAGGGCAGATGGCAACCCACTAGAAAGTGATTAAATGGTTTCTGAGAGTATTCTTCCATCTGTTTCTATTTTCTTATGCACATTGACTTAGTTCACTCTTTTTAAAGGGTAGCCAAATAAGAAGGAACAATTTTTTGGATCTGTTCTTAGAAGGAAATTTTTTTCCCTTTGGTGCAAATCCAAAATCTGCAGATGCTTTCCTCAACAGCTGCAAGAAATGACATAACTTGAACATCACTATTTTTGTTTTTTTAAAATAAAAAACTTATGAAATATTTTGATTCATTTCTACATTGACAAAAGTATATATTGAGAAAAAAATTTATCATGCTGCTTAAATCCATTTTACTTACAAATTATATATGGAGGATGTTTTGTCTTATGAACTTTTTCCTTGAACTTGCATATGAGCACTAACTTGCATATGAGTGCATATGAGCACTAACATACTTCTAATATTATTTAAAACTTGTTAAAAAACTCCAAAGAACTTACCATGCCACTTTAGTGTGGATTGTAGGAAAATGTAACAGTATATTGTATCTTGCGTATACAGAGACTAATTACTCAACACTTTTCTAATATTATTAAAGAGACCAAATATTTAAATGGCTTAAAATTTCATTCTTGTATTTAATGGAAATTTCCAAAATGAAAGTTAAAAAATCCATTAAAACAATTAGAAAACATAGGTAACTTTCCAATTTCCTACTGCCATGACTTCAGGGTGCATATATATATATACATATATACATTTACATATATATACATATGTGTATCTATACATATGTGGTATCATGTCTCTTTCTAGTATGAATGGGTGCCATTCTTTTCTCATGATTTCATCACTACATAGGGGAAAAACCTGATTTGTAAGAAAAATCAAACACTGAAAATGCAAAAGCTGTGCTTTTTTAATACAACTAATGCATTTGATGCTATTTTTAAGGCTGACTGCACAGGATAGTCTAAAAAGTTAGAATCAATTATATTTAATGAAGCGTGTGAATTTATAAGTTTTCTGTAAAGTCAGTAAGGGGAAATGAAAGTAACACAGTATATTAACCCAACAAATATTTTAGATTGACCTCTTCTTGTGACTTAATGTGATATTTAGCAGACAGTCTAAGATTAAGAATACTAAGCCTACACAAAATCTTTTAAATAAAAGGCAAGAAAGTCCCTGAAAATTCAGCATATTCTGTAAACTGATAAAAGTGCAAAATACAATAATTTTTTTTCTGTAAAAATATGTCACCTGGCAGTGTGTGGTTATGTTGATGATTTTACTCTTTCATTATTCAATTATTTAAATGTACATTGTTCTTTAATACAGAGAAATCAACACCTGTATTTTGTGAGGGGATTCGATAGTGTTATTGGACACTAGAGTTATAATGGTATAACCTAGCTATAGAATTGAGAGATGTTTAGCTACACACAGACTAGACTTATTGCATCATTCTTTGTTTAGTTACTGTTATGCTGGGCTACAAAAACCATAACTGTGCCTATTAGATTTTTATCTTTAAATGTACAAATTATTAGAAACTCGTGCACTGGGTTTAGGCAGCATAGCTTTGGAAGCAGTGGGTGTTATAGCAGTGGGCTACCATGAGAAGCTGCCAGAAGCTTCCCCCGTGTCCAACATCCAGCTCCAAGATGGACCCACCGCTGGCCAAGGCCAAGCTGATCACTGATGGTGGTAGCACTTGTGGGATAACAGATTTGAGAAATGGATTAAAAAACTACTGCACAGCAGCATCTGTAAAGAGAAGGGAGGATATGTGAGATAAAGAACCCTGCAGGCACCGAGGTCAGTAAGGGGGAAGAGGCTGGAGGAGCTCCAGGCACCAGAATAGAGATTTCTATCCAGTCCATGCTGCAGACAGCCCATGGCAGCTGAGCACCTGCAGCCCATGGAGGAGCAGAGATCCACCTGAAGCTCCTTTAGGACCCCAGGCTGGAGCAAGTGGATGCCTAAAGGAGTCCATGACCCCATGGGAAGCCTGTGCTGGAGCAGGCTGCTATCACAACCCATGGACTTGTGGATGTATATATGTATATATGAATATATGTGTATATATATATATATATATGCACTCTGAAGTCATGGCAGTAGGAAATTGGAAAGTTACCATGGACTTGTGGATAGAGACCTCAGCCTGGAGCAGTAACAGGTTTTCTGGCAGGACTTGTGACCCCATGGGAGCCACCAGAACTGGAACAGTCTGCTTCTGAAGGAGGCTGCCACCCCATGGAAGGGAGTGATGCTGGAGCATTTGATGGAGAACCCAAGTTATGGACATCTGTTTCCAGTAGGAGAAACCCCATGCTGGAGCAGGAGAAAAATGTGAGGAGTTCTCTTGCTGAGAATGGAGTAGCAGAGACAATGTGTGATGAACTGACCACAGCCTGCGTTCCCTGTCCCCCTGTGCCATTTAGAGGTGAGGAGATAGAGAAAATCTAAAGCAGAGTTAAGCCAGAGTAGAAGGGAAGGGTGGTGGATGGTAATTTAAGATTTGGTTTTATTTCTCATTAGCTACACAGAATGCAGTAATTAATTTTGTGCCTTGATTGTGGAGTTCTGTCATATGAAATCAGTTCACGTGAAGCATGAGAGTTATACTACTTTAAATGACAAATAAGACACTAATTATCATAATAGGAGTTGAGTGTGATTTCAGTACATACTGGAATTGGTGCAATGACTGGTCTGTTTTTAAAATTTTATCCTCTGAATTCCATGTCTGTTTGGCTTTTGTCGAAAGATGCCTTTAGTTATGTAGCCTTTCATTCTGGATGTAGTGAAAATGTGGCTGTGATTACAGTGCTGAGTTTTACATTAGCAGTGGACACATACATATATATATATCTATCCATTGTCCATGCATATATATGTATGTATGTAAATAATGCCACATCTATTCTGAACATCAGTTCACAATTTTGTCACCTGCCTGGTGTACCATTCCAAGTCTCCCTAGCAACACACCAACTCTTTGCAGTAACAATCCATCTGTCTGTTTTACCAATCCAACTGTTCACAAGAAAACCCAAAATCTTTCCAGGATCAATCAATCTCAGTCTCCTGCCAAGCTATTTTCTCCTCCATGATAAAATGACACAGGTTCTTATGCAATAAACTGCTCTGGTTTTTTTAGGGCCACATCTGTTGTGGTCCACTGGTCTTCAGACAGTCATGGAACTCAAATTTCAGTTAAAAAAATTAGATAGCAAAAAGGGATAGGAGAAAACCAATTAAAGTTCAGCACCTGTGCCAGAAAAATGCAGAATACTTTTTTAGAAATTATATACTCTTACGCCTTCAACACTGGGCACATCTCCATATGGGAGTACAACGCATAACTTCGAACTGAAATTGAAAGGAAGATAATTTTCTGCAATCACAGAGCACATTTTACACTAGAAAATATGCAGTATTTCTTTGTGTTAGTGCTGAGTACTTCATATATATTGCAAAATTCTAAATGTAATTATCTGTATTCATTTCTCTCTCTTTCCCTAATGCTATGAAAATAACAATTTATGCATGTCATTTGCCCTATTTCCAGTCTTATTTATTCTGTCTTTAAGCACCAGTGACTCTGTGCTTCCCTGGGTCATTTTTCTTTATTTCACAATACAGGATCAAAGCATATTTCCAATACATATCTTTGTTTTCTATGGCACCAAACAATAAGCGAGGCTGGCAGGGAGTTCAGGAACCCACAGCCCAAAGCAGGTCCACATCTGGGGAGACCAGGCTGCTCACACCATAGTCCAGTGGGGACTTTAAATCCTCCAAGAACAGACATAGCAGAGTTTTCAGAGCAATCTAATGTTCTCACAAGGTAAAAGTTTCTTCTTCTATCTCGTCTGAAACTCGCTTCATAAGAGAGATACTCCTTGTTTCTTGCCCTCCCTCCTGTCTCCAGCCTGTCTCCATCCAAGGATTGTTTTTTGTTAGCTGTGGGGTTTGTTAGGAGCATCAGAGGTCTTTTCTCCAGGCTGACCCAGCTCCGTTCTCTTCTCAAATGGTCAGAACTCCAGCTTCCACCACACCAGTGGACCTTTGCTGAGTTCCCTTCAGTTCATCCCTGTCTTGCCTCCTGAAAAAAAATGAGAAAAGTTAGATGGACTGTCTAGATGCTATCTGAGAAGTGCCACATAGCCATTCCCTCGACCTACAGGCTATGCCGTGGTTCATACAGTCCAGGAGGTTGCTGGCTTTCCTTTCTGCCAGCAAACACCATGGATTAATGGTGTTTGTCCATCTTGGTGTTCACCTCAACCCCAGGTCTTTCCCACAGAGCTGTTTCATGGCCTCTCAGTCTCCACACAGTATTGCGTTGGTGCAGGAGCTGTTTTTCCCCTGTAAAAATAAAAGTTTCTTGATGTTTAGCGAGTTTGAGATTTGTCTCTGCTGTTTCATAATGCTTCTGGTGGCCCAATTCTTCAGCCTGTTTGGGCCCTGTCCTTGACTGCAATAGCGCTAATTGTACCCCTAATATGACATAATCTGCAAAATTGATGTGAGTGTTCTCTGTCACCTCCTGCTCATCATTGGTAGAGATGTTAAAGAGGACAAGTCCTAGTGCAGTGCCTCTGGTGATCCATCTGTCACAGGCATCCAGGTACAGTATGACCTGTTAATCACCTTCTGAGCCCCATATTTGATCCATTCACTTGCCTAGCCACGCAGACTGTAACACTCCAATGTAAATATCATGGATGACAGTGCCAAAATCTTGCTTAAGTCTATGCAAAAAACATCTGCTATTGTCCTGTATTCACAAATGCAGTCATTGTCATAGGAGACAACCAGGTTAGTTAAGCATAATTTACTCTTGGTAAATCCATGCTGATGAGTTCCAGTCACCTGTTTATCTTCACATGGCTAGAAATGTGCTCCAAGAGCACACAGTCCACAATTTTTCCAGAAATTGAAACAAGGCTGATCATCCTGTATCTGTTAGGGTTAATTTTCTGGCCTTTTTTGAAGGTGGCTGTGACATTTGTCTTTCTCCAGTGAACATTGAACTCCTTTTCTTTCTCAAAGACTGTGAAAAGAAACTAAAATCAAATTGCTATTTTTAAAACTTTTCAAAGTTTGCACATTTGTCCTGAGTTCATATTTTATTTTGCTGAATAACAATAGAAACAATGAAATTACACATCTCCTCTGCAGATGGCTTAACATTTGATTTCAGCTGAAGTTGTATTCATTTTCATGGTACGTAAATTCTTCTAGGTATTAATTACAGATATAAATTTTCTGTCTAAACAATATATCTTGGAAATCATCAAGAGGATTATTGTGTTGGATTGCTGTCAAGTGTCCTGTAGCTTGTAAGATGTCAGTGAAAATTAGAGATGCATGGACATTAAAATATGAACAGCCAACTTAGCTGAGGAATTTTTTAATGATTCCAAATTAGCCTACTCTTCACTCACAGGAAATTCAGGCAGTGTTTAAAGTGAGCAGTCTAAAGATTATTCATATGAATTAACAGTGTAAACCTGAGTACACAAATTTGCTAATTGTAGTTATGAGACTAGTATTTAAACGTGCATCCTGAGAGTTTAGAAACTATTTTAAAATGGTTTCTGTTACTCTAATTACTGCAATTCATCTAAAGTGTAGTCAATTCATGTTCTTTAGGTTACTGGTCTTCTTCAAAGAGGTTGACACTGTATTTATCTGAAACAACAACAGTTATGGAAAGAAAGCCAACATGACATATGCTAATAAGTTACTTCCCTGCCTAGTCCCATTTATATAATTTGTCTTTTAGATCAATGCTTAAATTGGTGTGTCTGGATGACTTTTAAATCCCATTCACCTGCACAAGATGGCTTTGCACTGCTTTTTGTAAGCAGAAAACTTTATTCTCTCTTCTGCTTGTACTGTCAGCATAAAGTAATTTCTGTTTTATAGTCTCCTACTCAAAAACCTCAGTATCTGGAAAACTGGGTAGGAGGAAGTTCATTTCTTGTGCATGTGTGGAGATCACTGGCAACACAAGAAAGCTCTAATACAATTTCCCCCCTGCTGCTGGATAGTGTTATTAAGTGAGGTTTGTGCTTTATTTTGCTTTATTGATGTGTGAAAAACATTTTTATTTATGCTTGTAGCACAAGCAGCACATCTTAACATTTCTACTGGCTTTTAAAAATAGTCATCTCCTTGTAAAATCTTCTGTGAAAATCAGGTCAGCTTTATTTTTGAAGTCCAAATTAGCACTGAGTTGCTGGGGATAATATCCTTCTTGTCCTTTACACAAATTTCTCCATACATGCATGTGTACTTCTTCTTTGTATTTCTGTAGTTTTTTCTTGTCCAGCATGTTCTTAACAAGAACTAGCATGTTAAACCAATGGATCATATGTAATATGTACTGGAATAAAATATCATTTGAATTGAAAAAATAGTAATGCTGAAACTGACTAAAATAATCAAATTATTAAGGATATTATAATAAGTCCCTAGATATTCTTGGCATTTTTTAGGTGGAAGAATTTCAGTCCAGAGAGGTAATTTAATAGTCCCGGTCAGTAAAAATCTGGCTCTCAACAGACGTCCTTATTCAGACAAGTTGCCCTGTACATCCTGAATAATTAGATTGTATAGGATGGCTTGAACTTCAGTGCTTGGTGCAAAGAGCTGAGTAGCATCTCTTCAGGTCATGGGAAATTAATTTGGGATCTGTAATGTAATGGAGGTTAGGCTTTGTGCACAATTCACATGCCAGACTGACAACAGGGGATTCTCAGGGGTGACAGGGTTGAATGGATGAAAGCACTGCTGTATTACAGACTCACACTTTAAACCTAATTTCAGACAGAATTTCACCTTTTCAACTCTTCCCTACATTCTGTCACAAAGCACAATTTCTCAGACTTTACACAAGCCACGACTTTGGCCCTGCAGTCATAAGCAGAGATGTCACAGTTAGTTGATCTAAAATGTGTATAACACTAGGCACTACTTAGGAAAATGTTTAAAAACAAGCAAAACTAAGTGCTGAGTATTCAGAAACTGGATATGTGTTAAATTGATGAGACAAAATGTGTTACAGAGCCTCGTGGGAAGCAAATGTAAGAAACAGCTGTAGATCTAATATTGCAGACTGTTCGTCCACCTGGAACACTACAGAAAGAAATAAAAATAAGGAACATTTAATTTTCCATCTTTCATTTTACAAATGAAAATATATATTCATGTTTTTAATTTTTTATGTTAATCAAAAAAGGAAAGTGATACCATAGTTGTATTCTGCTTCTTTTGCTTGCTTGCTTCTACAAAAACAGAGGATGTTTTCAGTGTTTCTTATGCCTTTCTCAATTCTTGACAGGTAAAGAGTCACATGGTTTTAAAAATTAGAACATGCCAGACGAGAAAAGGTGATGAAAGAACGAAAATAAAGTTATATTGAGGAAAAAGAAGATAGCCATTGACCCAGAAACATAGCCTAATTTTATACATTAAAGAAAAACCAGGCATAATAGGTTTCCTACCACAGACAAATTCTAAGAGGGAAAGTATCAAAAGAAAATAAAAACCAGGCATTATACTGCTGTCATATCTGTATGTGATCAGCCCATTTTCTATCTTTCTGATGAAATTGCAAATAAATACTATAATAATACTGTCTTCTGTTAATGCAAATGCATTATATTTATTTTGTTTTATATTAGAAAAAGCAGTAGATGAAGAAAAGTTTTGTAGTTGGGTTCCATTTCACATCTCATCTTTATAATCAAATGATTTATCTTGTGTTGTTACATGGAACACAAATAGATGCTAGAGGACAGAGAAAGAGGAGCAAATTGTGACATAATTTGACAGGAAAGTCTTGTGATATTAAATGGAAGAGTTTGAGTGCTTTGTCTGAAAAAATCCAATGAATCTTTTTCTGAAATCTTTGATTTTTGCTTGTCCTAATTAGATATAAGTTCAACAAAGTAAATTTTTGTAGATATTTTTAAAATTATAAAACCATTCAGTATTATAATAAAAAGGAAGCATTTTGAGCTTGAAAATATGATGCAAATTACTTCACTTAGCCTATAGCAAAACATTCTGCATCAAAGAGCTGTGCTAACTGAAGCAATAGACAATGTTTTAAAAGAAATTATGAATGCAGAAAATAAAGCTTGAATTTTAATTCTCACCGCTTTTAGAAAATTAGTTTTATCTGTGGAGTTATATTCTTGTCTTTAAATCCAGATCAAACTTTAGTCTTTGATAATGATATAGTTCATAAACCTACAGTCCACAGCTCTGGCAGATCTGGAAAAAACAGAAAAAATCAGAAGTTGTCATTTTAATATGTTCAAGTGGATGTAGTGGGCTTATATTTGAAATGGCATATTTTTATAAAAATTAGAATATTTCTTTAAAGACTCACAAAATCATAGAATAGGTGAAGTTGGAAGGCACTTCTAGAGGTCATCTGGTCCAATCCCTGTGCACAAGCAGGGTTGCCTAGAGCTGATTGTCCAGATGCCTTTTGCTTTTGAATATCTCCAAGGAGGATGATTTCACAACCTCTCAGTGCAACCTGCATCAGTGCTAGGTCACCATCACAGTAAAAAAGCATTTTCTGATGTCCAGAGGGAGCCTCCAGTGTATGCCCATCGCCTCTCATCCTGTCAGCTGGCACCACTGAAAGGAGCCTGGTTCTGTCCTTCTTGCACCTTCCCTTCAGGAGTTTGTTTACACTGATGAGATCCTTGAGCTTTCTTTATCCAGGCTGAACTGCCTCAGCTCTCTCAGCCTTTCCTCATAAGAGAGATACTCCAGTCCCTGAATCGTATTTGTGGCCTTTTTCGGACTGTCTCCGGTATGTCCACGTCTCTCTTGTACAGAGGAGCTCAGAGCTGGACACAGCACTCCAGGTGTGGCCTCACCAGGGCTGAGCAAACAGGAAGGATCACCATCCTCCGTCTGCTGTCAGTACTTTGTCTAATGCAGCCCAGGGTACCTTTCCCCTTTTTCATAGCAAGAACACATTGCTGGGACACGTTCATCTCGTGTCCCCCAGAACCGCCAGGGTCTCTTCTGCCAAACTGCTTCCCAGATGGGTGGCCCCCATCACTGGTGCCTGGATTGTTCCTCCACAGGTGCAGGACTTTGCAATTTCCCCTGTTAACGTCCCTGAGGTTCATATCAGCCCATTTCTCTTCCTGAAGGAGAACCCAGAGACTTCTGCAAAAACAGCTTCCTCACTTAGCTGCCCCTGTTGCTGCTGCTGCCTGTGCTGTTACAGAGATACCTCAGAATTACCTGCTACAGACACAGGATAGTGGAATTGTTGCAGCACCCTCTGAAAGTTGATGAGTTGTGGTTAGAAATAAGCTCTTACCTCTGCTGCATGTTCTGTCTAACGTGGCCATCCTGCTTTAGAGTGCACTGTGTAGACATACACGATTTCACAGTGCTGGGTTATATTCCTGCACAGCAATTCTATCACTGTGGAATGACACTATATGCAGATTATTCAAAGGATTATTGCCTGCTTCCTCTGGTCATTCAGCTTTCATTGAGCTCTCAAACAATCACTAAGAATAACCAGTTACTAACTGTAGGGAGCATTTTAATTGTCTCTTTTTTTTTTTTTTTAAGAGAAGGAACACATAAATATTGTATTTTTCATGCTATTTGTTTGTTTGTTTTGTTTATGGTTTTGGTTTTGTGTATTATTTTTGTGTATTAAAAAGCTGTAGATAATATATGCAAGGTTATAGGTTATGAATATAAGCAGCTCTTTAGATTTAAGACTTGCAAAAAAATTTTGGGGTAAGCAAATCTGGTTCTTAAAGGTGTGAGAAAGGCTTTTGAAGGATTTAGTTCCTCATTTGTATACCTAGTTTCATTTAGTAAACACAATTATCTTATTATACAAATAAACATGAGAAAAATTGTAAAGGCCTTTGGTCCTTTCTAAGATGTTTCCTTTTATTACTATTTGCACAGTAACAGGAAAAAGTTTTGCTTATATACCATTCCTGCTTAGATCAATCGATATATTTGATAGTTTTGTTTACATGACTTGGCCACTTGTTCTTGCTCAAACTTCCTGTTTCCAACTTTCTGTAACTGTTGTCTTTACTCAGTTTTTTTTTTTTATTTTATTTAATGGCCTTTATTGTCAACTTATATAACAGCAGTGATTTCAATGGAACTTAAAATTATGGACCAACTTACGCTAAACACAAACATGTACAGGACTGTGATGTTGGTCTTTTTTTAAAAAGACATTCATTTATTTATTTATTTCAGCAAAAATAGGAATTCTTGCCATTTGTTTTAAATTCCAAACGTATTGCTTCATTTTAAAATATTTTATTAATTGTGAGGTTTGATAGACAAAGTCTTCCATAGAAACTGGTCCCACTAAGAAGAGATCCTTAATGAATGAGATCTTAGACACTGTCAATTGGTTTGAATGAGTTTTGGTTCAGTGTTACTCCTAAAGCCTGCAAAGACAACCAGGAAAGTTCTCTCTCTCCTTCAAACCATATGAGGGGTTTAGGGGAGAGCATTTAGGTAAAAGTACTTCTTGATTTTAGAATAATCTTGTCGGAACTTGAAAGATTTTTACATTATTAATGTATGGACTCACTGTGCTTCTCTTACAGCCTTTATCATAAATTGAACATTTTTTCCATCCTCTTGCTGCTCAAGTAAGACAGATAAAAATTCTTTAATTAAAAAAATACAAATAAATAAACAAATCTAACAAAATCGTAGAGTCAGATGTTAATGGTGTCCTAATTCCTTTTTCATATAAGAACTGTAACATGCTTTCCCTTACATAATGATCAAATGCTCCCTCACAAGTAATTTATCCTGTCCTAAAACCTTAAAAGCTTTTGAATGTGATATATTTCACCCCTTTTTTCACTTAGAAGAGTTAGTATTCCTAAACAAAAAAGCTCTGGCTATGCTCTGATAGACCTGATATTTTTTCTTTGCTTTTCTTTGTATTACTCCACAATTTTGTGTGCTCATAGATAATTCCAGCCCTCAAAAAGTACTCTTCCTTGGAGAAAGGTAATGAGATAAATACTATCTTCAGATAGTGTCTACCAAAGCAGGGGGAAGAGTAGCCATTACCTGAGGTGAACTTTTAGTTCTATTATCACACACAGAGAAGAATCTTATTTTAGATGCCTCTTATTTAGATGACTCTTGAATTTTAGATGCTTTTTGAGATAACTTAAGAAGTCATAGACATTAAACACACAGTACTAAATTGTTTAACTACACAGCTGATAAAGAAACTGTCCAGATATAGTACACTATTTTTTGCCTTCATGGCAAACAAAATAGCCATATTTTTATTCAGGTACCAGCTTTCAAAGTGAAGCTTTGAAACTTTTGGGTTTGAGGTTTTGGAACAAAACATTACACATCCTCCAAGGTATCAGCCTGAATTCAGGATCAGCAAATCAGTAACTTACTTTTATTTATTTATTTTATTTTATTAGCATTCCTTCAGAAAAAACAGTTTTTAAAGGCAAAGTTAATCTTCTGCTGGACCAAAGTAAATAACTACCTCTATCTTTATGAAAGTTATAACTATCTATAATTATATCTATTACAATCTGTAATTATCTTTAGGGAGGTTAAGGTTAGGGCTATGAGAAAAGCTGTAAAAGTGAGTCAAACAGTCTTTGAAGGAAAAATTGATAATGCATTCCTGTGGTGGTTTCTGTCTTCTATATTAGCAGCTTTTCTAAAATGTAGTCCAGGTTTGCCTATAATCCTAGGCTGATATACACTGAATGCAAAGTAACTGCAAACCTGCACAGAAAAAAAAAAAAAAAACCCGGGTCAGAGTGAAATACATTTTGACACCTTTAGCCATAGCAGATAGTTACCTACTTCAGGAGTGATTTCACTTCACCCAACAGACTTCACACCAGTAACACATGCCTATTTACTGCTGATGTGCATCTTGTGCAGAGTGTCTCCTAGGCAAAGTGGCAGCAGATTCTATCTGCTTTGCACAAGAGAATCAAGTCCTTAAAAGTCATGTGCAAGTCAAAATGTCCAAAGCAGTGAGCTGCAACACATGCTAGAGGGATTGCTTTCACTTCTGTGAGTTTTGGCTCATTTTTTAACAAAGAACCAGCAAAACCAAATAAAGTATATCTAAATATATCTATAGTATATCTATACTTTGAAAACTATTCAGTTTAAGCATTTTCTGTTACAAATTTCAAAAACTAGTCTTGTGCATATCAGATGACACTTCTGTTTGTACTCAAGAATAGATTTCTATTTGTATTCTCTCTTCGCTGTTTTCCAAGTAACATGATGAAGTCTACTGACTGGTAAATATTCCAAAATCTAGGGAAAGCAGATAACTAAAGCTGCCAGAAAACCTTGATTCAAATACAGGGCTACTTGTTAGAAGATTACTCTCAAACTACTCCTAGTAAGAAAATTTTTAAAAATTACTGTAAGCAGAACTTGGTGATATTCTATCTACTTAATGTGTAAGTTTCATGTGGCATAAATTTTTTAATATCTTTTTTCCTCTGTTTCTTACTTTACATAATTTATTAATAATATACTGCAAGTTCTACAAAACTAAATGCATCAAAGAGAAGGAACAGAGGAGTCTGGCACAACATCTCCAGGGAATCTGGAATTAAATTCTGGCATTTCAAGACTCCCACATTTACCTCTAGGAAGAAGATTACTAAAACACTATTTCTAAAGATTCAAATCCACTATATCTTAAAACATGTTACTACACTATTCATTTTAAAAGAATTTCTTTTATTTTCAACCTTGTCAAGCCTATCAAATGACAACTGTAAACAGCTGCGTTGTCCCAACACTCTCGAAAGGAAATCTCATTTCTTGTCCAATATAAACAACTTTATTAACATTATTTTTCTCTTGTTTAGCTTCTGCAATGCAATACCACAGTGTGTTGGAGACAATTGCAAGTCATTATTAAGAGTATTATTCACGATTCCCTCAGAAATGCTTCAGATTGTTAATGAACACAAATGAATGATGTCATGGAGATGTATAGTATTTTAATTCTTCATTCCAAATCAATAAAACAACTGTGAAGCCCTGTAAAGAGCACAGACAGGTCAGTAGTAATGTATAAAAGAATGTATATTTAAGTCAGTGTAGTTTACTAATGTTGACACTTCAAGGTCCAAATTCTTTTGAGTAGGGACAGAGCTTGCAAAACATAAACTTATGAATAAACATAAAACATTTTAATTGAAAGCCTGAGAATAAATTTCTAAATCATGGTACAGAAAATACACATACACTTACATAAATAGTGAAAAGTTTTGTGTTGGTCCTCTGAGTATTTTGGCACCACATCTAATTTTCTAATTTAATGATCCAAAAATATTTTGTTCATTATATGTCAAGAATATATGTAGTTTTACCATGTTGAAAGATATTTTTATGACTTTCATGAAACTTGTTGAAGCCTTAGAAGTTCCTTCAAAATGTCACACGATGTCTAGGAATGCCTAAGTGGTGTATCTCCTACCAATACAGATATTTTATCAGCAGAGATAAGTACTAACTTTCTCATTACATGATGGCCTTCATTTCTCTGACCATTTCATCAAAAGTTATATAAAAAAATTACTTCTCCAGTCAATGAAGATGAATAATTGAGGTTTAAATTTGAAAGTGACAAAGCCTTTGAGAGGGGCATCTCTCTCTCTCCAGTGCCTATAGAGGGAGCCTAGCTGCCACATTTTTAAAATGATGCAATTACGTCAGAGGAAGTGCCATCCTTCATTGTGGTATATGGCCAGTGACGCGTTCCAAAAAGTTAAGAAAATAACTTCAAATCTCTGCATCCAGAATAGCATCTGGTATTCAACATAAAAATAAGGAACTTTTCCAAGAAACACTGCTTGTTATTAGGAAAACAACAATAAAAAGTGTGTATAAGATTCCTATATGGTAAAGTTAAATGGTTCATGAGTTGAGTGTGCATTTTAGCAATGCTTAACTTTGCATTTGTCATTAGCTGTTGATTAATGCAACACAATGAGGCAAGGAGAAAACTGTAGAGTAACAAGGTTTGGGGACACCCACCATAGCTCATTACACTAGAAAGTTTAACTAAAAAGACATTTTTCCAGAAACAGGAAAAATAATTTTTATAGGTATATAGGAATAAAAAGAAGATAATATCAACACAATTTGTCAAGAGTAAATTATATCCTTTCATAACAAGGCAACAAGTTTTTTTTAGGTAGAGAAGAAACAGTAGGCACACATTTTGAATTTTGGACCTATTCTGTACGCAAGCCTTGTAAGCAAGTGAGTGAAATAGAGAAGAATTGCTAATTTCTCTCTAGAAAAGATGTATTGACTGATGCTACTCAAGTTCCGGTCAGTCTAACACTGCAATGGGGGACACATCACTGGAACTTCCAAAGGGCTCTTTGGCACAAAGTTTCAAGGGAGAAGTCTGCTGATAAAAATGATCTTAGCAATTTAGTGGAAAGTATCCCTGCCCATGGCAGAGGTATTGGAACTAGGTGAACTTTAAGGTCCCTTCCAACTCAAACTACTCTGTGATTTTGTGATTCTGTGATTCTGATTATTGCATATAGTTACCGATGATATTACAAAAAGTATAGATCAACTCAAAGGAGAAGAAGAAAGAGGAGGAGGAAGAGAAAAAGAAGAGGAACAAAAACACAAATTAATAACTTTCCAAGTCTAGAAAATAATTACTTTCTAATTCTAAGGGTAGTCATTCCTGGGAATTCCATAGGACCTAGCTGGTCAGGGAGGAGTGAACCAGATCTTCTTTTAATTTTTTTTCCCCCCTAAGTTTGTTGATAACATGATTCCTTACTTTGGAAGTCATGACTTTGTGAGTCATATTTCTTACTTGTTGCTTATGATGAAAATGGAGTTGTGCATCTTGCCCAACTATAACTGAACTGGTGAAGAAAAGTCTTCAAATTTTAAACTGTGCTAATGAGGTGATCTATCTGTTTGGTTAAAGCTGGATTGTTAAACCCAGGGATGATACATATTTTGTGGCATCTTGTAATACTATTACTATGGAGTCATGTTTTCCTTCCACTATATTGGAATATGTGATAACCTATAGCACTTTCTTTAAAATGTTATTTTGGAGGAAAGGAGTCTCCTTTTGGCTCTACTTTAGAAAAGCCTACAACTAAATTGAACATAAACACAGTTTAAAATGGAAAACCAGGAAATCTCCTTGCTTTTCTGGACCCATATTTATGTTGGTAATGGGGACTTTGATGGTAGTAAAATTAGACCCATTGTTTGTTATTTCTGAAGAAATTTCATGGGGGTAATGTACAATTGAAAGCAACTGATGTTGTGGCAGTACCACCAAAAAAAGAGATGTAAAATCAAGTCTGAAACCTGGCATAAGGTTGGCTTTTGCAAACACATGCAGTACTTCTACAGGTTTAAAAAGAATCATACAAACAGACCTAAGATTAGACTTTGTTGCAAACTAAGATAAAATTTCTTCTCTTTTAGTAAAAAAAGTCTTTGTTGCAATTTATTTTCATGCATTCTCTGAAAATAACCAGTAAACTCCAGAGCCTTATGGGAATATGACATGTTTCAGAAAAAGATTCATAATTTTTGCTATCCAGTGGTTTAAAATGTCTGCTGAGAAATTGCTGCTCTCTCTTACAGGTATGAAAATGTTTTTAGTTGCAGATTTTAGTTCTGATATGTAGCTCTATCAGGTGTTATCAAAACACTCTTAAATATAGTATTGTGTTTGAGCAAATAATTAGAATATAGAAAACTCATAGAATAGCCTAATTTATACCCTTTCTAGTACTTTTCCCTAATTTCACTGAATCTGCATTGTACTGACTAACTAAATGTGATCAACTAAACAGAATAAAATATCATATTAAAATGTTCTTTGTGACCAAGCTGACTGAAGTGGCAGGGACTGCTAATTGTTGTGTTACAATAAGCATCCAGAAAGCACATATGGCCACCAAGTTTTTAACCAAGCAACTAAGTGCCTAAGATGCAGGCAGGTAACTATTAGGAATCAAGCTCTTTTGTGATTTCATTTACTCTCTTTGCAAATCTACATATCTAAGTAAATCTGATAAGGATAAGAAACTTAGGACTTTACAAGAGTTTATTTTGCTACTGCATTTATGTTACTGTACCTTAATGATCATTAATATGAATCTCTAGAAGCTATTAATTTCCAGTTAGAATGAAAGCCATAAACCATAATACTGTTTCCTACTGAATAAATATTGACAAATTATAAATATGTAGATATTTATATGCTCTTCTACTAAAGGGAAGTTAATTTCTCCATTAATTGCAAGTAGTAAAAATGCTTTCTGGTATATTATGTTACTGGGCATTTCAAGCCTTGCCTTTTGTAATCTATTAACTGTTTGAAAACAAAACAGAATAAGTTAGTTTTATTTTGTCACTTCTTTGCCTTAAAAAAAAAGTTTAAAACATCTGGGTCAAAGACTGTCTCTGTAGGATGTATTTATGATAGTTTTTTTTAATATTTTGGTCTCTTTTTGTATCACTAAGAAAACAGATTCAAGAACTTTAAACAAATTGAAGAAACACATGCAAATGTAAAAGCAGGTTATTTATTGGTGATGTAGCAGTAGAAAAGTTCTATGCACAGCAAATTTTGAGAAAAAGAAAACCTGAAAGAGAATCAAGTCTTAGGTATAAGTAGAGCTCAAAACCTACAGCAGTGTTGAAAGTGGGATGCAAAATGTTATCCTGAAAGTTGACTTTGAATGTTTAATTGCATGTATTCTAAGTACTCCCAGGAAAGTCTGCTTGGACTCCTCAAAACAAGAACATAAACCTTTACAATAGCAGGGCTCAAAAATCAATATGATATGTACCTAACCATTTTATGTTAAGAAAATACTGGCATAAAAATATAAATCACTTCATTTGTCAAAGTTGGAGGCATCTATTTTCTGGACTTAAAATGAATATTTACAGTGTCACGTGTCTCCAGTAGAAGAAAGCCATCTCCTTGATCACTACATGTCTGATAGAGAACACATTTTAAAGCTTCTTTTATTGTTTTCTTTCTGGTTAGTTTTTTCTACTATTTTAGAAAGTAGGAAGAAACATCATGGCTGTTGTATTTGTGAAAATAGTGGCAACTTCAATATTTTGCAAAAAACAGAAGTCATAGAGCAATGCTTTGCTTTGTCTATGACAAACTCAGCAAACTGTTCATTTTCTGAGGAAACTAAATATGAAGAAATGTCAGAAAAACTAATTATAATCATTAAATATAATCTTTCCATCTTTGAATATAGAACTCTGAGTATCCTTTGGAAAGTAATTATTAGGTTTGTTGTTTTTTTTTAATTTTATTTTAAGTCAGCAAGGAAGAAATTATATTTATATATTAAAATAGTTTATGGTAATGGCCTAAAATTGCCACAGATTCTTGTAATTGTTTAAGCATATAGAACTCTGAGTATGCTGAGTGGTGAATGATCTTCAGAGGTGTGTGTGTGGGCTGTGTATGTCTAGGGATTAAACACATCTAATTATTGAGTTCAAGCTCTGAAATGCTGTGTATTTCTAAAAGAAAATTAAAGGAAAGTATTCAGCAGTGCTATAGCTGAGCATGAAAACATCTCTTTGTACAAGGTCAAGTCTCTTTTCTATTCAGATATTAACATTCTCATTCATACTCTCTTGAAATCCCTTGTCCCTCAGGGACTGGAGGATAGGCTTAGTGACCCTTAATTATGGTCACGAAGAAAAAAAGTCATTAATGAGATAGTGCCCTTTGGCTCACATAAAGAGCAAAAAACAGAAGTAAACAATCCCCAAACTCACAACAAAATGGCAAAAAAAGAAATAAAAAACCACCAAGAAATCCTCAAAACAAACAAATAAACAATAATGCCTCCAAGCCTCTCCAAATGCAATTAATTTTAACTCAATATTTTAAATATTACGGGATATATATATGAGTCTAATAAAGCAATTGTCCATCCCAAGCTCTGTTCTGTTCTGATTTTGGTTTTTTGAAGATCAAGGAATGATGTGATTTAAGGCAGCAGGGAAACAAGACACATTGTGGTGACCCCAAACAAGTGCTGGGGAGTAAGACAAGAAGTATACTGGGGCCATAAATTTCTGCTGCATTCTAGCAGAATTTAAGAGATGATTGGATAGACTACGCACTAACAAGGAATAGAATAATGAATAGCATTAAATATTATCCCCAGTGTAAGGGAAAAGGGGATGAAAAATATAACACACATGTTGTTATGAAAACTGATTTTTTGAGTTTCTGGCTTACACAGATTGTTCCTGTTTAAAAGTGTTCACAAGGTTTTCATTACAACAGAAGACACCATAGTCTGTCTATGAGTGGCCATTTGTCATATTTCCAGGGTATATTGCATTGTCAGTTGATTGTAGAATCATAGAATCATAGAATGGTTTGGGTTGGAAAGGACCTTAAAGATCATCTGGTTCCAATACACTGTCATGGACAGGAATCTTCCAGAAGACCACACGCTCAGACCCCCATCCAGACTGGTCCTGAGCTCCCAGGAATGGGACATGCATAACTTATCTGGGCATCCATTTCCAGTGCCTCACCACCTTCATAGTAAAGCATTTTTTCCTAATATCTAATCTAAACCTATCCTCTTTCAGTTTAAAGATATTCCCCCCTGTCCTGTCACTACCTGCTCTTCTAAATAGTCCCTCTCCTTTTTTGCAGGCTCCCCTCAGGAACTGGAAGGCTGCAACTAGATCAACACAAAGCCTTCTCTTTTCCAGGCTCGATAAATCCAATTATCTTACATTTCCTTGAGAGAAGGATCTTCCATCTCTCTAATCATCTTCGTGGCCCCCTCTGGACTGGCTCCAAATGGTCCATGTCCTTTCTGTGCTGGGGACCCCAGAGCTGGATGCAGCACTCCAGGTGGGATCTCACAGGAGTGGAGCAGAGGGGCAGAATCCCCTCCCTCACCATGATGCCCACGCTACTTTGGAGGCAGCCCAGGGTGCAATTGGCTTTCTGGGCTTCAAGTGCACGTGGCTGGGTCATGTCCAGCCTCTCATCCACCAGCACCCCCAAGTCCTTCTCGGCAGGGCTGCTCTTGATCTGTCCATCCTCCAGGCTGTGTTGGTAACAGCAGTTGTCCTGACTCTGGTGCCACACCTTGCACTTGGTCTTTTCAAACCCCATGATGTTCCCATGGACCCACTTCTCAAGCTTGTCCAGCTCTCTCTGGATGACATCCCATCCTTCAGTTGTGTCAACCACATGAGTTGGGTTGGTGTTGTCTACAGATTTCCTGAGGGTGCACTTCATCCCTTGTCTATGTCATTAATTAAGATGAAAGGACAGAATTCAGTTTGGGCCAGTACATATATATTAACTCTACTACTGTCTAATTGAAGTGGTAGGACTGTTTTCAAATCTACCCTGCAGAAGAGGCAATTAAGGCATGTTAATAAAGGTGTATTTTATACCTCTTTTTATATATTGGTATAAACATGCACACAAAGTATAAGGACACAGGGACACTTGTGTATAAGGACTCTTTTATTTTAGCAGAGTGTTCACCAGTCATTTAAAACTTTATCAAATTTCGGGGTTAGTAAATTACTGCAACTGGCTATGAAAAGAGATTTGTTGTATAGAAATTTCATGGATTATTTTCCAGCATTTTTTACACTGAATTTTAATGTCCACACAAGCACAGCTTGATATATATATTATGCCCATTATCATAATTTAAAATATTCTAATATAATGAAAACTTGAAGAAAAAAGGCATCTGTTTAAACACCCAGCTGCTGTCGACCAATGGGCACAGTACTGAGAGGATAAGCTATTGCAGGCAACAACACTCTTGGTTTTTTCTGAAGGCTTCAGCTCCAACTGTTGTTAAAGCTTGAGTAAGCAGTTTTAACTTCTCTTGACTGTAAGCAGTTGTTTCTCATGAGAAAACATGTTGCTGGGGGCCTTTAAGTGAGGCCATTATTTGATTAAGGCAGGCCTTCTTTATGATTACCAAATGGGAAAACTAAAATTATCAAAAAGAAAACAGAGCTGTAAAAACCTGAGCCAGTGCTTTAATGAATATATAAGAAAAGAAATGGAATTTGAGGAATAAAGCAATTCAATAATTTATCAAGATTTTCTTCATCAGTGACAACTTTACTTTTGCCAGGACACATGTTCAAGCTGTTGTGATGGTTTCAGTCATCTTGGATGAGCAATTTTCAGTTATTGAGTCTCAAGAACAGGAATTAAAATCCTTGATCCTGCAGGATGCATAAAGTGAATCATGGCGTAAGTACCCATTGGGGTATACTTTTTTATTATGTGTATACATTTGCTTATACAAACAGGCCCTAATGAAGAACTTAGCTAAATAACTATGTAAGGAGAAAATAAAACTGAAAAACTCCTGAAAAAGACAGTTTCATACCAGATATATTGTATTTTAAATTTTAAAGCACATGACTCTACAGATCATTCAAGAACTATTTCTTTACAGTTATTACAAAATATGAAGTAAATCAATAATAAAAAGGTACAATCAACTACATTGAATACATTCTAATTCTTTTGCATTGCAGAAAATAGTACAGAGATAGAATTCTTTTATATGATATGGGCATTCATAACTTGCTGAAATATATATTTTTGTATAATGTACCTATGCACTAGTATTCTTATCAATTCTGATAAGAATTGTCTTGAAGAACTGAAAAAGCTCTGGGTTCTAAACTCTTTTAGAAATCTATCCTGTCAAAAATTAACTTGAATGTGTATCTATCATTGAAGCAACACATACATCTGAATTAATATTTTGTTTTTCTCTTACTCTAGTGCTAAACGTTTTCTAAACTGCAATAGGAACTATGCTTATCTAACCAGCAGTAGGGTTTGCTTCTACACTTAATCTTTCTATCACTCCATAAATGTTCATATAAATCAGCTCAGAAAGGAGTAAGAAAAATAGACATCTATAGCAAATGAGCTATACAACCTTCTTCTTCCACAACTGATACCTTCATGCTTATGTTCCGAGCTTTAACACTGATGAGCAACAAACCAAAATCTTCTTGCATAGTAAAACTGAAAATGCATTTCATAAGAAAGTAAAGTATCAAGTATTTTGAATGTTACAGAGCTGGCTCATGAGTCTTGAATATCAATAAGCCAGATTCTACAAAGCAATCCTGACTAGTTTTCTAATTTTCAGAAGTTGATAGAATAATGCTTCAGCAGTTTTTCTGTTCTTCCTAATTAAACAAGCAAAGAAAAGCACTCCTAGGACTAAAATGCATACAGAGCTCAAGAGAAATTTAATTTAAAATAACTTTACAGGAAGGACATAAAAGTAGTTTACTGTCTTAGCTTAAATAAAATTGTATACAATGAAGAATATTACCAAGACTAGGAGAAATTAAAATTGCATCTACAAGAAATGAGTGTGTGCCACTCTGTGTTTCTCTCAGAAGCTAAGGGAGTGAATACTGTTGGGGGATGTGAGAAGGATGACAACAAACTCCCTTCCTAATTTTGGCTATCCTCACAATGACATCTATAATATCCCCTTACAAGAAGATCTTCATCCTTTCTCTTCTCATGTGCAAACATAAAATGATCTTTCCCGAAAAAACTATCTCAGAGAAGTTTTTCACTTCCTAAAGTATATACTGGGTATGCATGACAGGGGGATGTATGGCTGGTTTGGAATAAACCCTAGCAGGTCTGTCAGGTGAGCACCAGAAAAAGCCATTACATTGACTGAGAGGTAGATATACCATTAGGGGTTAAATAAGGGAATGAGTTGGGCTAACATGCCAATGTTTCTTCAGATGGTCCTGTTTCTTTTCAGAAAATAATGAACATGTAATACCAAATGAATTTCCAAATCATATTTTCCTTTTTGTTGATTACCAATTAAAAAGTGACTACAGGAAAAATCTACAAAATATAGTCCACACTCTTTTGGTTGTAGCATGTCTTTTTAATACAATAGAGTCTTGTATAAAAGTCTGAGGTAAAAACGAAAATGCTGGTGAGGATTTTTTTTTTTGTGTGTTTTCTTCTGGCAACATAGTGCATCACATCAGAATCTTTAACTACACAAAATATGCTCAAATTCCAACACAATTTTTTTCTCTCTGAAAAGATTCCCATCTCAAAATGAAATTTTAAATAGAAAGAGGTAGGCAACAAGAGTTAGTCTAATGTGTCACTAAGCCAGGGGTGTAAAAGTCACTCACCTGGAACCTTGGAGACCTTAGTTTGTCTTTCTGCTCTGTATGATTTCAAACAGTAATTTTGAACCTTCATCTTTTATATTCAAGGTGACTGCCATTATCGGTAAAGTGGAAAGTTAGTCTCTTTCTCTGACCTAGTGAATATTCATCTATGTAAACAAAGTAGAAAAGCCTCACTAAGAATGAATGAAATAGAGAGCAATTTTGGTTATTCATATGTATTATACTCATTACAGAGGCCAGACATTCAAAATGAAATCTGACATTCACTCATTCTGCCAAAAGGGAATCACAAAAAGCACGCCAATTGCAAATACACAAAAAAGAATAGTAAACATTAATAAAATTACATGTTTTAAAGACTGTGAATGTGTGTAAGAATGGTTTATTTAAGTAATATATTAAGTATCTATAATTTGTATTTCCATCAAATGGATTCTTCTGTAGTCCTTATGCCCCCTCCATGTTAATTTAAGTGCTGCTTGTGCTGCTGCTGACACCTCATTCCAGCTGCAGGATCAGCCTTTAAGAGAGCCAGCACACATTTCCACGATGTATGTTACAGCCAGTCATTAGTCTTATTTAGGTACAAAAGAAAAATTATAATCTTTGTAAGTCACACAAATAAAACTTCTTGTGCCTGTCAGGGCATAAATCCCTGATGTTTTACAAGTTGCTCTTGCATGTCTCTGTTTCTATTTTGTATGTCTGAATCTAAATTACTTTTATTACTATTCAGATTGATTTAACCTTTCCTGAAGAGTTATCATATCCATTTTAAAGAGGAAATACTGTGATCCATACTCAGCAGAGTTATGACAAAAAACTGCAAAAATTAATAACTAGTGGCATAAATGAAAGTTTCAATGTCTTGTTGCTAAATGTCAAAAGATTTAAAAAAGAAAAAAGTACTCCATTTAGATATGAGATTCTTAGTGAAATGTCTGCTAATTTTTAGGGATAATTTGAAGTAATGAAGAGGGGGAAACCACTTGATTGAAGAACTTTTAATTTATGCTTTTAAAGCATACTCACATACTGACATTGTAACACGGAAACAAAGAAATATTCTTAATGTTTATCCATAGAAAATATATCAAAATGCATATATTTAGTGTTTGAAAATCAATACTTGATTATAAAATCTCATGTATTCCGTTATGTCTCAAATGAATTTTTGGTCCTGTTGTGTCTTAGTTTCTGTCATTTAGAAGCACAATCTTGCTACTATTGTCTCGCTACTATTTATTTTACAATAAAATAATTGGCTTTCCACTATCATGTCGTATTCATATTCACTTGGCAATACTTGTTGCCCCTAAAATTCTGCTGGCTCTTATATGTTAAATTTGCATTTTATTATTTAATGTACTTATTGTACTTATTAATGCAGCTCTTCTTTAAGAGTCAACGAGAAAGAAGTGCACAAGATAAAAGGAGAGGATACTATAAACTCTTCCATGTTAGTTAGCAGTTTTTAAGTCAGAAAACTTGAAAGAAGTGATTTATAGTCCTTTGCATCATGGCAAATAAGTTTTAAGTAGGTCAGATGTGTTCCCACTATTAGGGGGTCTGTGTAATGTTGTTTAACCATCTATAGAGGGGGTGTGATTCATTGTAAGTTCCATATGGCTTCCACATATAACTGCATTTTTTTTCTGTGAGAATCACTGCAAAAATAAGTTATTTAAAGAAGACTTAATAATAGTTATATGTTGCATTTTTCTGTATTGTCATATATCAGTTTCTCCATATTAAAGATTAATAATTCTGTTTATTAATGATGTCTTTTTATGGATTAAATTCATAATCCATCATTATAAATGCATAAAATGAAGTAATTTAAGACCATATAAAATATAACAAAGTGAATTTTTTCTCAATATCTATATCAATATTTAGAATTAATGAGTATACAGATATGCCTCTGTGTATGAAAAAGTCATGAACAAAGAGCAGGACATGTGGCGAAATCAGCAATTGTGTTTACTCTTGCCTGATGAGCAACATATTTCTTAAGGTAATTGGCAATTTGTGGTACATTTCAAGTGCAGGAATGAACTTTAGGAATAAGCTGGGAAGAGACATAGATACTTTAAAAAAAGTATATATTTTATTAAGAAGATATTTGATATTAAAATTATCCACAACATAAAGGTACTAGTGTAATATATAATCAATTTTTTTCTGTGTAATTTTTCTTATTTCAGTGGTACTAAATGTTTAACTTGACAACACATTTTTAAAATATTTTTAAACAGGATTTTTGCAAGGGAGATGAGACAAATAACAAAGAGAATATAAATGACTCCCTGCCCAGCTGGACAGGAGAGGTGGATAACTTCTCTGTGGGTAATTTCACACAGGATTAGATAGCTGAAGAAGGAAAGCCATGTCTCTGGGGATAACAATCCATGGGGAATGACTTCAAAATTATTATATTTCGGTTTTAATCAATTTTTGCCTAATAACTGCTTGAGTCTCAAGTGGTGGTGGGCTTCACGTTGGAAACGTTGTCTCGAGAAGGGAACACGAAGTTCCCCTGGCCTAAGGCTCTGTGTACAACAGTCAGGAACCATTGCCTAGGCAGAGGAACATAAAGCAAGCTCACTGTGATTCTCTTCTCATACATTTCTCCCACCACCAGTCAATCAAATATCTGTGCAATTCCTAAGCATCCAGACAGCTGCAGTTTTGCAGGACTGCCTGTACTCTTCAGTCCCTTAACAATATTTTATCACAAGTTACAATGAGTTTGTAGTTTATAAATGTGCTATAAGTTTTTTGCTTAAGTTAAGCTTGACAGATTGGCTCTTCTGCGCTGGAGAGAATGTTATAATTTACAGGCTCAAGGTTTTTGCATGTAGAATTACTACATAGATCGTGCCTTACTGTAAAGAGGAGCAACTTCTTTGTAATCAATGCTAGGCATTTGAAGAGTTTCTATATTTTTATTTAGATATAATCTCACTCACTACTGAAATCAGTATTCATGTGAAAGTTTGAAATGTGCAACTAAACTATACTTCTGAACAATATATATTTTTTAATCATTTACAGAAAAGTTTTGGGATACCAAACCATGCGGTAAGTCAAAATAAATGTTAGAGCTGTAGGTGAATAACAAGGTGATTTCTAGTCTCTGGGCTGAGTTAAACTGCAACTGAACAAGATCTAGGAAATAACAGGAGAGGAGAGGAGAGGAGANCAGGACCAGTGCTGACCAGTGGTGTCAGAGCTGCACAGCATTACAGACAGTGCCATGAGGAATTTCTGCATTGCATAACTGCTGAAGGAGGGGTCCTGCAAGGTAAATTAATGAAATCTGTAACTGAAAGAGATGTGGGTGCTCCTTTTTGGAGTGCATGGCCTTTCAGAACCAGCAGGGACCAGTTTAACCCTGTCAAAAAAATCACATAATGACGAGATTACCTAGGTAATCATGTTAGGCTTAACAACTCTGAGTATGGGTGCAGCAAAACTAAGACCAAAGTGGTAAAAACAATTGCTGGCAGGTTGTTTTTTTGGGAGAAAATTGGGGCAGAGAAAGGGAGGTAGAAGAGTGGCAAAATGAAGGGTCAAGAAAAGGGGATAAGTTATGCAAATCAAGTGATAAGTAAATCCTGGGGTACCCAATGGGCAAGTCCTGCCCTTGATCCATCCTATGGAAATCATGGCCACAAACTCAGCCTGTTGCTGTGAACGTAATACATATGTTTGCAGTCAGGAACACGCTTTTCTGGTCAGGAAGACAAAAGGGGAAAGGGTGCTTTCTCTAAACAGGAAAGAAGCACCTGGGGAAACCAGTGTTGGTTGTTGTATCCAGCCTGGTGGCAGTGTCTTCTCAATCTCTTCTCTTTCAAATGACTCAGGTCGGTTTTCTACAATGCACAAGCCCATATTTGCTGGTGGGTCTCAGCTTCTTATCAATAACATTTATGCAAACTGATGAATCTCCAGAAAATAAAAAAAAATTATGTGCAGCCAAAGCATCTCAGCAGTAATCTGTCGTTGCATTATTTAAGGATGTATTGAGATTCCCTGCAGGGTTTTTGAAACTCCCACACTTTTGAGATTTTTTTGTTTAGGTTTTTCACATTACAGAAAAGACATAATGAAATAAGAGGAGTCTCAGCATCTTGAGTTGGATTCCCATTGTTTGCATCATCAGTAAAAAATGGTCACTGGACTTGAGCTGCAAATTTACTAATTCACATTATTTAAGTACATTGCACACCTTCAGAAAGGCAAAAACCAATTCATATCATTAGATATGAAATGAAGACAAAGTGAAGGTTTTCAGAGGAAATGAGATGGGATAGTGGAGAAAGATGGTGAGGAGGCAAAGTTGATTTAAGTTATAAAATGCAAGTCAGTGAAGTTAGGAAGATGTTTTCTGGAGCTTTACGGTAGATTACAAATATTAACACTGCATTAGTTTCTTGAGTAGTTTTCATGAATAAAAATCTCCTTTGAACTTAATTCTTATCCTAATGTACCATTCACCATGTCAGGTACTTTTTGTGGAAGATTTTTGGTGGTTTTATTATTTGTTAGAAATACTGTAACCAGTTACAGTGATAAGGTTTTCAGAATGTTTACATATCTTGTCTCAAAAAGTGTGTTGCAAAATACAATTCATCTGTATGTAAAAAGTCATTAGCCAACTGTATATTGTTTTGATTTGGCTTCCTTTTTACATTTTATATTATTTTATTTCATTTGGGGCTCTGTGTTTTTTTTATTTTTGCCTTTTCTTTGCAATGCACTGTATATTTGAATTATAGTGTATGCTAGCTGAGAAGTAATTTAACTGCCAATTAATTTCCTCTTTAATATTGTAATGATGCAATGCATATTTAATTGCAGTAATTAATGAAAAGATTTAAGGAAAAAAAAGATACTTTTAAAATGTATTTATAGCTGAGGGAAGAGCTGTTTTTTGCCAGTCTTAAAAAAAAAAGTTGACCCTGAGTCAAATTGGAGAAATATCCTGAGCTTCCTTACTGCCTGTGATTTCCCATGGTCTTATCTTAAAAGCTATTACAGATTTTCAAAATAAAGTAAGTGAGAAGTGGCAGAGTTGTTATTGCAGGTTCTAAACAAAACTAGATAGGTATTTACTATATTTAGATAGGTTACCTAAGAGACTGTTTTTCAAGAATTATACTTAACAGCAAAATAAAAATGAGATTGGGATTTCCTGCAGTGGTAATAATAAGAATCACATTGATGAATAACCAAAGTGATAAAGCAACAATGACAACAGTAATAATTATGATAAGGATGGTGATGTTGTTGATGATGTTGATAATACTAATGTAATAATAAAGTATTTCTGAAACAAATTTCCAAACCCTATATACCTGCATTCATCTGGAAATTGCCACAGAATTACAGTATTGTTTTCCCTTGCCTCTAGAGAGCAGAGAAAAGGTCTGGACCTAGATATCTTCTCCAGTAAGGTGCCAAAAGGAAGAGACATGCTGCATGAGAACCATCAATGTGGAACCTGAGGAGGTGGCTGGAAGGAGACCAGGTGAGAACTTCATCTGAATGTCTGAAGGGAGTCCTGTCTTAGAGTAGTACTCTCCCAAAATACAGTCATAATTTTCAATTTTCATTTTATACAGCAGCTTTGTCTGGAGAGGAAAATGCCTAGTAATTTTAAGTCACTTGAAGAGTAGGAAATGAAAGAATCTGTGTCCTCCACCCACAATTTCTAAGGCATTGCTGATTTCCTGTTCAAAGGTTTAGTGAAAATGCTTACCAAGATCAGGACTTTTTTTATTTTGATCTTAGGGCTGTGAAAGGTTCATATGTCATCACCTGCTGCAGAGCCTGTGTCTCAGAAGGAATGGAGCTGCAACCTAACTTCAGAGATGCTTTTTGATTACAGTTAACTTCTTGGAGGAGAGCATTTTTTCACAGAAAGACTTGTCCCTCTAACTCAGTACATTCAAAACGAAACTCAGACTGTCAACCTGTTAACTACAGCAAAATAACATTACAGAAGGAAGAAATTAATCAGGTATAAACCTCTCAAAGTGATAATGAAATTACATTTTGTAACCAATAGTGGTAATAGATCAAAAAGGAAAATTAATGCCTGGGTCATTTTAACACAACATTTGTAAATCGATACCTGCACATTTTACAAAGGTGACTAACCAACCTTCAGATCTTTCTGAGTGGTGTTTAGCATCAAATAGGCAGAAAAATGGAACAGAAGCTAGACTGCAATTTCCTCTTTGTAAATGTCTTTAAAAAGAATAAAAACTGTTATCTTCAATATCAGTCCTCAGATACTCTTTAAGAAAGCATCAGTTATGAAATCTGAACAACAGTTTGCATGATGTCCATCTGAAGCCTGTGTAAGCTCAAGCCCACAGTGTTTTTATCACCCTTGAATTTGAATAAATTCAAAACATGAAAGGAACTGAATGCCTTTTGTTGGCCATTTATGTGCTTCCATTCATTAGACACCAGTTTACTTACTGCTTTTGTAGGCAGAAGTGTAACACTATGAAGAAAAGAAGTATCTTTTACCCTAAAAATTACTTTATCAGCAACTTCTGCTTGTTGGTTTTTCTATATTTTCAGCTTAGAATTTATCTTTCTTGTCCTCTCACATAATTTCCTGCAGTGCTTTCATGCTGGATGATTTTCAGGATCCCTTCTGGAAGGACATAACTCCAACTATGAGAAAACAGAGCAATTGTTCCTGCAGGCAATATAAACCAGATGATGTCAGATTTCAGTCCTTCTACCTACCTCAGGCCTCAGGCTTTCTTCCAGCATTTCTTGTGCCCTAACATATGTTATGTATTGTGTGCTAGGAACACAGTGTCACAAAGACCTGCAGTCATTTAACCAGCCAGAAACTCTTCCAAGTGCTTTGCAGTGTGGGCACAAGTCAATGCCCAGGAAATTTCACAGGCCATAGGTTTTTCTCAAAAGGAGATTGAACCTTAACCCCCTTCACTGTAAGGAAAGAAAACTTAGCCATAAGGATTGTTTATATACTTGTATTTATTATGCAGAGATAGTAGGTGACAATTTAGAAAGAATAATGAAAATCAAATTATTCTCTTTTAACACATTCTTGTCATTATTATCATTATTGACATTCTGATATGATCTGTCAACAAATGAAAAATCAAAAAGGATACTGTGAAAGAGTAAAAGCATTTCAACTGCTGTAGATAATGCAGGAAATAATGATGTAGACTTGGAAACAGAGAACTTCTAAAGGGGAGGATAAATATCCTGCAGAAATGTCATTCTCCTCTGCTACTCATCTTCACCTACCACCTTTACAAAGGTATCATGAGCAGAAAGATGATATCTAAAGTCCTTCCACAATGGCGTTGTTTGATTTGTTAGTCAGAGGAACACATGTGAGGATAGGAGCAGGTCATGCACTGCTTTCAAGTTATGCTGTTTAATGCAAGATCAGGGGCTAATTATTTTAGTATTATCTTCCATTATTCAGGCATGGCTAAAGCTCTGAACTCAGTACATAGATATTGCTAAGGGATAATATAAGGCAATTATGGCTGAAGATTTCTCTTTCATAAACATAGAACAAAATCATATTCAAGAGGGTGTTAATTATACAGAATTAAAGCCCATAATCACAGCAACAGGACTATCTAGAGCATGTGCTTTCAGTCTCAAAGGACCTTGTACAGCCCTACATAATTCACAGGCAACTTGGAAGCACTTTAAGACAGGAATCTGCCAGTAATCCACCTTCCATAACTACCTAGATCTTCAAAGTTCATGGGAAGAAAGCTGGAGATGATGCCTGTTGTTTTGACAACATGCTATGGCAACACCTATACACAGATATCTTTTCACCCATGATCTTAGCAGGAGCTGTGATTTTCATCTGTATTTGAAGGTATCTTCTTGTCCTGGGAAAAAAAAAAGAAAGAGGAAAAGGATTTTAGTATATTTTACACTTGAATGTAAGATGTGGTTAAATACACTTTTTTGTACATATCAGAACTGCTCTGCAAAGTTTCTCAGCAAGTATTTTTCCCACGACCTGCTGGTGCCAATGTCTGTACAAGCATTCTTCTATGCCAGTTGCAGTGACTCTTCTCACTCAGCATTGAATCATGGTATTGTTGCTGTTACTGTTCTGTGGTTTTAACACATATGATAGAACCTGTGTCTCAGCATAGCTGGTGAACTGGTAGGCTAAATGAGAGCTCAATGGCTTCTCCTTGTTATGCAATCCAAAGCATATGAAAATCATAGACCTCTAAAGTGCAGGTATTCCTGCTAAGTAGGAAGTTCACAGTCACACAGTGGGATGCACAGTAACAGAGAATGTGTATGCTCATTACCATCACCATATGAACATGTAGAGATAAGTCTTCATGTTTACCAAGTGACCTTAAAAGATTCATGGATGCTTAAAAGCACAGGAGTGCTGAGAAGTTGAAACTGTCTGTGGAGGCCAGAACTATTTTTGGGCCTGCATTGCACTGCCCTATGCTTGAGAGTCCTGACAAAAGTCTTTTGGTTACAGATTTGCCAAAACATTCATACATATACTGTTTATAATGCAAGTTACCTACTGCAAATGATGGGGTTTAGATCAACACAAAAAAACCCAATCCAAACCAAACCAAATCAAATCAAACCTAAGTTAAACTAAACTAAATTAAACTAAACAACAACAACAAAATCCAACCAGAAACAAAACAACCAAAAACCGCTAAAAAACCAGATAAATGCCTTGGACAAATTGCAGTACAGATGCAATACTGTAACTCAAGTTGTTTAAATAACCTGTTTTTTCCATTGACAGAATGAGAGAAACTCCCCTGGAATTGCTTCACTTTTAACAAAATATATTACTTTATTCAGAGAGGGGTTTAATTAATTCTTGATATTTTATGGCTTTGTTAGTTTTCCGTAAGTTCTAAGTTCAGAATGCTATTACTCCATTACATTTGAATGAAAGTAGAATGTCTCATCTTTTATTTTTACTTTCTTGTACTTCCTTTCCCTTGGGGCCTTTTCATTACATTCACATCTAATTCAGGAAGTCATTTGGTTAATGCAATGCTTACACTACTTGATGAATAAACTTCAGACTGCAAATTTCATCTATTTGTAGTCATAACTTAAGGAACAATTAAAACTTAGAGTGGTCAGGGTCTGATACAGGATACAGGGGAGTGTGGTACACAGGCTCCAAAGATTCACAGAAAATAGATTATTTGTATCTGGATACAAAATTTCAAAATTCTTACTGTACTGGGCTACATAATATGTGCTTTCTACAGCAATATGGTTGGATGCAGTACTATCCACAAGGATACTTTTATCCACTTTTAGGAAACTGCATCTGTGAGAATTTTGGATCTTTAAGCTGTAATTATTTTTTTCATTCCCATCTCCTCCATTTTTTGATGTTATCTATTGAATTCTAGCCGGTCAGTAAAAAACTGATTTCTTTTCCTAAATCTCAAATAGCACAAGATAGCAGTGCTAAAAGAAATTCTTCATCTATGATGCTGCATTGGAACTTGGAACATTCCATGAAAGAATAAGTTAAAGAATAGCTGTCACCTCCAGGCCGTTCTTGTTTTCCTACACCTAGCCAATTTTTTTTGCTCTGCTATTCTCATTAAGAAAAAAACATAGAAAGAAGAAACAAAAAGTTAATCATATCTGAATGGTAGAAAAAACCTGGAAAGCTGTAGGTAAAACAAGAGAACTAGAAAGATGATGATTCTCTGGCATTACTGTGATCAGGCATTAAATGGCTTTTGCTCTGATTGTCCACCTAACCTTTTGGTTTTTAAAATACAAAATTATAATTTTATTTTCTCTGGTGCATTGCCTCATTTGTGCACAAGCTGTTTTGCTTATTCTATTTATAAACTGAGCCTTTTGACATTTTTGATGATTCGGTTTTTTAATACTAGGTATAAATGCTAAATAAAGTTCCCTATGAAAAATGAAACTAGGGAGTTTGTATTTTAGCATGCTTGGAATATTTACAGGCAGTCATGATTGCATTTAAAAATATCACTTTTACTTCTCATTTTATTTTCATGATACAAGGATCAATTAATATGCAAAATTATTTGTTGTATATGATGGGGAAAAGCTTATAAAGAATATGTGCTTTGTTTTTTCAGACACAAAAAAGACATGAACAATAAATCCTGTCTTTTATTATCATATAATTTAAGTGCTTCTGACACAGATGTTTGTATTTATAATTGAAAATTTAATTTAGCTTCAGATTTCCCAAGAGAATGTACACAATATTCAGACACTTAGAAAAAGACAAGTTATGTTTTAAAGTAATTATAAAAGAGAAGCATAAGCAATTAAAATTTCCAAAACTTTGTTAAATTGTTTATGATTCTCTTAGACCTCAAATTGATTGCTGGCTCTCATTTAATGATGCAACTTTCTTATTTAGCAGAGGATTCCTTCTTTCATGTTGAATAAAGATTCTAAAATGATATAGCAAATATAATTTGACTACAATAGATTCAATTGCTCATATTGTACTTTTACTTTATTTAATTTAGCATCTTAATCCTGTTAGAGAGTTCTAATCGATGCTGTTTCCTTTTGTATGACACAAGCTTCTTTCACTTTATGTTGAGGCCAGTAAAATCAACATTAAACCCTTCTGAACTGAAGCTACCTTTTCTAACTCTCATTGATATTCTTTCCATAAATATCTGGTCTTTTGTTCTTAAATTGGACCACAACACAGAAGCAGTGTGGCCAGCAGGTCGAGGAAGGCGATTCTGCTTTCGTGAGACCCCGGCTGGAGTACTGGGTCCAAGTCTGTGCTCCTCAGCACAGGAAAGATGTGGGAACAAGTTCACAAGAGAGCCATGAAAATTATTAGAAAGCCGGAGGACCTGTCCTCTGAAAAAAGGCTGAGCTGGGGTTGCTCAGCCTGGAGAAGAGTAGGCTCTGTGGAGACCATGCTGCAGGCTTTTGACATATACAGGGGACTTAAAAAAAATGGAAGCAGATTTTTTTAACAGGGTCAAAGGTTTTAAACAGAAAGAGGCTAGGGCTTTATGAGGTATAAGGAAGAGATTTTTTTTTTATGATGAGGATGATGAAACTAAGTTACATAGAGAAATGGTGCACACCCCATCTCTCAGTGTTCAAGGTCATGTTTGATGGGTCTTTGGGCAACATGGTTTAGTGAAAGACAGCTCTGCTCTTAGAAGGGGGGTTGGACTACATGATCTTTGAAGGCCCTTTCCAACCCAAACCATTCTATGATTTGATGATCCAGTTCGTTATTTCCTTGGGATTGTGCATGAAATGGCACGGAAACTCTTTTCACCTTCACCTAGTTAGTGAATTATAAACTAAAATAAAGTTGATGTAATCTTCCACTTTTGTCTTGGTGACTTGCAGCAATCCTCAAAATGACATGTGTGTTGCAATTCTTATTAAATAACGGTCTTTGTGGCATACTTCCCAACATTGAACAGCTGCAAAATGCCAAAGGACAATTACATACTTAAGTATAAAATTCACAAAAGCTGCATGTTACAAAGGCAAACTCTTACAGAAAATTCTGTCATAAGTTTTCAGTTAAAGGCAGAGGAAGAGTTTAGTTATGTTCATAATTCTTAACAATTTTCTCCAACTGTTGGACCAGGAATGTTAATATCTTTACCTGTATTTGACCTCCACATAGACCATTAAGGTACCTATATAATTCATAGTTGTTTTTCTAATTTTTAATAATTGTTATGCTAACATCACAGAGAGGAAAATTAAAGGTGTTCTTTTGTTGATTTGTTGCTCTTGATTTTCATAATTCACAATCATTTACAATTTAAGAACTTATGAACTCCAGTTCTTTTTAGGTATTATTCACTCAACTTGCTTCATTTTTTTTCTCATTTCATGTATTTCTAAAGCAGCTGTTAATAAAACATGGACATAGCCCTGATGAAATGTAATCAGCATTCACCACTTGGATTGAAGATCTACTTAACTTACTATACAGAAAAGCATATTTTCCATTATGGTCTGAAGATATTCTATTTCAATCTTTTCTTTTGAAGGTAGGATTTCATACCAAGACATTTTGAATATTTTCCTGTACTTAGATTCTCCTTGAATTTTGGTTTGAACCCCATTACCACAGTGTCTCTTGGCAATATGGCCCATGGGCTGAAGGGCTGAGAAATAGTCTCACGTATAATTAGTGCTGAAGCTACATTAATATCAAGGTCATTAAGTATCACTAGAATCAAGTAAAGCATCAGGAACTGAATAAAGCATTATTTTGAAATGTTTCCATAAGCTGTTTCTGTTTAATCACAGGTTATTTTGTGCAGTAAGCCAAAGACTTTGCACAGATTATACAAATGATAAATTAAAGGTATGGATTTCAATACAGAGTGAAATAAGTTTTAATCATTTTGAAGGAGGGGACTGGCAAGTGGTTAACTAGTGGATCACTTCTAATGAAAACTGGTAAATTGTCTAGGATAATCCAAGACAGCAAAGGAATTCTTTGTCATTTTATTACTATTCTCTTCTAAAGAACATCACTATCCCAGGGCCTTTTATTAAATGGACAGAGGAAGTAGTTATGTGAAGAAAATACTTTTTGATTACTGATACTCTGTCAATGTGTAATCATGGAGACTTTTATATTAAAGATTCCTTCAATTCTTTCAAAGGTGCTTTCTTTCAAAATTTTTTCAGTTTAAGCTTTGAAAGATGAGGGTTTTGAAAGTTCATGGATCATACACTGAATGAAATGAATTGTGGAGTAGAGTTCTATTTCAGTTACTTCCAAAACATTACAATGTACAAAATGAAAAAAAAACCAAACCAACAAACAACTGGAGAGAGAGAGAGAGAGGGAGAGAGGGAGAGAGGGGGACAGAGAGAGAGAGAGGGAGAAAACAGAGGTATTTTAGACCTAAGGAGGTTCTTGCAGGTCAAAACATTAGCCTGTTTTTCCAGGTACATCAGGTGCTCTACTAATTGCCCCCCAAAGTTTTGAATTGCTAATTAATTTTTTTAATTGCAGGCAATAAAAGTTAACTTTCTAGATAAACTCATTAAGACTGGATAAAGTGAGGTCTTCCTGAGAAAAATCAGTGAAGACATAAGGACATTCAGGAAGATCCTGAAGAATTGCAGAGTTTTAGCAGGCAAGAGTTGACAAAAAAAAGTAAGAGTGGTGATATTTTCCAGCATATAGAAAATAACTGTGTCATGCACTTGCTGGAGACAAGCAAGTCTTAGACTTTTAAATCAGAAAATATCTTTGGTGCCCTCCCTTTCTGTGACAAATTTAAGATACTGCATTTTTTCATTCATAACGCTCACAATCTTCCTCACTTTCCTGTGATGAACCCATGACTGGATTGATATATCTGCCAGGGTAAGAAATCTTAGGTGACACAAATATTTAAGTAAATTTTATTTAACAGACTTTAGTCTTTTTATGATGGTGATAATGAGTCAAACAACATTTCTTTTAGTATCCTGTGATGTCTGCATTACTGGTTTTTGAGAGGAAAAAATGTAATTTTTTGTTTGATATCATTTTGAATAAGGTTGGACCGGAAATGGAGAAAAGCTCCCACCTTCTGTTTGCTAAGGGCAGAATTTTAGCAATCTAAATGGCTGCTAACAGTCATGCAGCTGATTTGGAAAAAAAATGACAGTCTAATCACACACTTGACTGCATGATGAACTTTTTTCTGACAGAACATTCATCTCTGAAACAGGAACAAGGTGGCAAATGTACCACTGATGTCAGTCTCCTAAATACATTTTATATCTAATTTCTTTCAACGATACATTTCTGGTTATGTCTTTAGTCCATCAACTGCAGTTGTACATTTTGGTGCTTCTCCACCTTAATTCAATTAGGATTTTTTAAAATTTGATAAAATATCTTCCAATCTAACAACATACAGTTCCAACCTGGGAGTAGTACTAGATACAATTCTTAAGTGTGTGCATTGCAATGCATAATAGTGCATTCCCTAAAATATCTGTGTATGTATACATGGTGTATTGACAATCAAACATTTTTTTAGGGAAGGGAAATATTTTTAGTAGAAAATTTCTCTTTGCTAGAATCCAAAAAGACAAATTTAATGTCAATATTGAGCATAACAACAAATTAATAAATGTCAGCATCCACAATATTAGATGCTTTTGGAGCCATAAATCCTCTGCTAAAATTCAAAACCCTTCTGAGACTCTCTCCCTAGTTTAAACCTTAAGAGTGCCCAATGACAACTGTCATGAGATAGATACGCCCTAAATGAAGCAGTTTCTTTAAAAAATTGGCTCATAATTTATTTCTTCTACTTCATGTATTTTATAACTAGCAAATGAACATCTCCTGTAAAGTTTTTACACACATTGTTCTAGAAATTTCAACAACTTCCCATTTCTGACAAGCCAACACCTCCTCATGTCTTTTGTCCCTTTGTAAGACTATCAGTTCCATCCTACATCCTCCTGGGACACAGAAATCCTACCTCAAAACATGCATTCAGGGTGGATGCCAACTGGCACGTCTATATTTGGTTCTTGTTCGCTATTCCAATACTATAGGATTTCGTCTCCTCCCTCCCTACCCCCCCATCCTTCACCACCAACCCCCCCTCATTACTGAGGATGCAGCTGTTGTAGTCAGCACTCTGTACTGGCCTCTGGACTTCTTTCCCAAGCAATCATAGCTGATTTACAGTCTGTCATGGTGCATAGTCAGAGGTGTATTATTTTGTACCTAGTTAACACTGAATTTTACCTACTAATCATGTTTAGATATGGCTATCCTAAACCAGGGTGGCATATTTGCGCTGTTGTTTCATTTTCATTCCTCTTTTCTATATAAAGTAGGACTTGTTATGTATCATGAACTAAGTTCCAGGTTGTCATGGTTGGGCACTGGCCAAACACCAGGCACCCACTAAAGTCACTCACTCATCTTCCCCTGCCACAGCTGGGCAGAGGGGAGACAAAAATTTAATGAAGGCTTCATGAGTTAAGGGCTGGGAGAAAACACTCCAAGGGCAAAACAGGCTCCGCTTAGAGGTACAATGGGAATTTTTTACTAACAAAATCAGAGGAGGATAATGAGAAGTAAAATAAGCCCTTAAAACACCTTCCTCCCCCACCCCCAGCCTCTCTGTCCTTCCCACTGACAGTGCAGGGAGACAGGGCATGGGGGTTTTGGTCGGTTCACCACTGAGGTTTTCCTCCCCTGTGAGGCTGTGGGGTCCCTCCCAAAGAAGACAGTTCTCTGTGAATTTCTCCAGCGTGGGTCCACTCTCACGAGCAGCAGTTCTGCCACACCTGCTGCAATGTGAATTCCTCCCACTCCTCCCAAAACTGCTGAGGTGTGGGCCTCTCTTCCCACGGGGTGCAGTCCTCCAAGGACAGGCTGCTCCAGCCTGGAAGCAGGGCCCTCTCTCTACTGGGTCTCCCACTGGATCACAGCCTCCTCCAGGCTTCCACCTGCACTTACGTGGGTACCTCCCCCATGGGCTGTGGGTGGATCTCTGCATTCCCATGGATCCCTACAGGCTGCAGGGGCACAGCTGCTTCACCATGGTCTCACCACAGCCTGCAGAGAAATCTCAGCTCATTTAGCTATTCCTAAGACTGTCAAAGGAAAAAAATTCCCTGTAATTTACCAACCAAGACGAGGCAACAAAAAAAACCCCAAAATCCAGAATCCATTTCAGACTGAAGGGGGTTGACACTTAAAGATTTAGAACTTACTATAGGGGACAAGAGGGAAGTGCATTTTGGATTGAATAAATTATATTATGGAATGTTTAAGGGAAGGGACAAAGGCAGGGAAAAGGAGAGAACAAGGTGGATAAGGGAGGAACAAGTGTGGAAAAAGAGAGGGAAAAGGGGATAAAAGGTTCTAGATGTGTATAAGCTGGTTCTGGACAGTACACTTGAGTGAGAAACCTGTATCTGGTCAGTGCACTCACTCTATCTCACTTTCTTATCAAATTCTAGTCTTATCTTTCTTCTGTGTGGCTGCCCTGTCCATTCTGAGCGTGTGTCAACACATATGAACCTTGACACAGAAAGTAAGAAAGAAGGTCTGAGCTCCAATTGCTGGAGTGGGACCATGAAATACCCTTGCCTGGAAGATCCAGGTATCAGGAACTGAAAGAGAGAGATACTGGGGACTAGGTGCTAGATGGACTGTGCATCAAAGACCAGCTCCTGGAGAGACATGTGTGTGTGTGCGGACTTAGAGTGGACTTCATTCCTGACCATCTGGAGAGGAAAAGCCCATAACATCTATCCTGTTTCTGCTTATGTGGATGCCTGTAAAGGTTCTGTTCTCTGCCTCTGTCAGCTTTGTGGTCGGCTGTGCTATTTCAGTGTGTGTCTGTGTTAGGCTGGGCCCACCATTGCTGGTCGGTGGACTTGAGCACATGGAACTGCAACATTTGGTCAAGGTGCAGGGAACCTTCATTTACCCTCAGCCCCATAGCAGTTTGCAACCTCTAGGATTTTCAACAGTGTTGTATTAATATTTATTATACTTATAATTATTATACACATAATATAATAAACTTCAGTAAAAGAAGTAAATTAAAACATAAATTGCTGTTTTGCAAGGCTAAATTCTTTCACAGTGTTATTTAATATGTTAATGTTAATATGTTAATTAAAGAAGAGGAAAAATACTAAAAATCATGAAATATTTTCAAATTACTGTGCTGTTTCAGTATTCTTTTGGTCAAACAGCAAAAATAGAGGTAACAGATTACACTAACAGCATGGTTACCTGTGGAGATTGGAAGAGTATAGGAAGGAGATACTAAAGTGAGACTTAACCAGGCACATTCAAAAGAGTGAGAGAGAGATAACAAAAAGAGAGCCATGTAAAATGCAAAGAGTCTACAAAATTAACTATGATAGTGAAAAATACTACAGTGTACATATTCAAGAAGTTGCAGCAGAGTATAAGACATCAGCCAAAAAAGCCCATGGAACTTTGGGTTAAAAATGAGGAGCAACACAACAGCTGAAGCACCACAAAGAAAAGAGCATTCCTCTCTGTACTAAGGAAAACATCCAATGTACAAGATTGGGCAGCTCCATATACAAAATACTCCCAAGAAATTGAATTAAATTCAGAGGGTAGAAACAAGAAATCTACAAAATTAACCGCATATGATCTTTCTTTTATCACTTATTCAGCATAACTGTATTGTCAAATATCTATTTCCCATATACCTTGTAATTCCCAAGACAGTGTTCTCATCACACATGAAGAAAGAAAGGGGTTATTATAAAGTTAAATAGTTTTGACTGGAAAATGTATGGTCTTGTTAATAGGTCACTCTAGACGTAAAAAGATAGTTTTCCTGTCTCATATTTCTAAACTACTCTGGTAAAAATATGCCACATGTATTTTCTGTTTTTATGACTGCTATATTCTTCTATATAGGCAAGAATTTCACAGTATGCATAAAGGATAAAAATTTTAGAAAGTGTCATAAGAAATTCCCTTAGATAAGGTGTAGAGAATGTGGATGACCCTGGGAGTGTTCAAGGCCAGCTTGGCTAGGGCTCTGGGTATGCTGGTCCAGTGGATGATGTCCCTCCAGATGATCTTTAAACTCTCTTTAGATCAAGCCATTCTATGATTCTATGACAAGAAAGAAGAAAGTATAAAATGGGATTTGTGATGTTTGAAGGGAATGTCAGTGGGATTGTGCAAAATTTAGGAGGGAGCATGTGGGGGGAAGGGGATGGGGAGGAAGAAAGGGATGTGGGGCAGACAGGGCTGTGTGTAAGATGGTCTGACTGTGTGCAGACTCTGGCCAGCCAGCAGGCTTGTCTGCCCCAGCCTTGAGCCTCACGTCCCCAGGCTGGTCTGTCTTCTCCTTCAATCCTGTGATACCTCTCTGTGTCCCTTGCCAGTGCTGTAGGGATGAGAGGCCAGCTGCTGGGCAAAGTGTGAGTGGATTTGAAGTCAGAGACCAGCGTCAGTTGAGGGTTCGGGGACCGTGGGCAAGTGGCATCAACAGCCTGCAGTGAGCACAGGGAGTGAGGGTCCCCACAGCCTGGGACACACACACACACACTGCCTGGTGCTGGCCCTGCTGTGGGGGAGTGTCTGTATCACCTCAAAAACAGCTGGGGAGGTGTCACTCTATCGAGCAACACGAAACGCAGAGACAAACGCAGCCACACCCGAGAGAAGGCAAAGAAGAGAGAAACTTTATTTTGGTTTTCCCATTATATAGGGTTCTGGAAACGACCATCGATTGGAAGGTGAAGCTACCACCTCTCCAATGACACAGGTCAATGACAAAGTCCATCAAACCTTTCTCCTCCCAGGAGAAGGAATGAAAAACAAA
>VXAX01005714.1:239750-293371 GCA_013399835.1 Leptocoma aspasia
GGTCCCTATGTGTCAATTGGGGAGGGGGAGTCCCTATGTGTTAATTGTAGCAGAGTCCATGCTAGATCTGCTGATGAGCAGGAGGTGCCAGATCTGGGTGTGAGCACCAGGCAGGCAGAGAATGAGCCACTTACAGAATCTTTCAGAAGAAAATGTAATGGTAGCTGTTTCCTTATTATTAGTTGGATCTATTTTCATTACCTTTGAACATTATTATTTGAAGGAGTAGGAGTAAAAAACTTAGTCTATGTAAAACATTAATTCTAGCACTTTAAGGGAATTCATTCATCCCTTTGTTTTTCTTTAAGTTATTTATTATATGATTTATTAGGTTATATTCCAAATATTTTTAACATTAGTTGATTTCAAAAACTCAAATGCTTTATTAATTTTAGTTTTTCATTTCCTCAGGTCATTTTAGATATTTCAAAGTCAGTAACCATCTTAATTTATTCCCAAAGTCCCATCAGCTAGAATATTTTTCTAACATTATTTTACTCAAATATTAGCCATTTACAGAGGAAATAATTTAAATTCATAGCCAAAAAAACTCCCAAAAAAACCCCAAAACCAAAAAAAAAAAAAAAACCAAGGCAGGAGCCCAAAGATCATTCAAGTTTATTCTAGAACAACTAGAAGAAATTTGCCCCATTTGCCAAGAGTTGAGAGCAATTACATCCTAATCTTGCATTGTTTGAGTAAATCCTTTGAATTCACTGACTGAGCCTTTGTTCATATGAATCTATTCAATAGATGAGGTACTGAGAATTATAGTTTAGGTTGTTAGAAACATCCCCAATTCAAGTACCAATAAATAAAACTTTGATCTGATGAATTATTTCTTTCTGAAGTTTTCACATTTCACTAAAGAAACATGTCCAAAGTCATATCTGTTTTCAGCCTGGCACAGCTTCCAAAACCAGAACTCCACAGATGTAATTCCTTCTTATATTTCTTATTCTGACATTTGCTTCTACAAAGAACCATAACAGGAAACTAGAATATATATGTATTCCTGCATCTACTATTTTTGTTACTAGATTAAACAGACCTGGTTGCTTTTTGTCCAGCTCTTATTTCTCCTCAGTCTATTCTTTCTGCAAAGTTTCACAGAGGTCTTGATTCCCACAACATGCACACATGTAAGTAACTGTGAGTATATTAGTATAAATAAAGATCCTGTGCTTACCTAAGATTCTCTCTGTCAATGTTGTTGACAAAGACAATCATAGGTAAGAACAGGATCTTTGTTTATACTAACACTTGTTGTTTTGGGGAAAAGTACAACTTGTTGTTTTGGGGGAAAAAATGGATGGGTTAGAATGCAAGATTTTGATCCAGAGGTGCATGAGATCTGAGAAACAGGCAAGATTGCTATTGAATATTTTTTGACTAAAGTAGGTTTCTGTCTCGTAGCTGGATTAAAAATCCAATGATTTATCTGTGCTTTCTGTATTCATCTCAGAAATGAATCAAGATGAATACATAGATATCTTGAATCTGGAACAGGAATGATGAACAAACTTATTTTAACAGGCTTATATCTGTGTCAATAAAATTGTTAAATGTATCTGAAATAGTTTTGTAGTGAAGAACTATGAGAACTGGGTTATTTAATTGCTGTCATTAGATTTCTAAAAAAATTAGACAGTCACCTTAGACTTACTTAAAGACAACATCACGAACTAAAAATTATTAAAGGAAAAAATCTCAAAGATTATATGCACATATTTTATGATGAGAAGAATAGGTTCCTGAAAGTGGTAATGGTAACTTCTTTCTACTAAGTATTAAGGCAGCCTACAATGATTAACATATATACAGCATGTTTAGCCTCCCACGTTAGGATTACATTTTCAAAGGAAATTATGGACATTTTAGCTTTTAGTATATTCTTCTAAACTATTCACTACAATTTCTGTATTCTCTAGTGTTCACATTCTTTATTGACATGAACTCTACTTAAATTTAGTAACCAAAGCACGCATTTTTTTATTGTTTGGAAAAAACTTAGTATAAAATATATATAAAATGTTATATTTAGCAGACTTTTCTTCAGCAGACTTCTTTAAATAACATCTGTTCACCCACCATCTCAAGGAGTAAATTGCTCATCTCCTTTTCATTCTCAAAAATAACTTCAATAAAATGACTTAATTTCTTGTGAACCTAGAGGTATGTAAAGCTCATAATATATTTACATTTCATTCCATTCATGTAATTAAAATGTTAATAAAATCTCACTCAAAACAATCTGTCAGAGAAAGAAACACTGATTTAGTTTTCATGGAGCACTCTGTAAGCTGCTAATCTTCCATTTTAACAATAAAATAAAGAATATGCATTAGAAGGCTGAAATGTTGGTAGATTTATCCACCCACAAAAAACTAAAGCACCTCCTGATGTGCATCTTAATAAGCTTTCCTATACAGCCTTTTGTTTTCTTTCCTTTATTATAGTATCACATTTTTGAGGTACAACCAAATATGCTAATTAGTAACAATGCTATTGATAGCAGAAATACATAAAGAAAATAAATATTGAGCTTGAGGCATTATGATTTGATGTGTTTTCTTTAACAAAAAAATTCGGTGAAGAATTTACCCAGCTGCTCTTGTTTTTTCTGGTTGGTTGGTTTTGGGGTGGATTTTTATTTTTTTGATTGGATTTAGTTCTGGGCTTTTTTTTCCTCCTGGATTCAAAATTGTTCAACTGAAGTTGTTGATGTCCAGATGTGGGATTTTCATCTCCCAGAGGCTTTAAAGCTGACCACATGGCTAATTAAAAAAGCATAGGAAGTTAAAAAAGAGACAGGGTTAGCTTTTAAAAAGAAGTATACCAGGCTAAACAGAGGACAACCATGTGGAAAAGAAGGAAATAAAGGAGACAAGGTCATCAGACACAGAGAGTGACTTTACAACTCTCACAGCAGATTCCAGTCTTAAACTGAGGAAAATGCCAAGTTACATTTCAGCTTCATAAAAATAAACAATTCACTAAAGAAAAAATGTAAAAATTCTTAAACAAAATAAGGGGTTTTTTTCTATGCAATTTTATACTTAATGGGTTTGGTCTTTATCTAGTCATATCAAGAGTAAAGAATATTTAGACTTGGCTTCTAGTCTCAGGATAGACATCTTCAAGTTTGTTCTTTGAATAAACTCTCTTACAACTGCAGGAGGAATATTGCAACCAGAAACACTGAAATGTGGGAAGTTATCCTCATGTTTGGGCTGAAGACCTCAGGATAGTTTGTGTCTAGAAGCAGCACCAAATAAAGTATCTAGCTGTAGTAACTAGTTTCTGTTCAGAATCAATATTGGAATTTTGTTTTGCTTAGCTTTTTCAGTCAGCATTTAGGATCAAGAAGTTTAAACAAAGAAAAGTAACTCAAAATGTATCCAGCAAAAGGCTGTGACAAATAGGGAATTCTTTATTGGTCCCAACAAAGGAAAATTCAGGTTGCAATCCAGCTGCCTTATCTTCCAAGGAAAGTAATATCCTTATTCCTGTGTGGCATATATGATATTTTTCTTTTCTGGGTGAAAATTTGTGTGGAAATATTCTGGGTTCACAGATGGGAATATCATCAGTGTTACAATTATCTTTCAACATTTTAAAGGACCATACTGAAAAAAATAAGATAATTCCTTATAAGCAAAAAATACCCAGCACAAATTGGAGGATACTTATGACAGAAATACCACTTTTAAAAAATGCATTTTTAACCCAATTTCTGAAAGCAAGTCAGGTTTCTGTCTGCTGATACTGGTGCTTGAGTAGTTAATCTCTGCAACAATAAATCATAATTTAGACTATTAGTAAGAAAATGGTCATTTGACCCTGTACTATGCTTTTTAGTTGAACTTTATGATTCAGCGCCCACTCATTTTCCATTGTAAAAATTAGGTACATAGAAGAAAAAAAACCACTGTCTTTGTAAGCACATATAATTCTTTCTATGTAAATAGTGCTCCTGCTATTCTTATCTTATTTTTCACAGAATTATGCTAAGAACCAACAAAGTGTGGACTTCTCTGAGAATGTGGACATGAAGACCTTCACATTTCTGACTCTCTAGATATGACTGAGATGGCACTTCAGAAAAAAAAAGTTTATTTTTTAAAAATGTTTCTGCATTGCCATTGTTTTCATGCTTATATTCTTGCATTCTACAATTTTTTTCTATGCCTTGATAGTGGTAAAATAAGAAAAAAAGGGTTTTTTAACAGTGATTATCATTAAAAATTTCCAAGCAAATTCTAAGAGAGAATTTGTTTCATAGGCATACTAAACAAATTTGTAAGTTAGTCCTGTACAAGGTTTGGTTTTTCTGTATGTTTAGAAAGCAAAAACAAATTTGGTATATTTTAGAGCTTCTTGCAATTGGCATGCTGGGTCCAGCACGACTATTTTTACTTTTTCTTAAGTTCTGCAAGAGTTCTTGTCATGCCCAAAACAAATTATGCCTGAAGGCAAAAGGTTGATCCCTAAAGAAAAAGGGTTGATTACTTGCTTTTCTAACTTTTCCCTTTAAACCTTTTTAAAGGGATTTTCTATGACCTGCCATCTCTCATTTAGTACCTCTTCCTGTACAATAAAGTATTTAGCCCCCATCCAGTGGAAAATGGAAATGGAAGCCCCTATTTTCCCACGGAAGAAAAGGGGGTCAGCAAACCCCTTCACATCCTATTTTCCTTACCAGTGACTGAAGACTGACATTCCTTGGCCAAGAATGACTGAACTCCATTTCACAGAATCATGCAGGTTGGAAGTGACTTGGTCACCAAGTCACTTGGTCACCAAGTCCTTGCTTGCCATGATTGCCACCCAAAGATGACAGCTTTCCAGTGTCATTATCCACGCCACTCAGCACTCTCAGTGGTCTACTCCAGGTCAGAGTGGACCACAGAGACCGTGGAGTGGACCACAAGCCATTTTATATGGCTTGTGCCTCATGATGTATGACTCATAATTGCTTGAGTACTCCTTATCCGGCAATAAATTAAGCCAGTTTTCCCAGGTCAAATCTGTTTTGCCAGCGACAGTAACTGCTGAGTGATTTCCCCTTGTCCTTATCTAAACACACCAGTCATTTTTTATATCTTCTCCCCCCTGTCCAGCTGAGGAGGGAAGTGATAGAGTGGCTTTGGTGGACACCTGGTGTCCAGCCAGGGTCAGCCCACCACAGATTCCATGTCCTTCAGCTTTAGCCTCTCTGTATTTGTCCTGAGGAGGCCTTCTGGATTTATGTGTTTCTATCCTTCATCTTTTTACATCATCTAGCAGCTACCCTTAAATTTTGTTCATTTAAGAACAAAAGGATTGGATAGGATTCCTCTATAGAAAAGTAGTGAATTCTCTGAAGAAGTAGGTACACAGCTATGTCTCTGTAAATACACAGTGTAAAAGGTGAGAGGTTTTATTCTTGTGTTGGGGGAGGGAGGGAAGAGTTGAGTGAGACTGTTTGTTTGATTGTTTCCCCTCAGAACTAAACCTGTACTGTATTTTTGGTTTTTTTTTTTAAATAATCTACATTCACCATGTCTCCAAAACTGGTAATATCTCAGTTTGTTTGAAGATTTAAAAAAAAATCTAGCCTAAAAAATGAACCTCATATACATTGATCTTAAACCATTTAAATTTCTTTTGCATCAGTTTGTGTTTATGATACCTTTTTTCCTCTTATACTTGATTATTACTCATAGATTTATTCAACTGGGCTTTGAGATTATTTGCCTAGAAAGGTAGCATTTTGCTTTTTCTTTTTCTTTATGTGGTTTATCACACATATGATTTATGCTTCACTTCCTCTGATGATGGAAAGAAAGCCTTCACATAGCAGAAGTGATTGTACAGTATCGCATTATTTTTCTAGAAAAAAGGGATGTCATGACTGTTTATCAGCACACCCCCAGGAAACAGACTAACTTTTATGCCTCTTTTAAGGTTAGCAATACTGTGGCTCTGCAAGGATTATTAATAAATTTACAATTGGCTTTAAATCTGCAAAGTGCTTTATATATCATAGCTCTTTATATACCATCACTGTACCCATGGGAACAGGTTGATGATCTGAAGAAAATGGCTACTCATCTCAAAACATTAATTGGTGAAAAAAAGGAAAGCCTTACAGTCAAAATTCATGACGCTCCAGTGTTTTGAAACTTGTTTTGTCTACTTTACATTTCCAAAACCTGTTCCTATTTAAAATCTGAAAAGAATAAGAAAAGCTTTGGATGACAATGGTTTTCAAATAGTATTAATGTGTTTTTCAGTCTTGCAGCTACCAGATTGTCTTGGGTAAGTTGGACTGAAGCTGGGTGATATATGATATAAACTGATTGCAGGCTGGGAAATCACTGTCTGGAAAGAACCTGAATTCAAGAGACATTTTTATTTAGTAAAACACTGGGACTCATGCTTGAGAATTTATGCTGTGCTAAACTGAAATGGCCTAAGAATTTTCCCAGTGGTTACCCTCATCTATGTTCCAGTAAATTCCACTCTCCAAGGGCTAATAAACTGCAGCCTCCTGGTGTTACTTATAATATTAAATTAAAGTGTCAAGGTGTCTTGGTGTGAAGGACTCTATATCAAAAGATCATTAGCCTGCTTACATTCCGATATAGAAGTATTGGTGTGCAATTCTCTTGACTAATAACTCAACATGTCTTCTGTGAAAAAGCCTACATATTCTATACAAGAAAGAAAAAATAGAAAAAAAAGAATAACAGGCCACCCTCGAAAAAATTAAAATTGACAAATTTTACTGATATCAACTTGACTCTTATAAGCAAACCTTGTGGGTATTTTTCCTAAAATATCTATGTAAAAACAATAAAATATGTGAACTATAACCTTCAATAGTTGTATCCTGAAAGACCTATTGTGTGAATATCAATATGCTGGTCTTCCTTTACGATTTCAAAACAGATTCAGACTTAATTTCAAGTCTGATTTCAGACAGATTTCAAAACCGATTCAGGACAGATTCAGACTTGAAATACAGTGAAGATTTTAAAAAATGACAGCTATTAATCATGGCAAGTATATGTTGTCACTGGTGCATTATCAGACTGTGCTGCAACTCCTATCAATGGTGAACGTAATATGAATAAATATTTTTTTTTGACATATTCTCACTGAAGAAAGATTTAATTCAGAAAAGTTTTTTTGCCTCTTATATAGATCAGAAAATGACAATAAACACAGGTAAATCACATATCAGCTTATAAGAAAATGACTATAGTTCTATCTCAGAACACAGTGCACATTCCATTGTTGGAGTCAATGAAAGGCTTGTTTCAAAATTTACATGGTAAATATATACTTTTTTAAAAAAATGTTTTGTTTGGCATTATCACACTAATTTATGACAGTCAAAAGATATGTGAATAAAAAGAAAATATCTCATTATTTTTAAAAATAAATTCCCTATCTCCAAACTATTATAAAAACATCTGTGTGTCATATATGGTGGAGATGGCTTTAAAGAAAAGAAAAGCAATGATACAAATGAGGTCAGTGCACCCCATCAAAGTGGTAATCTTCACATAATGACTACAGCAACACATCACTATAATTTTAGGCATCGAGTGTTCAGAGTTCCCCACAGTCATTAGAAATTACAGTGTAATTGACTATTCCATATCTTTAGAAAGATATTAGTCTGACTCTTTAATAAAATCTGCATAAATGCTATTGTAAGAATATCCTAAGCCACATGTTGTGATTTTTAAAATTTAGTCATAATTTATATAATAAAGCACATGACCATTAATTATTCTTTTAAGAAATTATCAGTACAGCAAAATGGTGTATTGTTCAAACTAGAATAGAAGTAATTCTGTCTCTGGAAAGAATTACTCTCTCTGTTATTCAGGTGCTTGTTTTTTCTGTTTTAAACATAAGCAATCAATGGGATTTGCCCTTTTACAGAACCCCTTAAAGAACTCATTTTATAAATGGCATCTGATAGAGGATAACATAAAAACCTATTACTTGCTACAGTTCACTTGCAGATATTCTTCTGCCAAGCTATAATTGAAGAGTACAAAAAGAAATTATATGGAAAGTTTGTGTAAGCTGGCTAGTGGTAGTAGCCAGCTCCACTTGTTCATTTGAAAAGCTTCTTTCTATCCATTTTCCACTTAAGTCATTGATGCATTTATGTTCTTACTGTTTCTGATACTAAGAATAAAATTTAATGTAAGATGGACATGTGTATTAATGTCCCTAATCCCACAGCCTCACATCGATGGCTGATATAAGGACATGTTGTCTGTGTGTCTGGGGCTGATTCAGAATGAGAGGGAAGTTTCAGTTCTGACTGCAGCTCAGAAACGTCACAGAGCAGTTGTTTGTCTGAGTTTTTTTTTTTTTTTTTTTTTTTACATGATGGGTTCAACAGTTTTATGACTACTGCTCATGAATTTTGGGCTTGTATAATTATCCACAAGATCTGGCTTACGAGATAGTATAACTGAAAGGGAAATTGGACTTTGCAGATTATGAACATATATCACAAAACCTGGGTTTGTTCCAAAGCCTAATGTAACTGGTGAAAGATTTTCAGTTTATTACAATCAGCTTTGGAAGAGGCCTTCTCTTGTACTAATCGTTGAACTAAAGAAAGCAGTGGAATTCAGAAACTTGGAAATCTATTCTAAATTAAAATACTTTTTGGAAATATGGTCTGACATCTGTTGTCACAGACTAATCTCATTCTTCTTTTCTGTTGCCTGAGAAGATTTCTACCTCATTTTTCATCTAAAAAATATCAGCTTTGTTCTCTAAGAATTTGGTTGTATTTCCTGCATTTCTGTTCTCTTGCTTTACACGATAAATTGGTGCCTCTCTGTCCACTATATACAGTACTAGTTAGAATCCAAAATAAAAGAATCACCTCTACCTTGGTGAGACCATGTGTGATGGATTGACCCTGGCTGGATGTCAGGTGGTCACCAAAGCCACTATGTCATTCCCCTCCTCAACTGGACAGGGGAGACAAAATATAATGAAGGCTCATGGGTGAAGAGAAGGACAAGAAGTCATCACTTACCAGTTACTGTCACAGGCAAAAGAGACTCAGCTTTGGGAAATTAGTTTAATTTCGCATCACTCAAATCAGAGTAGGGAAATGAAAAATAAAGCCAAATCTTAAAAACACCTTCCCTGATCCATCTGTTCTTCTTGGGCTTAACTTTACTGATGAATTCTCTAATTTCTTCCCACCAGCAATGCAGTGGGGCAGGAAATGGGGTCTGCAGACAGTCCATCAAAAGTTGTCTTTGCTGCTCCTTCCTCTTCAGGGGAAGTTCTCCTCACGCTCTTTCCCTGCTCTGGTGTGGGGTCCATCCCACATGAGGGAGTCCTCCAATAATTTCTACAATGTCAGTCCTTCCCAGGGGCTGCATTTTTGCACAAACTGCCCCAGTTTATATCCCTTCTACAGGTTCACAAGTCCTTCCAGCAAACCAGCTCCAGCTCCTCTCTCCATAGATCCACAAGTCCTGCCAGGAGTCTGTTTCATGGCAGAGTTGTATATGCAAATAGAAACAAATAACTATATAGTGTGGCATGGCATGGCATGGTGCCACTTGTACAAATCCTGACTGGCACTACTATCCTAAACTACTAGGAGGTTTTGATAGCTCAGATATCCAAATAGTTGTGCATAAGTCCAAATACTTGTCCACTGATCTAAAATCATTACTTCAGATTATTAAAAGCTATCTGCCTGCTTCTTGGACAAAACTTCTAAAATTCTAAGTTAATCCTTTGGAAAAACCATCACCAGGTATAATTCCATGAGGAATACATTTAAAGCTTTCCAGACAAAAGGACTTTAAAGTAACAAGAGCAACAGAAACCATGTGATATTCAGAAATATGTTCCTTGTGGTAAGCAGAATAAATCTGTGACACATCTGGCTTTTGCAAAAGAAACTGTTAAGGTATAGTTCAAAATAGCATGTAGAAAATTATGGTTGTTTGAAAATAAGTTAACAATATCTCCAAAGTGTCTACAGCTAGTGAGTATCCACTGTTTTTTCCAGGAAAGAAATAATACAAAGTAACTATTAAGCTGTTTTTCTTCCTTTCCTCTTGTGCTATATGATTCCCCATGAACATTCTGTTTATGTCAGAGAAAGTAAAGAGTACTGCAGACACTGGATAATAAGCTCATTTAGATGACCAACATGAGGACATCAGTGTTTCTAAGTAGTCTATGGTCATCAGGACCATGAAAATTTTACTTCATAGAATTGGTAAGGGCAGAGTTTAATTAACATATTGAATGAATATCTCATCTGATTACTTCTTTTGCAATGACAGTAGGGATGAGTTGCTTCCCCTTCGAGGTAATTTCTTCTCACAGGGAAGACTCTTCAGCCTCTGCTGTAACATAGTCTCTTCACAAGCAGGCAACAGGCAGCAGGTTGTTCTGTAGCCAGGGGATCACCATCAGCTAGTAATCTTCACTGGAGTCTGAAATCAACAAATGGAAGACAAATAATGAGAATGTTTTATTCCAAAGGAGACAGCAGTGATTGATTCTAGTGGTACGATACACCTTGAAATCTGTTGTTAATGGCTACACTACAGTGCTTTTTTGAGGAATACTGTTAATCAAAGAGAGCTTGTGAAGTTCTTTGCTCTCAAAAGGTACAGGACAAAAAAAAAATAATCGTCTTTCACTAGCGCTATTTTGCTTTTTACTGTTTAATGCCTGCATATCTACTTCTTAGTAATTTCCTGCTGAGCTATTGAAAATATTTTTACTTTATTTATGAATACAAAGTTACTTAAAAGTCTCTATTGATTAATGATCCTAACTTCTTCCCAGACTTGCATTTTACAAAATTGAAAAAATAAACTGCAACATGTTAGTCAAAAAAGTGTTAAGTCCCAGATGATAGGATCATTAGAACATAATCTAAATTATACTTGCTTATTCTGTAAAAAAGAAGCTCAAAAAATGAAATGCAGACTGCAGTGAAAAAAAAAAAAAGGAAAAATGGATCTCACTAAATTTTTTGAGAGTAGGGATAACTACAGTTCACTTGTTCAGCCATGTCTTAATGTTCCTTTTTATAAGATACTCAAATACAATAGTTATGTTCACTCAAACAGAACTCACGTAGACAGATCTGAACTTTTCTTGAAGGGGAAATGATTGATGATGTCTGCCACGACATGAAGGATGGGTAAGTCACTGTGAATGTTGTTTTATTGACAGTGCTTGAACCTTGACTGATCTCAGAGGAAAAACAATGGATATATAATGTCACTTCATCACAAAAGGAGCTTTCAAGACACTTAATAAATGATTTGTAACAATGTTTTATCACATGAATTTTGGATATTACTTTACTTATTTATTCCACGTATTCAAATGCAGATAAGTTTAATTAAGCATTAATTAACCATTCATGTTGATTGCTTAGAAAACAACTCTTTTGAGAACAAACATGATATATATTTTTTACACTGAACTTTTGATGTATGCTTTGCGACAGTGACCACTACCAGGACTCAATTGCTTTTTACATTGAAGTCCTTTAATACAATTCTGACAATATGAAAAATGGATTAAAGTGAAAATAACTTCATCTTATTTTTAGATGAATATATCACTTCACCAGTGGTACAAATGTTGCTGCAATCAAAAAAAAAAAAAAAAAGGAAAATTTTTTTAAGGTAACCATGCTGATTTTTTGCAGTATTAATTTAGCTCCTAGTCTGGACCAAAAATGAACTTATTAGAAAGCTTCTTTTTAGCTAAGATCTTGGCTGTACAAAATTAATCAGCATATTTTGGGACTTCTGACAAAGTCATACCTTAAGTTCATGCCCTCCACCCATGTTAAGTTTCATTTGAATCAAATCCTAAGCTGTTTCAATTTTTTTTTTCTTGTAACCTTTCCAAGGTCTGGTTGATTTTTCTTTGATCTGTGCAGTGGACTCCAGCTGTCAGAAGCTTATCTGTGACCAAGCCAGCTGGCTGTGAACCAGAAGATGGTGTAGATGACTGACTGGCAGAGGAAGCAACCTTCTCAATGTTCTTGATCTGTATCATCTCACTCACCATCCAGACTCCCAACTGCGTGTACAGACACTGGATGTACAACACCAGATAATGCTTCATATGCTAAAACAATATCTTGCACTTCTGAACCAGTAAAATGCTATTCTTAACACAGTCACTGCACTTAAAAGTTCATCCAAAGAGCAAAAATTTGTTTAGTAATATTATTTTTTTAAATTTTAATGACTAGGATTTTTACTTTAGCCAGTCAGAATTAATTTTGATGAGGAAATGCTTAGCATTTTGTCAAATAGTATTCTCTATTGCCTTACTTTGTAAATCTTTGCACCAATGGACATCGATCTCCATTTATTTCAGGTATCTAGTAGACTTTTTTATTGAAGTCTATTTATAAGTCTATTTATAATTCTATTTATAAGAATTTTTGGCTTCAATTTTAAATGACATGTTCAGAAGATTTTAAACTTTTGATGCCACTAAAACATAATTTACAGACAAATATGCTTCAACTTACTTTAATTTACATTTGTTAAAGCTGTAGATCTAGATCCCAACATCACTCCTCCCCATCTAATCTCTGGCATAGTTTTGGCTCATGAAAATGAGTTTTGTCTGAGAGGGTACCTAGAAGAGATATTATTATAGACCAAATATTATTCTTAATAGGTAGCATGGATGACAGGATCTTTTTTTTCCTGATTAGAAAGAATGGTGAGACGGAGAATGAAGTGTATTTTAACGAAAACAAGTGACTGGCTCCTCATTTCTAGTAATGTAGATGTAATCTATAGGAGAAAATAGGACAGTTAACATTGATGAATTTAGATAAAATGTCATTAAACTGATTTTGACCATGAAACAAGATAGTGACAGGTTTCTCAGCATGTGAGAATGATTTTGGGGTTTTTTGTTTGTTTTTTGCTTGTTTTTTCTTGTTTATTTTCCTTCTTCTCAGACCTACGAATTCAAACTGAGGGTAGAAAATTGGTCTATTTTGTCTCCCTTTTTCCTGGACTCTCATCTGTAATAAGGATTTTTGAACCACAATCAAATATAATACCAACAAAAATAACACCTACATGAAATGGAGTGAAATCCAATGCCTTCTATAGCTGAATTAGCACTTTAGTGTTTGCTGTTGTAAAAGCCTACTTTAGACATAAAAGTAGTCATGATTTACCCAAAGAATAACTGATATGTTAAATAACAAACTCCACATTGACAGCCACCTTTCTGACTATAACCACAGCTTTAGCAGTCCATTCCAACACTTCTTTTGACAAAAAAAATCACCTAGCAGATTGAGTTTAATCAGGCAAGAACATTCATTTTATTCTGAAAATATCACTTGCAGTGCCACCTGCATTCATATTAAAGTGGTAACAGAATTCTATCTCTGATACATTTTCATTGTATTTCATAGTACATAAAATATCTCAGAGGCAGCAAAAATCCTGTCGGAGTCTCAGACATCAGTGTAGGTCACCAAAAAAATCAACATATTTATTAATACCCTTATGAAAAAGACACAGTTTTTACCTTTGTGCTTTCCCATCCCAGCCAAAGTCCCTGGATCGTGCTTGTACCTGAGACTAAAGCAGGTGAGCAGCTACTCTGGGTGACCCAGAAAGCATCATGAGCAAGACATCAGGAGGCTAACTAACTTCCAGAGCTCTTAGTTTATGATGCCTTTCCTGTTTATTATGTGACAGGGGACAGCAACTGACACAGACCATTTTCCCTGATATAAATGATCCTACAGTGCCACAGTTTTGGCATCCTTAATATACTAGCCCAGATTTAGAGCAAAGAGAATGGGAGAAGTGCAGCACCATGTATAATTCGAGGCAGGGTGCACGGTGGTTGTGACAGTTGGATTGTTCAACAGAAAATTCCTGTACCTGAGCAACAGCCAGAAGCAGAGTTTCTCCACTGTGCCCTACATTCGGTGCAACCTATTTCTTCAGCTTGGATATGCACTGAGGGTTAGAACAGTGCTGTTTAAAATTCATCATATACTGAGAAGTTTTCCATGCTCTCAGCTTGCTAAAACACTGCAGGTTGCAAAGAAAATAATTCAGTCTTATAAGTGGTTTTCTGCTTCATTTTATGCATATAGAGTGCTAGAATGTTCACCTGAAAAACAGGTGCTTTTTTAAAGTGGCTTGCTGTGTGAGTACTGATACATAGCACTGAAGGGCTACATTTTTGGAATGTCAACCCCAAATTTGATAGAAGTTTATAATACTGATCTTAACTGAACATCTTTCAAGTCATGATTTATAAATTTGTCCATTTTTATCCCAAGTGCAAGAAAGATTTTTAAATCCAAACTTTGTATTTAGGATTTATTAGCATGATTCAAAAGTGTAGATTCAAAAATGTAGAGTCAAAAATGCATTTTACTGACTTATAGAGCTGGATTTTAACTAGAGATTAAATTGACAAAAAAAAAAAGTCTAAATCCAATTCTTCTGTGGATTTCAGCACAAGGTTTTTTTAAAACTTAGAGAAAAACATTATTCAGACTTTTAGAAGTGTCCATTTTGAGAACACAAATGAAAAAATCATCAAGAAGACATTGCAAAAATCTATGATATCCATTTCACTTTTATCTGGCCAATTTCTGGGAATATTTGTCTTTATCTTTTCAAATATTTTACATGAGAATAACTTAGCACTGCAAACTCTGGAAAGTTCTGAATCAGGGCAGCCTTTTAAAAATTATATTTTAAAGAAATTCACATCATAACCAGTTTTGCTGCTCAGCAACCTAAGAAAATAAAATAACACAAAAAGGATTAAAAATTCAAATTCTGCTTCAATATGGCATGCCTTTCTATCCTAATTAAATAATCAAGTTGACAAAGTAGTAAGAAGCTGCTATCTTAATTACAGCTTTCATTTTATCTTAATTCAGGAATACAAGGATGTTACACTTCTGTTATTCTATCTGATACCTTGACAAAGCTCTAATGAAACTATGTTTCTCTAAGCAGATTATACAGTAACTCAAATAGCACATTAGGAATTCATATTTTCTAAATGCATGTAGACAAACTCCCACATATACAGAAAAGCAGCATAAAGCCATGTCCTACTTAAATCTCCCTCTACTTTAATATATTTGCATAGGACTATATAATTATGCAGTTGTTAAATCTCAGTAATATCAAAATGAATTTATGAATATATATTTTTGCATTGTTGTAGTCAATTACTTAACTATTCCCAGATAAATCAGTTGTCCTTCTCTATCCTATCTGAATACTAGTATTTTAAGAGCTTTTTTTCCTGACTGTAGGACTATATCTGGTATATAGAAACACTTGGAACATTAAAAAAAAAAGAGGCCTTTAAATGCTTCAGGATTTATTTGTTCTTATGATTTCCAATCTATCTTGTCCTTTGATTTTGTCTCTCTACAAAGTTTTCTGAATTCCTATGAGTAGAAACTTAACATCTACATATTTCAAATATTAAGTCATAATGTCACAGAATTATAGACTGGTTTACGTAGGAAGGGACCTTCAAAAATAATCTAGTCCAAACTCCATGCCATGGATAAGGAACATCTTTCAATAGATCACATTGCTTAAAGTCTTGTCCAACATGATTTTGGACACTTCCAGGGATGAGGCACCCAGATCTTCTCTGGGCAACCTGTTTCAGTGTCTCCCAACACTCATTGTAAAAAATTTTTTCCTTCCATCCAATATAATTTTTTTTTTCCATTTTAACCAAAGACTCTTGTTCTGTAGCTAGAGGCCCTGGTAAAAATGCTCTCTCTATATTATTTATAACTTATATTTAAATATTGAAAGGCTGCAGCAAGGTCTCCCTTCTCTTTTCTTGGTGAACAACCCCAGGTCTCTGAGCTTGTCCATAGGAGAGGTGTTCTAGTCCTTTGATGACTTTTTTGTCCTGCCTGTGGATTTACTCTAACATGTTAGTGTCTTTCCTGTGCTGAGGATCCCAGAGCTGGACACAGTACTGCAGACGGGGTCTCATAAGAGCAGCATAAAGAAGGAGAATTGCCTCTCTTGACCTGCTGGCTACACTCTTGGATGCAGCCCAGCATATGATTCCTAGGCTGCAAGCACACATTGCTGGATCACATCCAATTCTTTCATCCACAAGAATGGTGGACATTGAGTCCTTCTCTTCTGGACTGGGTCCAATCCATTCCTCCTCCAGTCTGTACTGGATGTTAGAGATTGACATGACCCAGGTGCAGGACCTTGCATTGGTCTTGCTGATATTCATGAGATTCATACAGTTCCACTCCCCAAGCCTATTAAGGTCCATCTGGATGGTGTCCCTTTCCTCTAATATATCAACTGTACCATTCATCTTGGTGTTATCCAAAAACTTGATGAGAGTGCACTCAATCCCATTGGTCTGTGCCATCGATGAAGATGTGAAATAGCTCTGGATCCATACGGACTCTTGAGGGACACCACAGATTGCTAGTTTCTACTAGAGCATTGAGTCATTGATGGTAACACTTTGAATGGGACCATCCAGCCAGTTCCTTATCCATCTAACAGTATATCCATCAGACTCCTCATAATCTCTCCAATTTAGCATCAAGAATGTGATGGGAGACCATACCAAAGGCCTTAAAAAGTGACCAGGTAAATAACATCAGCTGATCTTTCCTTCTCTACTGATGCAATCACATCACAGTAAGAAGGCCACCAGATTAGCCTGGCAGCACAACTCCAGATTTGCCTTTGGTGAAGCTATGTTACTGTCTCTACTCACTTCTGTGTCTTCCATATGCCTCAATGTGACTTCCATGAGGATCTGTATCAGAAGACGAAGTTGTTATTTGTGAGATTCTAGAATTAGAGAAGTCTTGGTAGGGAAGGAGATAAATAAAGTAATGGTAATTTATTCTTAAGGTATATGGTGATTATAGACAACTCTGGCCATTTAACTAGTGTGTTGGTTTAAAATCCAGATAGAAAATTAAACCCACTTAAGCCACTCCCTTTTCCTTTCCCCACCCCTTCCAATGATGGAGGAACACTAGGAGACATATAATTTGGAATCACAATTTACTGAAAAATCCTAATAACTTCAGCAATATTAATAAAAGAGTGTACAAAAGAGAGTTTTACCCACAAAAGCATATTCACTACCAAACAAACAAAAACACTTCTTAAAGACAGTATCCAGGATGGTTTCCCACTCAAAGGCAAAATGGCCACTGGCCCTGTGCTGTGGCCACATGGTATTCAGGAAAACTAAAACAACATATCAGGGAGGCTCTTGTGGCTTAACTTCCTGCTCCCCCAGACTGAAAACTACAGAAAGAAGGGACAAAATGCAATCAGGAAAGCTAGTTCATCCATAGGAGGAGCTGTGCTGCCGAAATGGCGACTCTGTGTGACTCAGTCCCTGGGGACAGCAGCACTGTTGCAAGAGCAATGGTGGTCCCAAGCCCCCACCCTCTACAGAACAAGTCCAGCAAACAAAAAAAAAAAAAAAAAAAAAAAGGTGAACTTGTGGTTTCTGGCCTCGGCTTTTTAACCACAACTACCACTGGTGTAGGCGGTATTGAATACATAGTGCTCAAAGCTCCACCGCCTTGTCTCTGTTCAGGCAACTAGCAAAGAATAATGAATTTAATTTACTCATGTAATAGTAGCCAGAGAGACAATTAAGATGGAATTCCATTCCAATATGCTCGTATATCGAGAACATGAATATCGAGAATATCAAGAGCAATGTGTGGCCAGGTTTATGTCACAGAGAAAGGGTGGCTACAAGAGTAAGTCAACAAAATTTCTTTAGATTTACTTTAGTTCCAACAGGAATACTGGAATAATTACCAATTGATTTGTATGAATAGCAATACAAACAGTGAAAGCCAGCATGGATTTGTTAGGCACTCTAACAAATCTTTTGAATAAAGGAAAAACAGTAAATCTAGAATTTATCTGACAAAGCCCAGATGATTCTAGGCTGCTTACCCAGTCAATAAAGAGAACTAAGAACTTGGAGGGAAAAGTGTCCAGTTCTGTACATCAAGCTTCATAAAAGATAAAGATGGTGCTGATTTGTTGTTCAGAGTACAGCAGAGAGAATGATCATAGGTTTATAATATACAGACTATGAAAAGAAAATTAAACAATTATTTCTCTTTACAGTTTACAGATGGATACAGAAGAAAAAAAATGAGATGGCTATGTAAACATGTAAAAGCTACTGTCATAAGCAAAGATAAAGAGAACAAAGAACAATAGGTTTAATTTAAAATCAGGGAGATTTATCTAATCTGAGAAAATCTTTGCAGTAAGAAGAGCAGTGGGTTATTAAAGTGGATTGCCTGGGGAAAGATTCTCATCATTTATGAAGAGGCTGCCTAAACTTCTGTCATGTAACACATAGATATGCAAGTCGTGTCCAGAAGCAGAAGACCAAAGTGGGTGATCTTCTGATGTGAGCTCTAGTACTCCATGTTTCTGTTTCTCTGTTACCTAAAGATGAAGCCAACTGTTCTGATAAAATGATGTATTAAATTAGATATATTCCAATCCATATTGAATTAGGCATTTATAGCTATATGATGCTTTCAGTAGCAACACAGAGAGCTATTTATATTAAGCAAAATAAGCTGCAGTCTGTGTAAAACTGAACTGAACCTCCACTATCCAGCACTAATCTGATTTAGAAGTCTATTGTATGCATTTACGTCTCCCCCACCTCTTTTTATTCTATGAATTAAACCTTCAGTGTAAAAAAACATTCCTGATTAAATTTCTGTGAGAGAATTTTCGATTTAGACTGATCCTTACTTTTTAAAAATTTTACATTGGAAAGTTCCTAGCCATTTCTGTCTACAGGTTAATATAATCAGCTTCTGCTGTTTGAGTTTTGTAAGAACACTTTTGCTGTGCACTTTTCTGAAGGAAAAATTGCATATAAGAGGAAAGAAAATATCCTGCTTATACTAAATATCTATAAAATAATATTCATCTTTAAAGACCTCTGAATTATTTATTAAATATGGCTCTCCTCTTGAAATTATTAATGCGTTTCTTAAGCCCTGCATTTTGTGTTCAGTAAGGCTAATCACACCTGTAATGATAAAACTATGTAAAATTTCATTGAACTGAGAACTACCTGACCAATTTTATGTCTAGAGGTAAAACACTGAAATTTACTTAATATTCCTTACTTACATGCCACTATTTCAGTGGAGAGCTTGGATTTCTGACCTCTGTGCCTCCCAGACATCTTTAAGTTTATTTGGACAACAAAAGGTAGACTCACTTGTAGACCACAGACATCTCACCTTTTTTTTCTTTTTTTACCAGCATTTTCTTCCCTTTTATGAAATTTCCCACGTACTTTAACAGATGGAGTGCCAATATTAAAGATCATAATATGATTACGACACTATAAAGTTTTAAAAGGCAAATACTCATTCTTGAAAATGGTCAAAGGAAAAGATATAATTAAATAGTCTGCGTGAGGTAAGAGATTTCCACGATCAAGGGCAATAAGTGTTAAACTTCAGCCCTGAATTACTTGTAAAGAAGATTTTTTATATGGTTTTCATATCTGTTAGTTAAAAAGAAAAAAAAGCATCAAGGTCTTTAAATCTGAAAATTTTGATTTTGAATGTTTGACAAATAACAACAATTATTTCTAATTTGTGAAAATAAACAATATTTAACAGTGTTTTTGATCAAAACTTGCTATAATTTTATAGGCAAATGCCAGAATTTGCAGTCACCACAAGACTGTAAATTAAATGATAGTTCCAATATTATTTTACTTTAAAAACTGCTTACTTTGTCTGCTCTGATTCTTTCACATATATTCTACCACTTCCAAATTAGGGACATTAGCTCCTCTTTCCCTGAGGATATTTTTAGTATATTTTTGAAGTTTCCCTTTACAATACATATCTACTTGGAAGGTGATAAGAGCTATTATTTTCACCCAAACCAAATGGTTCCACTTAAGTTGCACTATTAGGAGAAGAAAAAACACACCTTACACCTACCACTGAGTTCTTTGATATTGGAATGACAAAGTGTAGAACCATAAGGGCTTGTCAAATTTTAGGTTGCCTGGAGACCTTTACCTTTTCAGCAACAATATACAAAAAGTTTTCTGACTTTTTTTTAAGGCAAAAGATATTAAACTTTCAGAAAATTAATAATATTACTTCCATTTTCTCTGTACAAAAAAGTTTAGCCATTCATAAGACATTCCTGAAAATAAAAGATCTTCAGAGTGGCAAAGTCTTTAGATTTTAACTAATATGAGCTTCCCTTGAAGGAAAAGAAGCAAAAAAAAAAGGTAACCTTTTAATGATTAAAAATATTCTTGATCAATAGCAGTATCTAGGTAAGATAATTATAATTTATATTTAGGATTGTAATAATTAAATATGTAAATTAATTTATCTCTTCAATTAGCAAAGTAGGACAGTTCAGAAACTGGTATTGCATTTACATACCATTATTTTGAAGCTTATATATTATTTTAGGAAACTCATATTAAGGTACTAATCATAAATTATTCAGGATAGTCTAACAACATACATAGAACCAATTTACTTTTCTTTTTTCAACTCTAGTAATGATTGACTTATACTTCAGAAAAACCCCAAACAGATATATCTACTATCCATCATAATTTCTTAACAGGTATTCTGATTTTACCAGCAGAGCAGGTAACTACTCAGAGTTTTCACTTTGTAATTTCAGAAACCTTTTCTACTGCCATTCAAACTGAATTTTGACCATCACAGGCTTCCCAGAGGAAGTCGGGGGGGAGTGAGGAGAAAGTAGTTAAATGACCTTACATTCAGCTGAGAACATGAATTCATCAAGCTTTTATTCCAAATATTGCTACAGTTATCAACCACCTAAACACAGCAAGACCATGGTGGAAGCAAGCCAGTGAATATAATTTTCCCCACTTAAAGATATCACAGTGTTATTAAGGTCAGAAACTTGTAAAGTAAAAGCCAGTCTCAAAATATCCACTGAAGCGAAATGTACCATTTAGCCAAAATGGATGTGGCCAGGCTTTTCATCAACAAAGTCTTCTCTCTGATCCTTTCTGAAACAGAGCAGTCTTTCTAATAACCCTACTTTGAACTTTAAGAATTATGGGCAGAGAAAGTCCAATTTGACCCAAATTATTTCAGGATTCTCTGTTTTATAAAGGAGATAAATCAGAATCTGCCATAGAAGTTCACTTCCAATACTGCGAATCTGATGTTTTATTTTCGTTCCTAAGAAGGACAGATATTCCTTCCTTATCTTATTGTTAGATTCTATGAATGCCTCAACTTTTCCACTGCAGATTTTTTTTTCTTATATTTATAGACTTTTTCTTGTGTATTTCATTACCTTTTATTTATTTTACATCTAGCAGGTACATCTTTAGGGCTGCCATGACCCTAAAGGCTATTTAGTTTTTAGGAGCTAGAGGTGGCACTGTCTCATCTCTCACTAGTGAATATTTCAACTGTAGCTGAATTTTGTTTCTTCTGTTCCAGAAGAAAAGTAGCATATCCTTACCAAGCCTCCTTGAAATAATGTGAGCACATTATTCACAGCTTTCTTTTTCTACAGATACTAAATGCACAATTTTGAAAATTACCTAGCTGCATAATAAAAATGCTTAATTTTAATGGCTACCTATCTGTAACTATCATAAAGTCTATAGTAAAATGCACAGAGCCCATGACAGGTCTAAACTATCAGTAATTGCTACAAATGAATATGCTGTATTTTAGAGGTTAGGAATTTTATTAAATAGGGCTTAGATAAGACTCAGCAAATTATTTATTGGGCAATGATACTTAAAACAAATTTACTTCTGCTGCTGGTTGACCAGTTATAGCTGTTTAACAAACCATTCATAATAAAATAAGTACAAGCATAAAGGCTGCATAAACATCCACCAGCCATTTTAAATTAACATAATCATCTGTTTAGAATACTTAGTTTGATTCAGTGATTATAGCAGTCCTTTTCAAGAAAAGGAAGCCAGCCGGTGTTACTTTGTTAGGCTTTATTTTGTATATGTATTTGTAGGTTTGTGGGGAAAATACTGAGATAATAATAAGGTCATGCAATGAACTGTCAAGTAAGATATTTTTATGGGTGCATACTTTTACCCAAAATACATATATGTCAAACCTATTATTGGTTACTCTTCTGAAAAATATATTGAAATGAGGACCTTTTCTTGGCTTCTAAGAGTTAGCTTTTCTCAACTTTCACACCATCACTGCAGACAGTGAATCCCCAGCAACTTTATTTACCTGATACAGAGCAGAGTACTACTATATTAACTATTTTCACTTCCAGCCAATTAGAAGACCCACTGAATTTACATTACATGATAGAAAGAGTCAAATGATGAAAGAATGTGTCTTAACACTTTTTGAAATCTTGAATTTTAACCATTTGGATGGATATTTTGCAGAGATAAACTTGTTTCAAGTTTAAATTTTCTTTTGGAAAGTTATGCTAAAATTACTTTGTGGATCTGTTGCTGATGTTAACAGCTGTCTTTATTTTGCCCTTGAATTTTGGAACAGGAATTTGGATTTTTCCCTTCAGAAATGCATTATGTTTTGTCTCTTAGTGTCTGCCACCATAAAATTCTCTAAAACTTCGTGCTTGCTCACATAATCATCTTTTGTGTTAAGTAAAATTAAGCAACTGACTTCCAGAAAGAGCGCAAGGTAGAAGGGATGAACATATATAAGAAAGGTTGATCTTGACTAAAACATGGAATAAAATTCAGGGTTTAATTTCCCCATTGTTTCACAGTTCTTTGATTTTTTTTTTTAGTCATCACTGTGAGAAGACTAATTGGGGAAAACAGGAAGCTAGTATTCACCAATTTTTACAAACAGGACAACTGAAAAATTGCAGAAGTGCATTTGTTTTTAAAAACAAGGAAGCAAACCACAAGAACCCCCCAAACAAAAACAAGAAATACACAGACTTCTAATTCAACAAATTCTGAATGAAGCTGAAGCTACATGTTTTTTTCCTGAAAGATTAGCTTATGCTTTTTCAGGGACAAGGTGCTCTGAAATACAACAAAAAAAAATTAAAGAACCACACTGACTATGCTAGACAGGGTCATTCAATCTTCTACAGTATAGAGGAGATATTAATTTTATAATTGTAAGATGCCAAAAATATGTAAGCATATGTTTCCCCTCATGCTTTAGTTTTCCTTCACACTTTCCACTAAATATTGAATAAAGTTATTGGTCTATAGATACTGAATAGAAATTAATGCATAAAATTGTAATACAGAGAGGAGACAAAAAGACAGTTTAAAGACTTATATCTTTCAAACTGAATAAAAACAAATAGTAATAAACTCTTCATACATTTAGGTAAAAAGAAGAATGAGCCTGGCAGTATGAAATAAGAAAGATAATCTAGGTACAATTCCAAAATAAATTTGAACAGCGTTGTCACAGGATACAAGCACTGTGACTAATGTGAACAGGGAAAAAAAAGGCTGATGATTACAGATGAAGTAGAAGGAAAAGAATGCCATGTGCTCAAAATATATTAAATGGACAATATCCTGTCAGGATTTTGAAAGAGAGGGCACTTGAATACTCAGGTTTCTGAGCTTGATAATATGAATGACTTAGGAACATTTTCTTGAAGAAACAATTATATATGTAAATGCACACAGGCATTTACAGGATTTTACCTATCCAAGTGTTTTAAGAATGGCAAATTATATTGCTGTAACATGGCATATTTCTTTAAATTGACTGATTCTTGAGATGAAATTAACAGAGGCATTTATCATGAACCTAGACTTGAGGAAAACTGATTTGGAGGTTTACAAAATTTACTAGTTCATCTTGAAAAGAGTAGCTGACTAACAAGTAGAAACTTTATTCATGCATTCATTATTAGGAGTAGAAGATTACATCAGGTTTTGTGCGTTTGTGTTGTAAAGAGGTTCTTTGAGGATCACTTTAGAGCTGATCATATTTAATTCTTTTGCCTAACAAAATAGCTAGGAGCATGTTGGTGGAATTTGCTAATGGCACACCATTGCAAGGGATCAAAAGGTAACATAATGTGGATAACAGTGAGGAAAGAAGCAATCTGCTTTGTGAGAGTAAACAAATTTGGCTTCTGTATCTTAAATGGAGGCTGAAAGGGAATACCTGATTTACTGTGATGATAGTGAATCAGAAAACTTTGATGGAAGAAGGCATGAGTTCAGGTGGAGACAGGTCAGAGCTCTCTCTTGTTATTGTTGTTTTATAAGCATGTTGGAAATCTGAGAGCAAAAATAGGAAATTATCAAAGATACTAACATAGATTTCCCTTTCTGCTGAAATTATGTTACAACCCTCCCCTGAGGCAGAATAACTGAGGTTCTTGTTAATAAATACCTTGAGGTGGATTAGAGTGAAATGACCAGTGTTGAGATATATAGATATATGGATATCTAGACATATAGATATATATATAAATATAGCAGGTTTATTTTAGAAAAATTTGGTTACAATGTAAAGGAGGTATACAGACATTTTGGTTATTATCAACATAACTATAGCAATATAAAAGTATAGAAAGTGAGTAAGAGTAGATACTGGAAAGATGTCACCATCCATGATATCTCATCAGTAATGAGACTTGATGGTTGCAATTTCAGTGTTCATTGGTTAAAGTGACTGTCACGTCTTGATCCTTCAGGAGAAAGCCCCTGAAACACAATATGCAATGGGTTAGTATGTGCTCAAATTCAAGTGGGAATGCCCAGACACCTGCCCTGGAAGGAGGTTTTACACTGCCTTATGCAATGCTGTGGATCATGCAGAGTCTTCTGGTAGAAAGCCCCAGAAATGAGTCTGGGGTTGTTTTGAGGGTCTTTGATGGTTTATGACTCCTTCTAAGACATGATGGCTCTATGTTCTGATTAGTTGAGCCAGTTAGGCCTTATAAGAAGAGATGATATCTTCAGGCTTACATGATACCTCCTCGGGGACATGATAAAAAGCATTATCCCACCTCACAGGATCTGCTTCTTATCAGCCTTTTCTCTTATCTGGCTCAAAAGACAGCTTGTTGCTAAACAAAGGTCCATTTGTTGTGGTTATACTCTGGTGGTGGGTTCACATTCCATGTTTTATGCAGATCAGAGGTTTTGCCACCACACACCCAAAACCCCTCCTCCTCCCCTTCAGCTGTGGGGTGTGAACCTCACCTCAGCAAAATACCTCCTGCTTTTAAAACAGCAGATGATGTGAGTCATTAACTGTCACATTTCAGTCCCTCACACACTATCACCCCCAACATTCATGTCCTTTCCTGTTGTATTAAATACTGCATAGCCCTTCCATTCTTCTTGTGATTTATGATATTGAAATTCAAAAGAGCTTCAAAGTACCTTTAGTTCTGCATCAAATCATAGGTCATGAGAGAATCATTAAATTTTTCAGGTTGAAAAAGACCTTTAAGATCATTAAGTCCAACCATTAACACAGCACGGCCAAGTCCAGCACTAAACCATGTCCCTAAGTGTGACATCCATAGAGATTTTAAATCCTTCCAGGGACGGTGACTCACCCAGCTCTCTGGGAACCCTGCTCTGGTGCTTGACAACCCTTTCCATGAAGAAAATTTCCTGATATCCAGTCCTCATTGGGTGCAGCTTGAGGCCATTTACTCTCATCCTGTCACTTGAGGCATGTCAGAGGAGGCTGACCCTCACCTTGCTACAACCATTTCAAGCAGATGTAGACAACAGTAAAGTTTCCCCTGGGTCTCCTTTTCTCCAGGCTAAACAATCCCATCTCCCTCATCACTCCTCATAAGACTTGTGCTCCAGACCCTTCTCCAGCTTCCTTGGCTTGAGGAGCCCAGATCTGGACACACACATATATTTATTTTTGTGGCCTCACCAGCGCTGAGAAGAGTGGGAAGATCACCTCCCCTGACCAGATAGCCATAATCATTCTGAGGAATCCCAGGATACTACTTGTCCTTCTGGCCAAAAGGGCACACTGCTGGCTCATAGTCAGCTTATTCCACCAAAATTCCTTCTCTGCAGAGCTGCTCTCTAGTAGGTCAGCACCCAACCCGTACTGCTACTTGGGATTATTCCTCCCCAGCTGCTGTGTGTCTTTCAGTGGTTTGTTTGCATGCATTTATTTTTTTTAAAGTAATTATATCCTTATATATGTATAGTCTGTGAATATACCATTAAGAAAATACTTGCAAAGCTGTAGAATTAGATGTCTAAATCTTAAGATTAATTAATAATTACTTCATTTTCATGTATTAGCTGAGGTTTTAGTCTCTTAAGATTTTATGCTGGAACCTGCAGTACTTTTTATAGTGAAAAAAATTACCAAAACAAGCAAGAGAGGACCCTGATTCTAGAACTAGAAAAAGTTTTTGTGGCAAGCAAATCTGTCTCCCATTTATTTAATTCCACCATGAGTTTAGAATCATCCATAAGGAGGTCAACAGAGTTTTGCTAATGTAAGTTAGAGCACAAATGGATAGTAGCTAGTTTTTCTAGCTGTTAGCACTATGTCTAGAGTACAGAGTACTGAATAGTGTTTTGTTTCAGGCACTAAGATTGTCCATGAAGCACTCAGAAATCCAGGAGCAGGGCATGATCTCTAGCAGAATGATCTCTAGCACAAAAAGTGAGAAAGTTCCCACCCTTTTTTTTTTTACCCCATTTTCTTATTCTTAACAAGGTAGACTTATTGACAGATCATGTTCCCCCCTTCTGACTTGCTTTTAGGCTCAAGGAAAGAAAACTTTGGTTTATTGTCTTTATAATAACCTTTCAAGTTAAAAAGGGAACTGTTGCAGTAATGCAACACTACAATATATTTTCCCAATTTATAAAAATAATATGAAAAAAATAATTAATTTGTTTTAATGTTGACTTACTGTAATGCCTATATGTATTTTATTTATATGTTTACTTTGATACTTATATATACTTTTTTTTTCTTAGTTTTTTTAAACCAAAGGTGATGGTGTGAAAATATGTATCAAAAGAAAAAAAACAAAGTTTCAATTCTTAAATTAGTTTTGTAGTTCTTCTCTTACTAATGGCTATACAAGGTTCTATTCACTTATTTACATGGAAGCTTCAGAAATCTTTTAGTCTGCCTGCCCTGTTGATGCAAAGTTGCCAAAAATTTCACGCTCTTCTTGGAATGCAAGACAGGAAGATGGTGCAGACATCTGAGCTGGCCCGGTCTTTCATCTGGAAACAGAATGGCCACATTCCTCCCCTGATTGACCTGATCCATTAAGGCTACCTCAAGAGACTGTGAAGAAGCTTATAATAATTATTTGGAATTACAGGTATATTGGATTAGGTCAGTAAAAACTCATGGACATTCACAAGTATGATCCAAAGTGTTTCCAGATCTATATGTATATACCTTAAGTGTATATTCAACCCTAAACAAAAGGCCATCAGGTCAGAAAAGTAATACCAGAAGTATATTCAGTTAATAAAGTTATAAGATAAACCTGGTGCCAGTAGAAGAAATTACTGTTTTTCATTGAATCAAGTAAAATAGTTATTCTAATTTTTGTAGAAGAATTACATGGGCATTAACTTCCTACTCAACATTAAAAAAACATCAAATTTCAGAGTGTAGGAGCAATCCAATAGGAAAACAGAACAAATTCTTGTGGGGTGGAACTGAATAAATCCAAATTATTTAGAAGAAAAACTGATATTTCAATAGGATAAAAATATATAGAAGAGATCCTAAGATGTAATAAATGTAAAAAAATTATAGTAGCTATATTCTGGAAATGCCTCAAACACTAATCAAAGATTGAAGGTGTATAAATATAGCGGAAATATTTGATGAAACCATAAAGAAGTCACATAATTTGAGTTTTGTGATGTTTTATTAAATATGTATAATTCAGAGTCCTTGTGTTAGCATGCAACATTAAAAATGGCAACTGGACAAAAAAACAAAAAAGGAAAAGAAGGAGTTCTGTGAGATCTGTCTTTGCAGAAGACTACAGTGAACCATTACTATGATGCAGATTTCTTGAAAACTCCTCATAGAAGAGAGTTAGTTTCTGAAAAATAACGAAGTAGACAATGGAATCAAGACTATGGAGAAAGAAGTGCATTATATTACTTTACAGTTATCCCTTTTAATTTTGGCTTTTTTTCCCCCAGCACCTAACTCACTAAATATAGACAGATTTAGCTTGTGACAAACTTCCCTACAGTGGCTATTTTGGTTGACAATACACCATTTTCTTTCCTAGAGAGAAGTTGCTCATCCATTTGAATCAATAACTTTAACATGAAATTAATCTTGCTATAGAAGTTTCCTTTGTATATTTCTGTTTGACTGCTAATACTGTACATATCAGTGAAATCTATCCACACTTTACCAGAGTGAGTGTACCTCTCTTCTGTCCACCAAAAGTTTTCCCTTTTAGTGATCATTTAAGCTTGTGCTCATCTGCCTGATGGAGAACAGATGCATTCCAGAGTCCTGAGAGAATTAGCTGATGTAGTTGCCAAGACACTCTCCATGATATTTGAAGCCATGGCAGTCAGGTGAAGTCCCAGCTGACTTCAAAAAGGGAAACATCGTAGCCCATTTTAAAAAGGGAAGAAAGAAGGATCCTGGGAACTACCAACCTATCAGCACCACCTCTGTGCCTGGGACGATCATGGAACTGGAAGCTATGATAAAGGCACATGGAGTACAGGGAGGTGCTTTGAGGCCGCCATCATGGTTTCACCAAGGACAAGTCCTGTCTACCAACTTAGTGGCCACACAATGAAGTGACATCACTGGACATGGGAAGGGCTAAAGATGTCATTTTCGTGGACTTTTGTAAAGCCTTTGACACAGTCCCCCAGAACATCCCCCTCTCTAAATTGGAAAAATACAGATTCAATGGATGGACTGAGAGATGGATGATAAAGGGGTTGGATGGTCACATCCAGAGAGTAGTGGTCAATGGCTCAGAGTCCTGATGGACATGAATGAAAAGTGGTGTCCCTCATGAGTCTGTAGTGGGACCAGTGTTATTTAATAACTTTATTTATGACATAGTTTATTTGCAGATGAGACCGGCCTGAGTGGTGCGGTTGACACACCTGAAAAATCAGATGCCATCCAGAGAGAGCTGGACAAGCTTGGGAAGTGGACCCATGGGAATTTCATGAGGTTTAACAAGTCCAAGTGCAAGGTCCTGCTCCTGGGTTAGGGCAACCCCAGATATCAATACAAGCTGAGGATGAACTGATTGAGAGCAGCCCTGCTGAGAAGGGCTTGGCGGTGCTGGTGGATGAGAGGCTGGACATGAGCCAGCAATGTCCACTCACAGCCCAGAAAGCCAAATGTGCCCTGGGCTGCATCCAAAGCAGCGTGGGCAGCAGGGTGAGAGAGGGGATTCTGCCCCTCTGCTCTGCTCTGCTCTGCTCTGGTGAGAGCCCACCCACAGTGCAGCATCCAGCTCTGGGGTCCCCAGCACAGGAAGGGCATCAACCATTTGGAGCAAGTTCAGAGGAGGCCAGCAAGATGATTAAAGGGCTGGAGCACCTATCCTATGACAAAAAGGCTAAGAGATTTGGGGTTGCTAAGGCTGGAAAAGAGAAGATTTTGTGGTGACCTAATTGTGGCCTTGCAGTACCTGAAAGGACCCCAGGAGAGAGAAGAACAATACTACTTAGAGGGGCATTTAGTGACAGGGCAAGGGGGATTGGCCTTAAACTTAGAGTAGGTTTAGTTTAGATATTAGAAAAATGATCTTCACTGGAAGGGTCATGAGGAACTGGAACAGGTTCCACAAAGAAGTTGTCAATGCCTCATTACTGGGAATAATTAAGGCCAGATTGGACAGGGTTTTGGGCAACCTGGATCAGTGGAAGGTGTCCCTGTCCTTGGCAGCGGGTTCACCTAGTCCCTAGGTGATCTTTAAGGTCCCTTCCAACCTTACTCATTCTATGATTCTATGATATGCCTCCCTTCCTGTTGTTTTCAAAGAGTAATTAATTGTCCACATCCAAAGGAAAAATCCCACTAAACTGATGTACGTGCAGCCAAAAGAGCAGGGATACACTGTGGAAATTCAGGGGGAATGGGTGCAGAAGTTGCAGAGAAGACCCCTCCCATTTAGCTATGATTTACAGTAAAATCTATACTATTTACCATATCAGAGGAAATTAGAAGGGCTTAAGAATATTTTTTGTTTGCTTTCCTGTACAAACCATCATTCTATGCTGACCAATGTACTAAAGAAAAGCATTAAAACCTGTTTGTCTCCTTTGTATGTATTAGCTGAGATTTTAGTTTCTCCAAATTCTTTCAAAAAAGTCCAGGATGGTTTTGCAGTTTCTACCAGTGCTATCCATATACTCATTAAAATTGGCAGGGTTGGGTTTTTTCCTTTTATTTGTTGTTGTTGTTGAGGTTTTTTTAAAGAGCAGGTTTTCAATGAGATTAACTATCAGGAAGCCCTATTTTTGAAAACTCTTGTTTTGAGGAAGGCATTCTGTTCACTAGCGGTCCATTATTGTGTCATTTATCTTTTGCTTTTCTAGCTTATATTTCTCAGCAAGGTGATTATATATTGTGAACAGGAGTTGTCTTCCCTGTCCCGAGTTCACACAGCAATTTTGGTATGCATATGTATGTGCATAAAAAAGCCAAATAAAATATATATGCTATGGTTTCTTTCTATATTCACATAACAAGCGTTAAGGTAGAGGGTTATGGATTTCTATGACACTGTAATCTATAATTGCTTATCTTGGTTCTCTGCATTGGTTTAACTGTCTTATTGGTTTAACATCCCAAAGGAGAATATTCCCCTGTGTAGCTTGATACCAACTTTGCGTTTGCATAATGTTTTAATTGAAGTTACTGCTGGCGTATATGAGCTCTGCATTTTGTAATATAAAAAAAATACCACAACGTGCCTGTTTTGAATACTTTGCATAAGAAAAGAAGGTGTGTACTCTGAGTTGATTTCCACAAGGTATACAGAGTATGAAATATACTAACATGACCCTTTTGGTGAGTTTGAAAAAGCTAATGTTTTCTTGAAAGTGCAATAACCTGAAGGACATCTCGAAACCTTTTAAAGGTCTCTTGAAGAATATAGGCATCAATAAATTGCATTTATATTGTATGTTTAAAGTTGTGTGCTACAGAGGTAATTGCAAATGGTTAAGTTGTTTTGCTTCTAGATTGGAAGAGTAATTTTAGCTCCTTTTATATATTGAAGCAACTGGAGATGATAACCAACAAAAATAGCAGTGGCTAACACTCACAAATCTGCACTACCCAGCAGGACCTGATCAGAAGAGAAATTGTGATAGCTGTGAGAGCTCCTCTTTGCAAAAAAAAAAAAAAAAAAGAGTTAGGAGCTTTTGGTAAACTAAGTGAAGAAGATAAGCAGCAGCATTGCCTAGGTACCGAATATTCTGAAGAGACTGCCCACTTTTGATAATTGTTTATCTAGGGAAACAAGGTTCAAGAGTATGTTTTTTTGCATGAGGCATTTTACCACTTTCCCCCATTAGATCAGCCCTGGTAGATGCCAGATATTGCTAATCACTGTGAACAAAGAAGCAGTCATGTGCAGAGGGTAAGTTAAGATGGACAATGACAGTGGATGTCTTCTGTGCACATTATGCCACGCTAGCAGTGACAATAAACTGTTACCATTGCAGTTGTGAGGTTTGTACTGTAAACTGCCATTAGCCAGAGATTGGTTTCCTTATCCTTTTATGTATACACCCTCTAGAGGAATAGCATCCTTAGGAGCCTTAGTAAGCACCTCTGTGAAAAAAAAAAAAAGTTGTGAATCTGTAGCTGACCTGAATGTCTGTTCATGAGCCTCATCCAGAGCATGTGTGTTTCATAGAGACCACCAGCTTCTCCTGCATCCATGTGGTTAAGGAACCCAAGGTTCTTCTTCTGTTTTCACTCTTTGATACAGGTAACTGTTTGATCTCCTCAAATATTGTCTTTCTCTGTTTCATGTACTATTTCAGAGAGAAAGGACAGTATATAAAATGTTATATTTCAGAATATGTTTGTTGGCAAACAGGCAGGTTTAAAGCCTCTTGTGTATGCTTGGGGACATAGTTAGAGTGTTGTGTTCATGTTCTCTTTTTGGGAGCCTTTAAAACCAGGATTGTTGACATAACGTAAAACATTCATTCAAAGAAAATTCTCTTTCTTTCTGGCTCATCAAAAGTAAAATATATGGCATTAATAATAAAGTTCTGTAGAAATTCTGTTCCTCGGCCTGTAAATCTGGTTATTGCCAGCAAAAAATAGGGAAAAATAAGTTTTGACTTTTTAAAACTGTTTTTTGAACAGTTTTTATTGGAGACTTAGGTAAATCATCTGATTTTTACTGAAGAAAATATAGCAGTTTATTTACTCTTTCTTTGATAATTTTATATGATTTAGTGCAGCTTGTAGGTTAAAAGGAAACTTGTATGCCACATCACTGAGTGGCAAACTCTTCGAGAAAAGCTTGGTAACTAACCAAATCCTTTATAATAAGTTATAAATCTCACCTGAAAATAGTTACAGAGAAAGAATTATTAACTTATCTCACTTTTCAGTGAAAAAGAAGAAAAAAATTGTGGGTCACTGCAGAAGGCTGAATGCATGTGGCATTATTATCATGTACTCTACAAGCTCCACATAACAGAAACACAAAAAGCAGCAGAATTTTCATCTTTTGGGGAAGGTAGTGGGGAGGAAATTGAAGCTGGAGAACAAATAACTGCAAAAAGCACGAAGACTGGGAATGAGGTTTCAGAATAGGAATGAACTTTCAGAAGATGACTTGTATGCAGACTTCCCTTTGGTAGGATTTACAGATGAGCACTGAATAGGAAGGCAAAATCAATCTGATTCCCAAAGAAAGCCCTATATAAAAATTATCATTTGTTCCAAAAAGAAAAGGGAGAGGTTGTAGGGGAGGGGTGAGAAGGGAAGCACTGCGCTATTCCTATCAATATCTCAAAAATAGGCTTTTATTCTTGATTGCACCTCATGTTGGTGTGAATAAAGAAAGCAAAATTCATCAAGGCAAAGGTTTCAAGAAACAATCTACATCATTCAGCCTTCCTGTGACTACGAACATGGGCAGAATATTAAGAAGAAAAATGCTGTCATTAATAAGCCAGAAGGAAGTACATGCATACAGAGTACTTCTACATTCACTGTCCAAACAGGTGGGTGTAAAGGCTTAAGTTGTAATAATAAGGATGAAAGGATCTGTCCATAGATGTTGCTCAGGAAGCACAGTACTGAGCAGAGGAGGAAGGAGAAGGGCATGGGAGGAGCGGTGGGGGTGAGAGTGTCAGTTTCTGAAGCTGTTACAGATAAATCAGCTCTTTGAAAACATACTGCTAATAACAGAGTGAAATGCCCGCTTGGATCTGTGGTGTCCCTAAGCTAATTGTTATGAAAAATCATATGCATTTTGAGCCTGGAAGAATGCATATGATGAAATGGCATAAATCACGCTACAGCAAGCCACCAAAGTCATCTACTGTGAGCACACTTGGAGTTTATTAACTAGAACATGAGCTCCATTTGGTTCCTGTGTCTGACTCTAGACACTAAGGAAAAATTGTCTTAAGAAGGAAAAAGCAAAAGAGCTTTTGAGAATAATTTGTTTGGAAGTACTTGGTTTGACAGCCTTAGGACCAGGAGCTATTTTGTAGCCACATAAACACCTCAGCAAAGCGTACAGTAGCATGCCCTGAGAGGAAGAAGATGGAGTTGCCTTCTTTTTCTTCTTCATTATTCATACACTAAGGCAAATAATCACATTTCTAACAACATAGTTATCTGGAGAAAAAAAAATGAAGATGTTTTTGAGATGAGTTCTCAGAAATCTGTTCTTTTTTACTTTCTGAAGAAGTAAAACTATTGTTAAGCAACCTGGGCACTTTAGATTTTGGAAGAAAAAATTATGCAACCTTAAATGTGTTCCCGCTCTATATTACAGAAGAGATAGCCTTTTCCGCAGGGAAACTCTTTTCATTTGCATGCAATTACTCTTATACTTGTTTATGTTGCCTATTTTAAATGTTCACTGTGAAATCTGTATCAGCAAGGAAATCATTCTGGATTCACTGAACAGACACTAGTAATCCCACACTGCTTGGAATATTGCCATATCTGACCAAAAATATTACAGATGGCAAGATATACATAATTTAAGACTTTTTAAAGTAAAAAATTCCTATTGTATCTTCTGGCAGAGAAGATAAGCCCTATTGTTAATGGAAAATCTGGTGTATTTCTTAGGTTTCTTCAATAGAGGCATTGATCTAGATTTAGGAGTTTGTAAGCACTATAGTTTGCTCTGTTGTGGTATGTCACTTCATTTTCTTTGCACTCTTTTTCTTCAGTTCTCATAAGAGAAAATTCTCCTAAGAAAAGCTGCCTTGGTATGGCTCTCTGGTGATATCGATACTTTTAATAGCCTAAAAGGTGCTTTGCCTGCATTAGCACAGCTAATGACAGCTCAGGATCTTGGAATTCTGTTGAAAGCAGCAAAAAGTAAGCCAAGACTTTCTCCAAACTGTGTCTTCTCTTTTCTTATATTTCTTACAAAAATGTGATTTAATTAATTAGTTTATTTATCTATTTAAATATCTACTAAAACATTTAAATATCTACTATCTACATTCAGGACAAGTCTAGTACTTTTGTGTTTGTACTATTGAGTGCAGAGGGAGGGAAAAGAAGCATTTGTTGTGGAAAGAAAAAAGTTTGGCCATTGAAGAAGATCTGTCTGTTTCACATTTCTTTCATGAGCTCTGCTCAACTGAAGAGAAATAGATCCAAAAAGCCATTAATAATCATTCTGTGGGCTTTACTGCATTCCAGCCAAGATGGCAAGACATGCAGTGTAAGTGACTCAGTTTAGATGCATTTGTTGACCATTCTATGTAAGAGAAATGAAAAGAGATACTGTGGTAGGGATTTAATGTTATTTTATGTAGTTGTTGGTGAATAAAACTCTCATTGGAAATATTTTATTTCTCTTCCTAATGGAGAAAAAAAAATCAGATTTTGTGGCTGCTAGAAAGGAAGTTTAGATAGACATTTTGTACTGAACGGAGGCAGAAAGTGTATATGTAAAATGATGTTTTGTATGGATGTATTTTTAAGCTTCAATTTTTTAGATTAAGAAAGAATAGGAAGGATAAACAGTGTTGTCAGTAATATTCATGCCATTCATTTAACACATTTAGGGGGCAACCTTTACTTGAGACCAAGGAAGAAGTAGCAGATTGTACAAATATATTGATTTCCTCTGGCCCTACCATGTTGATATCCAATATGTCTGTTTAAATAACCTCTTACATGTGTACCTGTTGTACCTATTACATATGTTGTACAGAAATTCAATAATGAAATTTTTTTGATCGGAGTTTAGCACACCTTATGATGAAATAAAGTGTGCTTTAATGCATATTAATCTTATACTTCACATAATAAGCTTCAAACATATTAAGATATTAATATGGTAGGAAGACTTGAATGGGATTTACCTGTCAGATAGAGTTTTCTGAATTTGCTTTATCATGGCATGGACTGGCTCTACAAACAGTAGAGAAAATCCTGCCTAGATAGCATTTAGTTGTTTCTGGATTTTCTTTTCTACTAACAGTCTGAGAATAGGAAACATGACTCTATAGTAAAACAAAGTAATTTAAGAATGTCAGAGCATCCATTGCCACTACAGACTCTTAATTTTAGGGTCTGTCTGTGGGTTGTAGAGAAACTTTGGACTTGAGCAGTATTTTAGTAATATAAGTATACTTCTCCTGATCTTTTTTGTCATCTCAGGACTATGACATGAACTAGCAGAGGCTTTTTAAAGTCTCACTTTGTAGCTGTTTAGAAGAGGAACATTATGGTCTCAGTTGGGAGATTGAGGTAGTTCATTTTACTAACTATAGGCTATGTAGAAAGACAAAGTGCTGCAAACACAGAAGGAATTAGGAAAGAAAAAAGAATATCAGTTTCTGCTGTTTGTATTTGGAAAATATCTTTGTGGACATAACAGAAGTTTATACTATAATTTGCCTCTTTGCTGCCAATAAGAACAGAAAAGTGATATTAAAAAGAAGGGAACATCAATTTTTTTTCCTTCATTTTTATTTCAAAGATTCATTATACAATCCTTGGTAAAGTATAACAGAAAGCACTATCTTCTCTCTTAATGCTGCCAATAGCAAATAAAAATAGTTTGTAATATTTGTCATTATCCTTTTAGAACTAAAAGCAAATTAAACTATTGGGCATATAAAAGTAACCTCTGAAAACTAAATATAATTTTATCACAAATTTTTTGAAAGGACAAAGAATGAGTGATGAACGGCTTCATCCAGAAAGCCTGTCACTTAGACTAAAACAAAAAAGAAACCCCTGCTTCCCAAAACAACCAAACACAAATGGACACATCTTCTATTTTGCTATGCTTGAAATTGCTGTCCAGAGGCAGCGTGGTGACTTCTGCTCTTAGCCGTGATCATGGCATCAAAAAGTGTCATTGTGAGAAATTGGAAAAGCGTACAAATTCCGTCAATGACTGAGTGGACACACACAATACAGAATGTGCTTGTTACAGAACAAAATTTTGACACATTATTTGTAAGATAAATGCAACCACAAGGCTGCCACCTGGTACCCTGTTTTTTAGTTTTATCCTTTTTTTTCTTTTTTGTCATCTCCTCAGATGCTGTATAGCTTCTAGTCATCTAAATTTGAACAGCTCTAAACACTGAAAGGGGTATATGTATCTATAAATATATATAGATAAATACAGATATGCATAAGCTAACACACATGGAGAAGCGAGCTGTAAGTGTGCTGCTAAGACAATGGCTTGTGGGCTGCACTAGGGCTGTCTAACACTCCTGTTCATTTATTATTGGAGATTGTGCTGTAACAACAACTTCATTTACAAAGAATAGCATTTCAGGGACAGATAGTGGTGGTACCGGTAGTAGTTGCCAGATATTTTGTTTACAACATTAAGCCACGTATAAATTGTTCATGCATTCCAGGAAAATGGGTTTAGAACCACCTAAGAAAACCCAAGGGTTTTGAAATGGCATTTTTTAAGCACATAGTATGCTAATATTTGTCTTTTATTTGTGCTGCGCAACCAGAACATTCTTAGGTGTTACCTGATACCCTGTTCCTTTCATCATTTGTGTATTGAGCATTCACTCCAAAATGATAAATATGCTTGAAGTACTGGACTTTTATGATAAGTACCTAAGTCAGATGCTAATTTTTTTAGACTGGATTGTAAAATATGCCTTTCTGAAGATTGAGAGTGTAACAAAATGCTTGGAGCAATCAAATCCCTATTAGAAATAGTTTTCACTGCATCTCTACATCTTATGGTCTGACACTCTTTTGTTCTGTAACCTTGACAGAAGTGTAAGTACCTTTTTTACTAGCAGCGCATCTGAGGTGTATCAGCACATTAAAAACATGTACATCTCAGAAAAGTGCTGGGTGAAGGCACTTGGCACTCACTCAGCGGTGATTAAAGCAGTGCTTAAGTAGCGTTGCTGGAACTCTCTAGTCACATACAATACAGGAGGAGGAAATACTGAGGTCTACTTTCTCTGCTGCTGTTGCTCTAGTTACTAGTTCAAAGTGTTTAAAACATTTTTTCAGTTTTATAAAAATGCATGAAAATATGTTTTCCAATGTATGGGAAGTCCTTAAAGAAAGCATTAGTGTATTGTTAGCACGAATAATCTTTATCTGTCCCATTGTACAGAACTGTACTGCATGGAAATTGTAGAGGAGAATAACACAGCACATAAATGACACAGATTTGGGCCTTCAGCTGTATTTGCAGGACATCACAAGTATGACTCATGTATGGTATAGAAAATTGATTAACACAGGACTGGCACTACAGTCACTGTGCTCAGCTTCTAGGTGGAAGATGAGCTGGACAGAGTTTGATATTATTTGATATGTTTAGTAGAATGAGATGAATGGAAATACTTACCAAAGGAAGCACTATCCACTGAGTGTATTGAATCATATCCTTTGCATTTGGATTCTGGATATCCTGCCTGTAATAACTTCAAATATCATCTTCAGGGTCCTATTCAATTTATTCCTGCTTTCTATTGTTCCATGCACTTGGGAGGGTGGTGAAATTCCCTTGGTGGGCAAGATACAGTTTAACTTGTTAGATTTCTGGCAGGGCAGAAGGATACCCTTGGAGGAGCTTCTCCAAGGAATTTTCTTACCTTGTTAACACCGGTCTTGCAGAAAGATTCTGACTGATTTGGCTGATATTTTATTTCCAAATTGATTTGTTCAAGAGAATGTGATTACTAAAGATTCCTTTCAGAGTCAAATTACACTCATTGTAGATTACAGAATGGGAATTTGGCCTATGTCCTTAATATTTCTCCCTTTTGATGGGAGGGAGGGAAAGACTGTAAAAATGACAAACCTGATCGCACCAACAGTGATATTTCTCATGGGAAATCCTTTCCACAGATAATAATATCTAAATGGTGAAACTAAGAATTTCACTTTTTCCTACCCAAATGTTAGCATTTGACTAGGATATGATGTTGTCATATTTTGATGTATTATGTGACTTACTATTCCTTAAATAGATACATAGTCTGCCTTCAGGGTTATATTTCACTCACATCAAGTGTTATATCAGGTGAGTTCAAAAGCAGTTAAACAAAAACTACCAGAAAAAAAAAAAAAAAAGCAGAAACCTCATCTGCTGCTCTGTTGTTTGCGGTTTTAAATTTTTTTTCTTTTAAATAATCGTGCACTATTTTTTTTTCTGTAGTCAGCTATATAAGAGAGCCATCTCTTCCATAGAAAAACAGTGGAAGCTGAAACACACTGTGAGAGAAGGGAGTGCTAGCCATCACTCTTATCACTCAGTTGCTCTGTGGCCTGAGGAACCCCCGTTCTGTACCTTTAATCTGCTGAATGAAAACCCTTTAACAGTGGCTGACAGCTGTTGTGCGCTTCATGCTTGCACTTAAACAGCCAGAAATGCCACACTTCCACTGCGGCTGCATGATCTGGTTATGGGCTTATTAAACAAAACACAGCAAAGTGAAACAAAACAAAAAATGTTCAAAAAGCCTCTAAATGAACTGTCAAGAACTGATTATATTATAAAACAGAAATTTTCATGGAAAACAAATTTAACTGTACTGGCAACTTCCATCAGAAAATTAACTGTACTGTTTAACTGTTTAACTGTACTGGCAACTTCCATCAGAAGTGATCCCTGAAAAGATAAAACTGGAATTAATCTGGGGTGAACTAGTCAGATGGTTAGGCAGTAGCTTATTACAGTTGTCAAATGACTAGAGATCAACATGTTGTGATGTCACCCTGAGCAGAACACGCAGCTTTGGAAGTAACAGTTTATTCCTAAATTTGTTGATATTTGCCTTTAAATAACTGGTTTTGAAATGGCATAATAGTTTCAGGACAGATGTAACTTTTCATTCCCTCCATGTTTCATGCACATAAATACAATCCTGCATGTCAGCTCAAATGGAAGTTCATTTTTCAGTAATACTGATTTATTCAAAACAAGTTTCTGGAGACACTTACATTGAAACTCTGCAAAATTTGGGATATTGTCATTAGTAAGCAAAGAGACTCAAATATTGAAGTTTCTGGACCTTTTTCAAGCATTATCTTTCTTTATAGGTGTGTCAAATATCTGTCTAACAGATCTTAGTAGATCTCAACAGGAAAGCACAGGCACCTGAGGTAGAATAGGTCACCATCCTCCTTTTAAGTGTGCAACTGCCATTCTCAACCTTTTAATCTATGATTAGTCATCTAATTGTGCGTCCAAATTTAGTTGGTGCACTTTGCATGCATAATTAATTGATTTCCTGAAGATCTCTCCTAATTTTTAATTACTGCTGAAGCTAGCGTTAAATATGGAATGAGCCAGTCTGCACACCAATTTCCTTAGAAACTGGATGCAGACAGCTTGTGACAGGCATGAGGATTTGTGGAATACAGAAACTGGCTGCTGTCTAGGCTGGGATATGTGAACTTGACCACAGGTTCAGGTTAATTCACTTACTGTCTGACTGAAGCAAAGTCATTCAGTCTTAATTGGTAACAGAGGCATTGATGAAATACTGGTATATAAGAAAACTTATTACATTTAAAGGAACTCTTCTGAAGCTCTTGCCATTTACACCTGTAATTACATGAAAATGTAAAAGCATAATACCGAGTGATAGAAACCCTTATCCAGCCTGATTTTTGGTGCTGAAATCAGAAACTTTATGACAGTCTATCTGCGACGCGGTCGCTACCTCAACTTCCTACCGCCACACTCGGTATTGTCCACCGGGCCAGCTCAGTCGCCCCAGGAGGCAGCGGCGTCCGTGTGGCCGATCCCCAATCCGTGCCGGAGACAACAGGAGCAGGGGTATCGGTGCNTTTCCATACTTTGTTAATCAGATTAAAATCTCTGCATACATGAATTACTGGAGTAGCAATACCACTGAGACAAACAGGAGCTTTGCCCAAGTAAGGACTTAGAGATTTGGCCTACATCTTTTCTCTAATCCATGCTTCTTTGTGAATATGAAGAATTTTTCCTTTAGGTGTATATTCTAAACCTCCACAGTTCAGTTACCATACACTGAAAACAGTACTAACGCTAAACTAATGCTCTTGGAAAGAACATTTCATTTTGCTAACAAAAAGATCACAAATTTGTTGAATATGTTTCTATTAGCAACACCATATTTCATTCCCCTTTCTTCATCATCTAACAAATGGCTTTAGTTATAGCTTTGCTGCTGTGCTCCAATTTTTATCTTAAGTCTCTGTCTTGCTTCTATAGAGCAAACCTGGAATACGCTCCACTAGCCTTTTCCAAAGCAAAGGAGCCATGTTGGTCAAGCAGCAAAATACAGAACATATATTTTACTTGTATTTACTTGTATATTTACTATTTCTGTAACATCCAAAAGCACTTCAAAATGTTGAACTGCATGAAACCTCCTGCGTTGTAAAGGATGCATGTTCAAAGTCCAAGGAAGAAAAATATGGAAAAGGAACAACTAGTCCCATCCTCTACAGGAGAGCTGTAGGCAAGGTTTAATACATGTGATTACCAAGTGATTTATGTATATTCTGTATTTCCAAGACTGTACTGGGACTTTTCTGTTAAGCATTTTCTCACTATAATAAAACACCTATTTTATTTTATTGCTACTGTGGTGACAGATGTTTTCAGCAGGGTCATAAAGGGGATAGAAAAATTTGTGTGCAACAGATCAATAAACGGACATGGAAAGGACCAGCCTGCAGTGACCTATCTAGATTGTCAAATACAACAGATAGAAATTTTGGGTAAGTACAAAGCCAGTGAAACATAACAAGTGACCAAGGTCATATGTTTAAATGGGGTTTCCTCTTGCTACTGTCAGACATATATATTTGGCCACAGAGAGAATTGGGATGACCCAGTAAGGCATTTCCTGATGTTATGTGTAGCTTCTTCCTGTTAATATGTCCAACATCAATTCTTCTGTCTTAAGTAAGAAAATCTGATCTAGGTATTACACAAGGCATTAAAAGAATTTTCTTTAATTCTCCTTTCATGAATGCATTACATATGCTTGTCACTTAAACTTTTAAAATATTCATACTTTGATATTTTTTTCTAAAGAAACTGTGAAAATTCTTCAAACAAAAAGTTCAGGGAAGACTGCATGTTTTGTTTTGTAGTATTTTTTGGTTTTTATACTATATCAGGTCTTTGACTGGAAGAAAATCAACAGCTTTAAACTGAAAAATGATTCTGTTTTTTAGATGAATGCACCATCTTGATACAATTCTTCTGTTCACAGAGATGTAGCCAGTAAATATTTCCTTCCACTCATCTCTTGTGCTGATATACACTCCTTTCACTCATCACCTCATTGTACACTCTTCTGTCTTTAAAGAAAGTTATATCTGTTCACATTTAATTATAGTCTTGTAATAGAAATCAAACTTTAAAAGAAATTGAAAGTTCCTTTGAGGCACTTTTGATTTCTTCAAACAATAAAATCTCCTTTGTCCTTCCATGGAGCTTCAAAACTGCACCAACAAATATTAATACACTCTTCAGTAATTCAACCCTTACTGAGGTGCACATTATTACACCCTCCTTTTTGATCTGTGTTTTGCTGATTATTTACTGTATTCAGCTACCATATTAATGCATTCATTTATAATTTCAGAGAAAACCTATGTAGGGTATTTTTTGTCCTCATAACTCTATTGATGAAATACATACCACATAAAAAAAAAGCAGTATCTTCTACTGACAATCATCAGTCTTACATTACAGCCAAGAATATTTACTGTGTTATTAAGACCTGCAGTACAATTCTAACTGACATAAGACTGTTAATATATCTAGAGGACATAATAATAGTAACTTCATCTGCAGTGTGTGAAAGTTTTTCCACATGTATAATAGATACAGGTATACTAACTTCATCACTGGCTTTGGATATTTGACTTCAACAGTGTAAGAATAGGGACTTGACCAGATGTTATATGCAACAGTGGGGTTTTGTGCTACAGACAATAAAGTTTATCTTGCTGTCCTGTCTAATCTGCTCTCTTAAATTCCAGACAAATTCTAGTGTCATTTTTCATATTAAATACATTCTACACCATATTAAATACATTCTATACATTCTGGTATAGGGGACTGATGGTATAGACTCCAGAAGGCATAAAAGGCATTTATTAATAGAAATTCACAGCTCTTATAGAGATGATCGTGAACCTAAGACCTGATTGGTCTTTAGAAACACTTCTCACACCATTGGTCAACTGGAACAATTCCTTCTTGTAAATATCCTTCACAAACAGCAGGTGCAGACATTGAGATAATAATTGTTTTAATTCTTTCTCCAAATTTTCCCAGTATGAGCCTGGGAGAATATCTGTTTATCTCTGTTACCACAGACTGAGAATATCCTCAAGTAGCATGGGGAATTTAAGCTGATGGGTTTATTTAGGTTTCCACTTAGTGCAGTTGTGAGATTTGGGATGTCTCTATGATGACCAAAAAAGAGATACTGCACCATATTTGTGTATAGCTATAATTGCTCCAATTTTCATGTACTTAACCCTTGTTCTGAGTTTGCAGAGAATCCTTCTGGACTGAGACCATGTCTGACTGATGTTTCACCATGCAGTATAAAAGTATGGAAATGTTGTCTCTTTTAAGAGACTTTTAGAGATTTAGCAATATTTTTAGTTAAAGTTTTCTTTGTAGTGTCTTTTAATTTCTGTTTCTAGCATATAAATTCATCAGTGTAACATCATGGAAATGTTACTGAAGGAAAGTTTCAGAAACTAATTGCAAGATTTTCTTAACAGCTGTTGCTGGTTACACAACTCTGATTCTGCTAAATTAGGACAAGATTATATGTCCTGCTAATAATGCATCTCCAGCCAGCTCTTTCCACATAGATTGGACCACCAGTAACACACTCCAGTTGTGACAGGGTAAGGCATGAGGAGAAATTTGGTTGGGTACATTCCACGTCTTACAGGGTTCTACAATGTATTTCAAAGATTTCTAAAGTTATACTCAGAAATCCTTCTAACAGTTTCTGAAACCATTTTATCTCCCTCGCTTAAACATATCCATAAAGAGAGGTTGCATGTCCTTAAGAAGAAATGCTGTATTGTACAACTGAGATGACAAGTTTTTGAATCCCTGAATTTTCATACTAGTTATGAAATATAATTTCAGAATGAAGAATAATAAATACCATGTAGAAAATTAGTATTCAAAATAAAAATAAAATTAAAAGCTGAAAGAAAAATACTGCCCTTGCTATAGTCACTGTTTGTGATCAATGGCAAACATATACCCACTGTTTGAGGTGAAATTATTATAACGCTAAGACTCTCACTCTTTTCAGACAATAAACATTAAATGGTTTTTTTGTCTAGTTGATTTTCTGCATTAATTTCTTACCCTTACTGAGTAATCAAGTTAATTGACACAGACACAACACTAAGATTCAGAATAGTTAGATTATCTTACATTCAAAAATTGAACAAAATTGAATTGATACAAAATTGGTGCAATTCTGAGTTTGTTTATATGCCCACACACACTCTTGCCCATCTATAATATGTATATAATTGTTTTCAAATATATGAAAATATCTCACAAAAAACTATTCAAAATATAATTTTCCTTTGCATTTCCTACCTTAATATACCTAAAATATTAGATTTTTTTCTTCATATGAGAAAGAACAATAAGAACAACAACCATGAGCGTCTATCATATTACTGATATATAAAATATATAAACAAGTCTTTGTGTGTATGCATATATGCATGCATATTTGTCCATATTTCTGCTTGTCCAACACAGTAATAGATAGAACATCTTTATGGGTAGAATCTACTTATTCTTAAGATAGCATCCTAAAGACCTCATTTTTGATCTGGGAGCCTCTTATCATGGTGTAATGTTATTAGGTTCAGGTTTTTTTCCAAATAATGTTTGCCTTTACTTTTTGCCCTAGTCTATTCATTATTTTGAGGGCTGGGCAATATCAAGCCAGCCTGTGCTGAACCAGTGTGACCAAGAGAGAATAATTTGCTCTAAAGAACTAGCTTACAATGCAATGACTCACAAACTTAGTATTTATTTCAGGGGCATGACCTTAAAAAAGTCATTTGACTTCAGAAAGATGTCTCTGTGCACTTAAACTCATGTGTCATGGTGGCAGATTCACACTGACTCAAGGCTGCTGGCAAATTTAGGTTGATATTTCTGAACTGGGAATCAGAAACATGCTATGAATTCTCTAGTCCATTTGGCTAATTGAAAAGTCAGCATTTTATCTTCTGATACAGCTGTAAAACAGAGAGAATGGAAACTGTCTTGTGTTTGCTTTTAATTTCTGCACATTCTAAACATTAGCAATGTCCTGTACACTCTGTGTAATTGGGAAGTATTGCAGTAAATGAGATTCCTTCATCAGTGAAAAACATCTATATTTGTCAAACAACTTTTGAAAGCTTCTAAGTGTGAAGTATGAAGTATGAATAGAAATGTAAATATTTCAGAGGACTTTATTTTTAATATAGTGTAAATATTTCTTCACACACGCTCAGTTGTATATGCTGAATGCTCATGCACAAAGAGTGAAACATTTTAACTTTGTAAAGAAATACAGTACATCACTCTGATAATGAGGAAGCAACAAAAATGGAATTTTATTTTTTCTCAGTGTTTTAGTGACATGCACTGCGCTTTCATATCAAATGCTGGGTTATTACAAAGATTGAAATTCTCAATATCTACTCGTCTAAAAAGGTCATTCATATTTGCTTCAAGATTGAGATTCGATGATGAAATATATTTATTGGTTAAATCTGGACTCCAGGAGTATTAAGAGAAGGATATCACAAAATTTCCCATGGGTATATCTTGGCAATGAAAGCCTACAGTATTGCAAATATATGTTGAATATAGTAACAGTCATGAACCTTTCTCTATAACTTCCTTAATTTTAAGTATGATGGCCATTTAGCAGACACTCATCATCAAAATTAAAGAAAGGAAAAAAAAAAAAAAAGAACCACCACAGTATGTTGCTACTTAAGAAGTCAGCGAAAAACAGTACTTTATAATTTTAGTTATTCAATTTGTGAGAGTAATTAGCCACAGCAGGATCTATTGAATGAATCTAACCAATCTTCTTTCTGTTTTCCTTTGTCAATCCTCCATCTCAGCTTTTGGAAACTTCTGAGAAAGGAAGAGAGTACAGCTGAAAATTAAAAGAATAAACTTGCTTTGCCTGAGAAATAATTATTCAATTACCTTAGATCGATCAGGTGAAAGGAAAGACCTGTTGATCTGGGTACATATGTAGTTTCAGTATCACCAAATCCCTATCATAGATATCGGTTGATTATCATTGCTTTTAATTTTTATAAAATTAGTGATTCCCATACTGAAAGTTTTTTCGAACGGTTTGAAATATGCTGGTGGAAAATAATTTATTATATCCAGAATGAATGATAGTGTATCACAGATACTAATTTGTATATTCTTGTCCTTTTTTTTGTTTGTTTTTGTTTTGAGTGCACAGAACTACTATATTTTGACAGTCATAACAAAAGAACAAGTGACAATATTTGAAGTGTTATAATTATTCATGACTTAGGAGGAAGAAAGCCTTCTTTCTCAGTCCATGTTCACAGTGCTGCCAAAGCATGCACTGTTAAATGATCAAACATTCCAGTCATTCTTAGGGAACAAATGTCTGCTAAAATCAAAGGGAATCTTTCCCCTACTCTTTGCATTAGCTTGTTGGATCATAGAGTTTTTAGGATAGGGATTGTCTTTTCATTAGGTATGGACCATGCAAGCAAATATGACCTCAACCTCTACTACTTAGTACAGATTGTTTTATCATAGAAAATAGTAGCAGGTTTTCAATCAAATGTGTGGCCTATGTGAGGAAAAAGAAAATAAAAAGCAGTCCCTTAAAAAATTTCCATCTTTTTTTCCTCTTTTCAGTGCTAGGTGAAACGCCAATATGTTTTTCACTAATTTGCCCTTGATACTGACTCTAATAGAGCCAATATCAGTTTAACAGATAAACCCACATGATTTTGTCTGATACTATAACATTCTTGCTTTCTATTCAAGCTAATAGGATGCCCGTTGGTTATTTTCTTGCAAAGGTTTGAATGAAACACAGTAGAAACGCTGTTCAAAGAAAAGTATTTTGCAATACTTTGGACTTGTAATTAATCCATACGATTCCTATAGATTGGAGGTTGTTTACTGGATAGTACCAAATGTTTTCTGTAAGATGTATTAGTTTGGATTTTTTTTTTCCCATACTCTGAGGAAGTATAACCTAACAAAAGAATATGTCTTTTGTCTGGAAGTCTGAATATTTTTAGGTCAATTGATTCACATATATTGCTTACTGTGTGTTATTAGGTTAGTCAGCTACTGACAAATGTAGCACAGATTCTAAATAAGATTATTTTTATATCACTATTTACAAATCTGAGTTCTCATCTGGGATTAGAGCGATTAGAAAGCACAAACCATTAAAAAAATCATGAAGATGTGTCAGCTTGTGGCAAACCAGCAAATCTGTTATCATCTTCAGTTATTTTATCTGTGTTTAGAATAGAAAAGTTGCCTATGGCTGAAATTACTCAGTGGAGGCAAACAGTAGACACACATGGCACGTTCATACCATGCACAATGTTCAACGTGCAAATTAGATTTCGAGTGCTGGCTGGATCTGGCTGGCCTCCAGCACAGCCTTTGGGTTTATGTCATCTGCACTGACAGACACAAATGCCCAAGGAGCTGCTCTGCCAGAAAGGAATACTCAGTGCCCACTGCTCAAGCCCCTTCCACCTCTGACATGTCCTTACAATGTCTGGCGTTGGCAAAATGTCAACGATTGCTTGCACTGAGATACTCCTGCCTGAAGATATCTTTCAATTCCCTTATATTGCCAGAGAGAAGCAAGCTGTATTTGTGAGGAGCAAAGCCTGGAATGATTAAAAACGTTTTTTGTAATAAGAATGTAACGTTCCTGTAGCAAATCGAGTCAAGTCCAAAGGGATCCATAAATGGGAGTTTCTTGCCTTATTCATTCACAGCCCAATGTATATAGGTAAAATGCTGTAAACTTTTGTTAAAAAATAATGTTGTCACTTATAAAAAAGAGTGCTAGCCTTGGTTAAAAGAAAAACAGTAAACTGAAAACTGAGGAGCAGATGTGCTGCCCATTCTGTTGATCTTGCTATGATATGGCAGCACCTCACAGAGTGGCAGGACCTATAATAATCTCCTAAACAGTCAGATCTTTTAAGAGAGAACACTCAGAAATGACCTTCTGAATACACCTTAAGAGCTCCTAGAATTGCTCAAATGTATCAGCTCCCATCTGAAAACCTGATTCCTCCAAATCAAACTTGCAAGCGAACACACTTTTAAGAAAGAATTATCTGTGACCTTATCAAGTGACATGTCACTTCATGTAACTCAGCTCTTCAACTTGATTATTTTTTTTAATTAATCCTATAGATGCCTAAAACCCCAGCTATGCTGACTTCACTCTGCACATTAAGTAGGACTAAAAAAGTCGTCCACTGAGAGCTAGGTCATCTCTCTCTTTTTAGTTCCCTCAAATTATTTGATAATAGTTCCAATTTCTAACATAGAGTATCAATACAGCATTACCATATTCACTGTGTTCTCCCAGACTTCAGAGGTCAACCCATATGGAGGCAACAGCAGTAATAGTGTCAATGCTAGCTGTTGTTTTACATTTCAGGGAATCCAAGTTTAAGAAATTATTTATCTAAGTTATCATCTCTATATATATATCACTATCCAAAAAAGCAGGAGAAAGACTTTTTTAAAGTGTTGAACCAACAATTGTTCAAAATGTGTAGGAATATTCATGCACACTCTGATAGCATTTGCCACAGTGCAGCACTTCTTTCCCACCTTGCTAACTTAACTGACTTAGCTGAAGTAAAGAGGAAAACTTCATTTTTTCCACCTTTGGTCCTGGTGAATGAACTTTTAAAGGTGCAAAATGTTTTGTGAGTTATGGAAAAACATGATAGAAATCCACCACCTTCTCTGAGGTCTTTTGATTCCACTGAGTGATCAAGGGCTGCTAAGAGACAGCTGCTTTGCCCCTCCAACAGATATTGGGGTGGTCGAGAACCAGAGCTTGTGAACATGAGGCTCTCCCAGCTGTCCGTAGAGGGCTGCACCTACTCAGTCTTCCTGGTCAGGCAGCCTGTAGCAGACTCTCCCTGTAATGCCACCTGCCCCTGCCCTTCCTTTAAACCTCACCCATGAGGTCTCAGTCAGCTCCTCATCCATCCCCAGGCACAGCAGCCCCATGAACTCCAGCTGGTCACTGACAGAGAGGGTGATGCATCCTCCCTGTCTCCCCTTCCTGTCCTTTCTAAAGAGCATTCTTCCACTCCAACACTTCGGTCATAGGAACTGTCCCACAGGGTTTCCACAATGCCAATAAGATTGAAGGTGTGAACACATCTCTAACTCCCCTTTTTTATTCGCCATGGCTGTTCATGTTTGCATAAAGGCATTTAAGGTGGGCTCCCAGTGAACCTGACTTACAGGCTGGAGTGGTTGGAATTCCTTTGTGCTGCTGTGTAAGACAAAGAAACTCGTCAACCTCCACTTTTTATTACTTGGCATGAATTTAACACAGCTTTAAGTCAAAGTAAGCAACAGACCCATCAAATTAATGTAACATATGGTTAAATAACTGTGCCTAGTTACATTTATTACATATAGGTAATATTAATTTTAAACATGTATTGTGATGGTGTCCAAAGATGCCAGTAAAAGCTAAGACCTGAGTGGAGATCAGGAAGAAATTATCTCTACCAGAGAGTTAATATTCTAAATATCACACAAGAAGATGAAGGTTGAGAAGGATATGGCCTATAATTAAATGAACATGATGATGACTGACACAGTTTTATTTCTTAATTATGTTTGTTGTAGCTGCTTTTCTCTAGATAACTCATCCTGAGGAATTATCTTACATAATTGCTGAAAATAATTAGCAGAAAAAAATCCACAGCAGATGAGGCTTTGAAAGTTTCTGATAGATTCTGTCCAGGTCAGTGGAATATTTTGCCAATGAGTACTGTGATAGTACTAATGGAAGTCCACCTGAGCTCCTACTGATGATAATATTACCAGCAGACACACTGATAAATTATAATGGGCACACCAACAGCAGCAGCCACTCCAGAAAAATCCTTAAAGTGAATTTCCTTTAATGGCTGGGAAGACAAATGGCTCACATTTTATCATTGGATTCCTCCTCTTTCAGAAAATTGCCAATAAACTTCCTGCTCTTAGCTCAAGATTTGGCAGCGTCTTGGAAAATTCAGTAACTCTGATATGTTTGTTTATTTATGTCAGTTATTTGTTCAAATTCTTCTTCTTCCGTCAACCAATCCTATGTCTTTTCATATCTGAAATGATGATAATTTGTTTTTTTAAATGGCTCACTGAAGTAGTGTTTCTGAGGAAGTCAGACTCCTTTAAAATTGTTACTCAGAAGAGCTTGCCTGTACTGTAAGTACCTAAATTCATTAGGTACTTCCCATTTAGTTGTAGGAGTTTCTCTCTGGTCCTTCCAGAATGACTCTGCATGAACAGCTTGTACCTGACTCTTCCTAAACTCAGCCAGAACCCCAGAGAATTAGCTGTGGGCACACAAACAAATGTTACCAAATTTCTGTGGCTTAATGACCCACATCACACTGGCTGAGCTTGTGTGCTCTGTTAGCACTCTGATTTTCTTTTACTTAGCAAACAGTACCAACAGACACAGTTTGAGACATTATTCCCCCACACCAACTCTTTTGGCTCTTTTTCTGCTGCTGAAGACCATCCTTTGCAGTCAGTGCGGCAGAACAAATGTTCCTTTTCTCCTACAGGTTAGTTTAAACTTCTGTTCACTGCTCATTTAGTTTAGTCTGTTGCCTTATGATAAGTGGTTAACGCATATGCAAGCTTTTCTTCTGCTAATTTAATTTCAGGGAATTATGACCTCTATCAGAGGCATGGCACTAAAGCTGGAGTCAGTTTCACTAGTTCTTGTCTGTAAATGCATTTAGCTCTTTCAATTAAAACGTAAAACACTTAAAATCTGTGTGAAGGAAATTGCCCCACATTTGAGGTGGGCTAAAAATGTGCTGATGAATAGCTGGCTCAGCTGTCAGGCAGAAATTGGCAGTGTTCTCACAGCCTGGGGTCCTCACACTCAGATCTGGTAAGTGGCTTGCTATTTGAAGCATTTCAAAGAATATTTATGTGTAACCATATCTTCTTATAAAAACACTGTCAGAGACATTAATGGTTCCAGAATTACCTGGTCACTATGTAGTAGCTCTTTTTGCTTAAGTATTCAGTGAGAGAAGTTGTGAGGCTTGGTTTCAGTGCCTTCATCAGTCTGTGGACTTTCAAAAATATATTTTCAATAGACTGCAGTACAATAGATGCTAGTTTGGGTAGAAAGCACTCTCCACATTCCAGCTGAAACTGTACTTTGGGTAGGAAAAAAACAGGATAATTTTGCCTAGGAAAAGCACAAACAATATAACCCAGTGAGAAAAGCAGTTGAAAATAGATATCACTACCTACTACTGAGACTGCATTTTATGTCATTATCTTGCAAACAGGAAAATAGTACCAACACTTCTGATCTTCTAATTGTCTCTTGTTGTAGTCCAAAAGTCAAGATTTTCTAACAGCTTCTATGAATGATTTTTTCAGAAAACTTACTTGCTGTTTGAAGCTTGCAGCTCTAGTGTTCTTTTGAAGTCCAGAGGTCTATGAGCAATGTCTTACAGACCACAAGTTGTCAAAGGAATTACCTGCAGAGCTATTATGTTTGGTTTTGAACATCCACATCCTTAATTTTGTGGTTGTAGATTAAAAATTGTTGAAGAGAGATGACTTGTGAATGTGAGCTGTGACATCTGCCTTAGGTATTTAGACACTGCATTTCATTTCTCTCTGCTTTAATTTAATGGTATTTCTGCTCTTTCTCTATTTCTCACTCCTGTGCTATTCAAGTGCAGTTAAAGTTCCACATGTATACTGGTAAACTGATATCTTATACGGCATTAGGTATATGATTTTCTGTAATCCTTAAATTATGCTATAAATAATTATTTCTAATACTAATCAGTCTGCATTGCACTTTAAAACTGAAAAGGTTGCAGTCAGCATGTAAGAACTTACTCCAAGGCACTTTTTGTGCCCTTTTCTAATTTAAAGACAATAGAAGCAGGGATGGATTACTAGCTTTTGGTTAGCATAATCTTTTGTATCAATGAAAGTTACCGAGCACATTCGTCAAGACCAAATCAAGATTTCCATGGGTATGTAGGGCAAACTTCACTTTCTGTGTTTATGTAAGTGGTACATGAAATTGTCCCAAAAGTATTAATCGGAATCAAATTCTGATCATACAAACCCCTAAAAATGGGATGATTACATAGAACAGGGAATAATTAGACCTACTATTAAATGTTTTTTTGTCTGTCTGAGGTATAAGCTTTTTTAATGCTATTAATCATATTAACTACCACAGCACTCAAGGAGCCTGATTACACTATACCTGTACAATGCCTAATTCAGAAGATACATGGGTTCATCCTGCAGAGGTACAGACCTAAATGGCAATAGGAATGTAGACTGTGGCTGTGCAGAGGGATTTTCTTGACTCACTACAGCTATAAATATCACCTCAGGCCTTGTGCTGTGTTGATTAGATGCTGTGGTTTCTGCAAAAATTGCATGGGTACAGCAAGGTTTCCACTGTCCAGAATATACTGCACAGAAATCCTTTTTGCATATATCCAAACACGCAAAAGGAAAATAACCATTAAATTCATCCCACAATTAACTTATCTTTTTCTGAATAGTACTTGGAAGAATAAAGATACTACACTATAGAAATACTGGTATTGCAGTACTATTAGATATTGATCATAAGTTTCACTCCTTAATTAAATCTGGTTTCGGATGAAAGCAAGAACCTTGTTTTGAGTGATCATCAATGGAAAGAGAGGGTATGCAAAAACAGGAGTCAGTTTCCAGTTCAGAAAAGCACATTGTTAACTTAGGGAGGACCTTCACAAAACAAATATTAGCTTTTTAAATTATTATTCCCTCTTTCTTCTGGAAAAAAAAAATCAGCAATGGTTAAGCATGTAAGATCTTATTAAGGATCTCCATGAAAAGATTAAATAATTGCAGGAAAAGTTTGCAAATGCTATCCGTGACAGCCAGTTTTCTATAGATGTTAGGAAACATTCTTGTGAATCAATCTCTTTATAGAATAACTATGTTAAAACTGAGAACATAGATCACACTTTGAGAGTTGCTCTTTTGTAACTCAAGGAAAAAAAATTAAATCATAATTAGTAACCAGTAACATGAGTTCTCAGCTCACATAAAGGCCAAGATCAAGCATACTCCTTTTAAAAATAAAAGTGAGAGTTTGGAGTAAAATACAAGGATGACTCATAGTCTGGAAAGCCTGCTTTGTAGTAAGAGACTACTGAATCAGAACTTAATTATCTCAACAATAAGAAGGTTAGAAGGCTGGCTAATGATGATCTGTAAAGTATGTAAGCTGAAAGAAGAAGGAGGTATGGAGCCAAAGTGAAGTTCAGTTTTTTAAGACTACAAGCCAGGAATGTGACTTTGAGACTAAGACTAATTAAGTACTGGTTAAATTTACTCAGATATATAGAATCTGCACAATGAGAAATATTTAACTTAAAAAAAAAAAACAAACAAACTCATTCACTTTAGTTCAACACCACGTAAAAGGCTTCATAAAAAAACAAAGCAATAACAAACAAAAAAAACCCACAAAAA
>VXAX01005714.1:300346-425401 GCA_013399835.1 Leptocoma aspasia
CCGCGCGCCCCGCCGCGGGGCCGTCCCGCGCGCGCCGCGGTGCGAGCGCGGTCCGGGCGGGAAGTTCGGGCGTTCGCCGGGATCGGGAGCGCCCGGGGCGGAATGCGGGCCGAGAGCTCCTCCGGCGGCACAGCCAGGTGTGAAGGAGCCGCCTGTGCCCCCGCCGCGGCAGCCTCGGCCGGGCGGTGAGCCGCGAGGGACGGCAGCACCTGAGCTGGGGTTCAGGGTGGCCGTGCCCGCCTGTCCGTCTGTCCGTCTGTCCGTCCGCAGCCACCGTGCTGCTACTGCCGCTCCTAAGGATGGCCCAAACGCGCGGCCAAGTTCGGGTGTTTGGTTTGGTTTGGAGAGAAACCAACACCACAGCAAAAACCCAAAATACACCCCCCACCCCACCCCTCGAAACACCCCTTTAGCTTGATGTTTGATAGGTGTTGAAAGCAAGCACTGATAAAATTCTAGTCTGGTTTTAAATTAATAACGTTAAGGACATACGTGCATGTGTTTAGAAGATTAGAATTCAAAGCTTAATTGGAGGAATATACAGTTACACCAAAATGGAAATCCCTGCTATTCTTCTCTTCCTAAAACATAAATACAACTGCTAATGCAGATCCCATGTATTAAAGAGTAATATTTTTTCCCATATCATGTGGGACAAAAATTTTTATTAGATGTATAAACCCTCAGCATGGAAGAAATAAACTATTTGTCATCTTAAGAAGCAATTATTTCCACTAGTTTTAATTCTTGGTAAGAATACTGCTTTGCATTGTAAAAGCGAACTGATTTCATACGTCAAATGAACTCTGCATTTTATTTTCATTTTACTTACAAAATACTTTGTATTCTATCTATTAATATCTACGTCGGCTTCTGTATAGGTAGCCTTTATATAGATTTGCATTAAAGCAGGAATTTCCAAGTATTTTTTGTTTATATTGCTGACTAGAGGGTTGCATGCATTGTCTTATGAATCATATTCCAATGAATCATTAAGGTTTGAGAACCATGAAAATATGTCGTGCAGTTTCTGGTTACTCAAAACAGCAATGTCTATGGTGGCATGTAATTTTCTCAGAATAATAGAAAAAGAAATTTAATTTTGACATAATATTTATAATCTTGAAATTATCAGTCCTTTGTATATAAATACAGCTATTATTACCCTTTCTCTCTCTTCTCTATTCATATGCCAGTGTATCATATAGATCCAATTTTTTTTTGGTGGGTCATGTGCAAGTGCAACCTATTAAGTTGTACCAAATACTTAAACTGAAATTCAGTTTGACATCCAAAACATCTTGGTCTCATATTCAATGAAAAATTAAAAAAAAAAAGATCAAATTAGCTCTGAATTAGCTTGGTTCTCAAGAGGACCAAGCTAATTCAGAGCTAATTTGAATTTTTTTTTTTTAATTTTTCATTGAATGTAATGGCCCTTAGTTTTGGTCTCTACTGGAATACATTCATATAGATAAGAAAATACATCTTCCTTCTTCTGCGTTTCTGGAGGGAGTGATTACTCACCCACTATTGTTTTAAAATGCAGCACTGTATCACGAAAATGTAGACTGTAAATTCAAAAATTCCCAGTGTTTTTTTCTTGATCAGCAAAGCACAGTGATCAGTGTCATTTCTTTTAAAGTCATCACAATGCGAGTGAACAAAAGCAAGCCTCGTAGCATGAACGGAACAGGCCAACTGGATTAAATTAGGACAAGTGATAAAACTGGTGGGTTTACTGGAAATGCCATACTAGCCTATATATTTTCTAGACTTCCAAATATATCTTTAGCTAATCCCATGTTCTTGGGCAGACCATTCACCTGAAAATGTTTACATTTGATAAAAATGTCAATCCTAATAGCATCCTTCAGCTGGAGACCTGTCACGCAGAGATGAAGGCAAAAGGCAAAAAGAAAACCTATTTAACTGAAGCTTTGTATTAAAAATATTATATAGAAACAAGGATCTGTTTGACCTTATTTTATTTTTTAACAAAAGATTGATTCAAGCAACACTTTCTGATTGCTGCACAGAGGTTTGCACGTTTGTTTTTGACAGGTTCTCAATACAGCCTCCTCTTGGCCTTTCAAACACGCACACTGCTATTTGATGGCTGAATCACATAGTGTAAAGAACAGCTCCACCTGGGTAGGACAGGCATAACATCGTGCTATAACCAGCATATAATTTAGTCATTCTGTTGCTTGAAGACTTGTCATCAGGCTTCAAGATCTCTTCTGCATGAGTAAATTGGTTAGTTTTGTGCGCAGAATTACAAGGCTGGGAATCTTTATAGAAATAAAAATCTAATAAAACATAAACAAAAGCTGCACCAATCAATGTAAGTATCTCATGTCCAGCTGCAGCTATCCTCTGTCACGGTTCAAGTCAGGTGCTCTCAAGAAATGTTTGTAAAGTATTTATGCTGTGAGCCATTTTGATCCTCACATCTGACAGGGTTATGTACTCAACTATGTCCCCTTTTATTAGTTCTCACTTCTCATTGTGTTTGATTTAGTAGTCCCCAGATTGGATTTGAAAGAAAAATAAAAAAGCACCAATAAAAAAAACCCAAACACAAATGAGAAAAAACACTTTGCTGTCTAGTGGAGGAAGAGCAAGTAACTAGTTTTATTGGCAATACTCTTGGAAATTTTTTAGCAATGAGATAAGACACAATGGTAATAAACTTTTCACAACTTGGATATAAGGGTAGAGAATAGAAAACTGAAAGATATGATTTATAGACAGTCGGCAGTTGTTGAGTTTAAAAAGTATGAAATTATTCTGGAAACACTTGAAACATTTCCAGCAAGTTCATCCCTCTTTAACTCATGTAACAAATGGGGCTGAATTTTGACATTAAAAATAAGCTGTGTATGAAACAGGGTTACTTTATGGCTTGCATGCATAGCTGACACGAGAGTCTGAACAGAAGCAGCGCCTGTAGAACACTGGCTTAGCCTGTGAGATCTGCAGTGGGGCTTTACCAGTGTCACGGCTAATTCAAACCGAATGCATTGCCACATGCTGGAACGATCCCTAGCTAGGAATGCTCAGATTTGTACTGTAATAATCTAAAAATAAATTGTAGTCACTGATGTCACAATGTATGATTCTTTCAGCTGTCTTCTGTGCTGAGCCCACACACCACTCAGTGTCATAGGACGTATTTCAGTAAGTGTGTACCACTGGCGAGCTTCAGTGGAGGGTTAGGATTTTCCATGCTTGTCTGTCTTCTGTTACTTGTGTGCTAACTGAGATTTGCAACTTGATGGGGAGGCTGAGCCCTTTAAGAGAGGTGAGCTTTGAAAATAAGGGGCACTCTTACTGACTCTGCAGTTGATCTTACAATTTCATATATAGTATGAATACAAATAGAAATTTTTATAGAAGTATGAAATTTGAAATATGAAATATGAAAGTTATATAGAATTATGAAATATAAATTTCATATATAGTAAATACAAATAGAAATTTGTATTTACTTGTGTATGAATTTATTTTGAAATAAATTAAAAATGTTTTTGAGATTTAGTTACACAGGTCGTAAGACTAAGCCCCTTCAATGTTTCACCATAACAGATGACAGATGAAACAATACTGGCATAATTTGATGGTAGCAAACTTCCATCTAGCAGTATTTTTCAGATTTGCATCTGTTGAATGCAGCAGACAAAACGAGATAGACCACTGCCTCCATTCAGACAGTTCAGAGGGAAGACTCTTCCTTTGTCCTCCAACTGGAGGTAGTCATTGCCAACTAGGAGAAGTCTAGGACAGCCAGAAATGAAAGAGGACAATCATGAATAGGATTTCTGACCCAAAGTGTTAATTGGAGTGGCTTGATTATTTTGACAATTGCAGTTATTGTAGTGTCTGTGTGGGCTGCAGGCTCAGTACAGACCTAGAAGGAACAGATTTTCAAGCTGTGCAGCAGTGTTCCTGTCAGGTTAATGGTCTTTCTAGGGCTGACCAGCGATCTTAGTCAGTGCCATCATGTGGTGATCTTGTGATATTGTTGTCAGACATAGCTGGGTTAGTGATCAAGCTTCTTGATGTGTTAACATCACTTTGGACTCTTGGTAAGAAGATATGCAGTTTAATGCCAACAAGTCTTTCAAAAATCTGTTTAGATAAATAGCATGGAGAGGGTGCAAATAAAATAGTTATATTTTCTGTAACTGGGTTTCTTTTACAGTTTTAAACTCTGGTGGAAAGTAAGTGAACAGACTTCAATAAATCTTTTGCTTGGTAGGTTTTTTTGGTCCGAAACAGATTTTGCAGTAATTATCTCCAAATATCTATTTGTTCTATTCCAATAAACAAAGACTACATTATATATCACATTTTAACTTCGATATATAAAAGCCTTACTTTGTATCCATCCAAATGTAATAAAACCAGGACAAAGCTGATAGCCTCTTTTGAAATAAAAGAATTTTGAATTGAGTCAGATTTCTATTGTTTATTCATATATCTTTGTTTTGTACTGATTTTTGTGGTACTGATTTTAGACTTAAGTTTTACATAAATCGTAAGATTGGAAGTAGATGTGCCAGACAGTTTTTCTCCTCTTAAATAAAGTTTTTTGCAGACACTACACAGAACACTGCAATTAAAAAGAACAGGGGTTTACTCAATAATTATTAATAGTTTAATTATACAACTAAGAATTCTTTCTCTGAAAACAAATGAATTTTCTTCCCTGCCCCTCCCACCCCCTTTTCTCTTTATTTCTTTACTTACTTTACTCCAACATATATATAATTTATCACTTACATACCACTTATCCATGAAATACCTCTTTTGAGTACTTGGTCACATACAGAACAAATTACCTTGAAATTTTATAACAAATATGTTTATTCTTTGAGATATGCGTCTACCTTTTCTGATGTATTGTAAATGTTTGCTAGACATAGCTTTTCAAATAAATAAAATTAATGTATTATTCATGTAGGACACCATATAAGATATAAGCCATATGCTCTCTAAGGTACCATACATTTTTACTCATTTTCTTACCGGACATAGCATAAACCATTAACATTAAAAGACCTGTGCAACAGGACCAAAATAAATGGGCCATTGACAGATTTGTGTCATGCAATGATGTCTGTTGGATTCAGTGTAAAGATACCTGTTAATTTCAAGAGGCTTTTTGTCAGGTTCTGGGAGAAAGTAGTATTTGGATAAGATGGTATGGAGTATTTCCAAAGAGCTGGCAATATCATATATAATGATTTACATTTTTCTCCCAGCTTCCCATTAACTTCTGCTAATGAAATTGCCTTCAAACCTTTGTTTGAAAAATAAAAAAGAAAGCATAGGCTCTGAAAAATAATGCATCTCCATCCCTTCCTTGAAGAGCTTCTTGTAAGCATGGATGATTATGCACACTAAAAGAGTATGCTAGATGATATAGGACCATGTTTTCTCAACTCATGTTTTATTGGTGACTGTGTTTATAAAGACAAATGTTTATACAGACTGAGTTCCATCTGTGATTTCTTTCTGAAGTTTCTTGGATTTGCTTGTCAAAGAAGCTGGGTGTGTGTTAGGTGGTGTATTCACATTCAGTCTGTTCACCTTTTGATTCAGTTATCTCATTAGTTGTAGTGGTGCTCAAATTTTTGCCAACTCTCTAAACTAGCATTTTAACACTGGTAGATAATTTTCCTGGATGTTCACTTGCAATGTTTTTGGATCATAGATTTCAGTATTATTTTATAGGTGATTTGTGACAAATATTGTTTTATTTGTGGTTTTGAGCAAAAATCCTCTCCTGGATTCCAGAAGAATTATGCAAGAAGAGGTGAAGCCCATGTAAATCTTTGGCACATCTGCCATTACCAAAATTCTCTGACATTTATTAATTGGTAGGAATGTATCTGGATTTCATGGGATTTCTTAGGCAAAGAATGGAAAAAAATTATAGCAACAACTAGAGGAAGCAGTCAGTGAGTTGTTGCTGTATGAAATGTACGCTTCACCCAAATGTTAGTGCAGGTCCAATGAAGGTCCAATGCAGCACTTCAGGAAAGCATTCATCAGTCATAGTGTTTCTTCTTAGTCAGACATGTAGTCACTGATTGGTTTGCTATAGTTTCCCAATCCAAATATATCTTTACCAATAATGTAATTATTATTATGTCTGCCTCCTGCATTTTATATCATCTACATAAAAGCAAAGATAAGTTCTCAGTACACAATGGCGTGAGGGGAAGTAGAACTTTCTGCAAATTATGCACAGCTGGACAGATGAGCTGTGGTGCCTGAGGCTGTGAATTTGTATTAACACAGCCAGCAGTAGGTCTGCTTCCTGAATTAGAAATGTTCAGTGTATGTAGTTTTCAAATGTGCAGGTGGTGAATTTGGGGACAGATGATGTAGATCCAGTGGTTTTGACAGATTAAACGATAGCAGTTGGCATAACTAGAAATTAATTGTGGAGCTGGATGAGAGAGCTAGCGTATTATTTTCATGCTCATTGTGATAATATTTGATTTAGTTCAGGTACACAAGTTACAGTGCAGGTGGACTTACTGCTTAAATCTAGAGAGTCTAACAGTTATTAAGAAAATCCATCGCTTTGTTTAATCTTACATTTATTATGTCTTTCTTTTTCTCAAGGTCTAGTAGTTAAGTGTGAGTTACAGTTTTTGAAGACAAATGCTTCTTGTTTATATTGGTTTGATGTCATCTTTACATAGAGATGTTTCAAATACAGCGCTTTACTGATCTGGTACAGGGGTGTGATGTTAATGAAATGCAGGGGATTAATGGTGCACTTAGCATGTGCCATTACTCTTACACCAAGTTGTTATGGTCATAGAGAGGCATGGAAGCAGAAGCAAAAGTTCCTGCCTAGAAGAGCTGGCTGACCTTCTTTTGTGCTGTAGAGTACCACATGTATATTTATCCTTGTAATTTTCAATCTGTATTTTTTTTTTCCTGTTGGCTTTGGAAATAAGATGTTCTAGTCAATTGTCCTCTTGTCCAAATCTGTCTTGTCTATAAAAGTTTTAGCTTGAGAAAACAGAAATTCGAGCATGTAGTTAGAATATTTTATTTTCTCTTTCTTCTTTTTCTGCAAGGTTTTTTTGTTGTTGTTTGTTTTTCTTTTTCTGTAACTTTTTAATTTGCCTTAGCATCCCAGAGCCTGTGAAATGTTTTCCACTCATGACAAAGGTGTAATACTGGTCAATATGGTGACCAATTAAGTAGAAACCCCATTAACTCTTGGGTGATTTGCATTAGCAGTTCTCTTATGCTGAGTTTGAGTGCCTTTTTGTGAAGGATTTCTTGTTCTGGCAATGAAAATTACATTAGCAATGTAGAAGTTACACTAGCAATGCTGTAGAAAGGACAGGAGATGGGAGCAGTTGTAATAATTACATTGAATTCTCTTAGCTATTAAATAGATAAGATTGGAAAGCTAAATAAGCCTTGTATTTTGTATATAAGTAAATGATCACTGGATAATAACGCTTCACAGAAACATCCTTCTGTGGTAGATTTCATTTTCTCTTTGCCCCTGGAGAATGGTAATTTGGTGAGGTTTGATACTTCACTGCTTCCTGAAACCAGTTAGAGCTGGTTTTTCAAGAGGAAACAAAATGTGTTAATTGGAGAATATACTGTCTAGAGCCTGAGACATCAATAAAGATGATGGAGAAATGGCAGTTCCATTTTGGGAGACAATTAATGGGTTTCTTAACAGCAGTGACAGCACTTGTAACACCACTTCTAGCTCTTAAGGCCTGAAAGCTAAGCACTAAGCATATTCATGTCTAAGATGAGGAGACTGCATATTCCAGTTCTTACTCTCTGAAAGATGAGGATGCTTCCTAAATGACTCAACCCCTCCCTCTCTTACTTATCATCCCCAGCATGGTGGAGTGTGGATATTCTCAACCGGGAGAAAAAGAATTAGAGATAAAAGTGCCTCTGAGGAAAGGAATTCTAAACAATTGCTAGTGTTTTGAGATAAATGTCCTTGAATTGTGTTATCCTAAAATCACCAATGGAGTCAGAAGTTTTTGCGTAAGACCAATCAGGTCTAAGCTTAACGAAGTATGATATAAAAGGCGTGCATTTTAAGAAACTTCCTCTTTTGGCTTCTCACCTTCTGAGAGTCAAATCACTGTGTCATTTCTAGCTCAACAGCGACAGTGGGGTCTTCTCCTTCACTTGCTTATCATTGCCTCAAGAGGCCCATCCTAGTCAGGGTCTGTAAGCAGGCACTGAGTTGCAGACAGATGACCAGTTTCAGAGGAAGGTTAACATGATTAACTTCCACAAGAAAAGAACATGATGACACACAGGGATGGTAGACACACAAGAGCATAGAGAGTATCGTAGTAGGAGGAGTGGCAGTTCGCCTACTGTGTTCTAGAGAACTTAAACCAGCAGGATCTAAATCAAGTTGGATTTACAGCAGGAGCTGATACTTCTGAACATGAGGGTTTGGTTTAGTTTGAGGGGGTAAAATGTAGAAATTACTGGTCAAGGTAAAAGTACAATTTTTAATATCATCATCCCTCTGTAGAAATATAGATAGTATGCTTTGAAATTGAGTCTGTTTTATTCTGAATAATACTTTAATCTTTTTTTGTCCTAAAAAAGTATTTATTGAAATAAAGCCATTGCTTTTTAAGTGGTGTCATTACTGAATATATTTTTAGTTAGGAATGTTTGCTTCTTTGGTATTTTTTAAGCTCTTTTTTTTTTAAGTCCCAAGAATCATAGAAACTCATCTTTTTTGTTTCATTTAAAATACTTGGCTTTTTGGAGTGTTGGATTGTTTTGTTTTGTTGAGGTTTTTTGCGGGAGGTTGGGGTGGGTTAGGTTGGTTGGTTGGTTTTTTGTTTGGTTTTTTTTTTGTTGTTGTTGTTCTAATGTCCTTTTTTTGTCTGTGCTTTTGTTTAGTTTTTTCCTCCACATGCCAAATTTTACTTGCTATTTACTATTTACTTGCTCTTTACTTACTATTAACTTGCAGTTTTTCAGAGAAACTAGTTTTGCAGAGAAGTGCATGAAGAGTGTGAAGATATTTACCTGGGATTATATAAAGGCAGGCTTAACAAACTGTGGGTTTTAATGGTTCTGTCACTGGTACATGGGGGTGAGGGAAGAAAATTAGAGTAAAATGTGCCTTCATCCTACTCATATACATCACTTAAAGATATTAATGTAATAGTTGATAAAGACCATGTAGTTGCTACTTAACCATTATTTCACATCTAAGTTATATTCCATAGTTACAAAACTTTTTCTGTTCACATTTTAAAACAGAAGTGATATACTTTGCTTAGCTCAAAATTTGCTAAGAAATAAAGCCAACAGAAGAAAGCAGTTTTTCCTCAGAGGTTGCAGAGTGCTAGCCTTTCATGTTCTTAACAAGCAACCTTCCCCTGTTTATATAAATGGACATATTGCATGTGAGCAATTTTGAGAACAATTTTTCTTTGATTGCTGTTAACTGTATATTTAAAAGATTACAAGCATGACTAAGATCTCAATGCTGTTCTTGCATTGGTTTATGCCACTGCCTTCAGTAACACTGTGCCTAATATCTGAGTGTCTAGAAGTATTTAGTGCTTAAAAAAAAGGATAGTCAGGTTCCAGGATTTCCCCCTCCTTTTGCAGCTCATATCTCATCATTTAATGTATTGATTTGGCAGAGGTCTCTTTTCAGCTAAGAACTTGTTCTCTGTGGAGTAAGTTGTTTACCAGCCAGCTATATGTGTTTGCCTTAGCAAATCTGAGTGAAATGGTCCATCACAAATTCATGTACCTGCATTAACCTTCTTAACATTGTGACTCTGAAAAGTTAAGATGAGGATAGAGGTGAATGACAGGAGGTGGTGAAAATGAGATTCTTGAACATAATGCACATTTTACTGTGTGTAAATAGGTTTAGAACTTAACTGATTTTTAGAGATAAATTTAACTTTTACATTTATTTGTCCCCTTTAGATGACTCTTGTTAAACGGGAAGAGTATGTTTTATCAGAATTTTAGTTCTTAATCCACGCTGATTTCTAGTATGTACTCAGATTTTATGTTTAGACAGGCAGAAGTTGCAGGTACAGAAGGAATAAAATGGGTGGAAAAAACTTAATCACAACATTTTTTATTACTTTACCAATTTATTTTTCTGCTCTGACGTGTACCAGAATTGATTATTTATAGTACACACTTTCTATGAATAAATAAGCACTGAATTTTCTATAAGAAGATATCTCAGACTAGAAATAGTTTTCTAGAGAAGATTAATAAAAATTTGCCTGAAGAATTCAACTTTCTAGAACAATATATTGCCTTTATTTGCAAAAACATAAAAAAATATTCCACCAAAAAAAATTGAATGAAGAATCTAGACTTTGCTGAATTGGACATGCTGTTTTTCATATATCTTGAGAATAGTTTGGGGGAGGGAGGAATGAAACAAGGGAATGACTTTATTATTTATTTTTGTTTCTTTTTTTTTTTCTTTGTTTAGTTTTTGTTTGGCTAATGTACTGTATAAGGCAAAATGGATTTCAGATATCTAGACTGATATATACCCCAACCTGCAATACCGCTCAGTCTTACTTCAGAAATGCACAAAATGGCCACTTTAGGGAAGGAGAGGAGAAGGTGAAGATTTGTGTCTAGCCCAAATACAGAATCAGGATATAGCTCCAGCACTCAGACTGGGAAATGCTTCTGGGTTCTCTGACCTGGATGTAACTGAAGTCGTGCCAGGAATCACTCTTGCTTACCCACCATGATTTTGGCAGTAGTAAGTTCATGGACTGCCATGACCTGGCATGTACGGAACAACCAGGGAATCAGGCACAGCCAGCATGGGTTTAGGAAATGTAGGTCCTGTTTGACCAATGTGATCTCCTTTGATGACCAGGTTACCTGCCTAGTGGATGAGGGAAAGGCTGTTGTCTGCCTGGATTTCAGGAAAGCCTTTGACACTGTCTCCCCCAGCATTCCCCCAGGGAAACCAGCAGCCCGTGTCTCGGACAGGTGCACTCTTGGCTGGGTTGAAAAATGGCTGGGTCCAGAGAGTGGTGGTGAGTGCAGTTACACTGAGCTGTCAGCTGGCCACAAGTGGTGTTCCCAAGGGCTCAGTGTTGGGGCCAGTCCTAGTTCATATCTTTATTAATGATCAAGTGCATTCTCAGAAGTTTGCAGAGGACAGCGGTGTTGTGGGAGTTTTGGTCTGCTGGAGGGTAGGAAGGGTCTGCAGAGGGATCTGGACAGCATTCAGTAAGATGAAGTGCTGGGTCCTGCACTTCAGTCACAACAACCCCATGCAGGGTTTCAGCCTAGAATCATAGGAAAGAATTTTCATTCTAGATTTTCATATGTATTGCTACACAAAGGGCATTCATCTCTATTGAAGTATGGTAATTCTTAGGTTCAAGCGTTGCATGTCTATGCAGTACATGTGGGGCTTCTGTACTGTAAAGTAAAAGTCTTCAAAACAAAAGGTAAGGAAAGTTGAAGCAGGAGGGTGGACAAAAGGAGGACCATTCTGACTGTTGTGATGGTTTTTCCCACAAGTACTTTCCATACAACACTCGGGATTTGCAGTTGCAAGGCTGTGATAATAAGATCTAAAGTGTGAGAACATCAAGGGAAAAAGAAAAATGATGTTATGGAGGGATCTGGAAAACTTCTTCAGTGGCTTAGGTGATAGCTTACAGGGCCATTAATTGTAGACCCTTGACATTACTGAGGTTGAAATACTGATTTACTCAAGGCAAAACATGATTTAACAGCATTCATAAATGAAAAATTTGTATTGGATCACTTAAACTTAACATCAGAGATATAGAAATTAGGATCATGTAGATGTAACTTAGAGCTTTTGCCTGGATACTTACTTTTTCTCAAAAAAGAAGAGTATAGATAATTCTAAGGGTATTTTTGTTTGTCTTTACCTTGCTTTAGGTAAAGATATAGTGTATCAGTAAATACTTTTATTTTTAAACTATATAGTGATCTTTTAAAACAAAACCCCATAATTTACTTTATGTTTTACTATATTCATCAAAATGGAACCAGTACTTTTTTGTACACTGTTTTTAAGCACTAGGTGACTTTGTATCCCTTTATAACTTCTATTATTTCATAATGGATCCTTTGGAAGGAAGGATGTCCTCTCTTCCTAAGACTACATCATTTATCAAACAGTAATTGCCATGGTACATTTAGATGTACTATGACTTTGTAAATCATCACAAGAATTGCCTGATATCCACATTACCCAATGCCTCAAGGTATTCCAAAATACAAAATCTAGCCACAGGCATTAACAACACATACAGTGATTGCTGTCATATTTTGGTGCTGTTCCCAGAAATGCCACATTCAGAAGGCTGTACTTTGAGGAATGATGCTGCATAATCAGATGGCTAAATTCATTAGAAGCTGAGGTACCCCAACAGGGAGTACAATGTTATCCTTGATAATCTTGGCTGTTGTGGAGGCAAACAGCAATGCCCACAGAATTTCTCGATCTGGTTACCAACTGTTTCAGTCTTTCAAACTATTCCCAACACCGGCAATTTTTTTTTCATCACATCTTTTAGCTTAGCTTCAGTTTTCTTTCCAGAGAAAGAATTGAAAAAATGCAGAAGTTCCTCAACAGTCCAGTTAACTATTTTGGACAATGAGGTCAGTTGTTGAGTGGCTGGATGTCAGACTTACTATTCCTAGGGTTTGGCTGATACAAACTGAAGAAGCTGAGAAATTGTGACTGTTAATTCTGGACTGTTCTGCTGTAAGAGACAGGGAAAACCCCACAACCACCACCCCCCTCCTCCCCTCTACCCCAAAGAAAGAACCAACAAAACCTTCTTTTACCAAATGCCTAACTCATTAGGTGTTGATGAAAGATCCTTACAGGGCTGCTACTCTGTTTCCTACTGTGAACTGTATATGTTCCATATTTAAAGTTTTTTGTCAAATGTCTTCTGAATATATCGCACAAACTAGGAGAACTATAGCGGAATGCATTTTAGTTTTAGTCCACATATTCTAGGCCATCAATTCATACTCACATGTGCTGAGCTTTATGACAAAAATTTCACACTTCTTTTTCCTACAGCTGGTTCAATGAAGGCAACTTTGTTGAGACATCAACAACCTCTCGATTTCAGTGATTTTCCTACTAGTTGATGAGCATCTTTCTGTCAAAGATGTCTCTATCAGACCAGTGAGGACTCTGTCTGCCAGTGCTCTTTACTTCCTGCTAGTATATACTACTAGTTTAGCCCAGATGCCTCTGAAAATCATAGTTCTGAATCTCTTGGAAATGCTGTGGGTTTTGGTTTTCACTATGAAAAAATATACCTAAAATTATTTGTTACTCATCCTTCAATCTAGATACTTTCAGACGCTGACCAGATTAACTGTCTACTAGGACTAGCAAAAGTATATGCAGATGATTGGTAAGATTTTTCTGAGGTTTTTAAGGAACGACCTTGCTTCAGTCCCTGTGGTTTGGTTCATCCTGCATACCAGAAATCTGTTTTCAAACTGAAGATATCCATGTGCAAATTAGTTATTTTAGATTTTCAATGCAATTTATGGGAATAATTAAGAATTACGGGACGCAATTGACCTTTTTTAAGGTTTTCTTCAGAATGAGATTAAGCTTCTTGTGATTAATGAATAAATGAATTTGGTGACAGGTGACACTGGATCCAGGTAACACTGGATCTTGGTCAGTTTACATTGTTCCAGAGACTATAAGCTGTTGGCTTTCCTGTTCTAAAGCCTGTCTGAGACACCCATATTACTGGTGAAGCAAAGGTCCCTTACAATTTATTGCTTTATTGTTATTTCTGTTTATATAAAGTTACAGGTCTTGTTTTAAGATAAAGGACTCCTCTTTTCATGGCTTACAGCTGACATTTGAATATCTGCATCATTCTCAAACACATTTTCCTTACAAAGCTGTGGGATTGTTGAATGTCTGATATGCTTGAATGCTACTGATAGTCAAGGATCTAGCCTTAATTTTAGGTTATTACTGTACTTATCAGAGGCCTGAATCATTAGACTGTATTGCTTTCTGAACTTCTGTGTGCTGGCACAATTGTCAGGTTTTTGTGGGTTATCGGTGTCAAGAAATTTCATTCTTCTATCCACCATTGTCATTCAGTGGTTTTAGTTGTACGTAAAAAATATCAACTACTCAGTTTTGATGTATGCAAATTGTTATGTACGAAAGAAATAGAGTATTTTATATGCTGATTACCTCCAAGTACATTCTGTGTGAGACATCCTTTTGAAGAAATGTGTGGAGGAGTTTTCCAGGATTTTCAATTATTCTGAATGTAAAAGGGGTGAAAAAAATACAAGGGGTATAGCATCTATTTGAAATAATTACAATAGATATGTTTTACTGTGGCTGAGTTTAAGGACTCAGACTATCATCTGTTATTCCTTTGGATGTTTTGTTAAGCAGAAAACAGTGGCTGATTTTTTTGGGAGTGGTGAAATGTAATGTAGAACACTTACATTTAGAGGACTAAGTTCACAATATAATCACTGGAAATTTAATATGTATTTCAGAAGGAAAATGAACATGCGTTGACTGCTTAAATGTATTTAACACAAGACATAAAATTTAAACTTCCAAAAGCAGCAACAAAACCAGCAGCTTTCATTTCTAGCTAATACTGAATATTTTAAACCCCCTGCTCTTTTTGGAATTATGAATTGCAGTATGAAAATTTGGAAGCAGAAGACTAGCTTCATTATTTATAATAATAGATGAGCACAATATATAACTCTAATGACAAATAATTCTGTTTCAATATTTTACTGAAGGATAGCAATGAAGGCAACAGCTGATATAGTGACTGTTGCAGCACAGATCTCTCAATTCAGCAGAAACTGTTAATATTTTTTCACATGAAAAGGGATAAAGAATTAGATATATATGTATTTTTTTAAAATTGAAACTCATGTTAAAAACATTTTTCAAATGAAAAACTTTCAGCATCTAATAAAAATAGAATTTGTGCATGTATATGTACATGTATTCTTCAACTCCTTTCAATGCTTGGTGCTTTTTACTGTCTAACAAAATACTGCATGTGTCCACTTGATAATCTTGATGGCCTTAAAGTAGACCTTTTTTTTTTAATGAGTGATTTAAAAAAATGAAACAAATGCAAACTCAAATTCTTTTAAGAAATGAAAAAAGATCATCTGTAACGGTTCTTTTACTGTGAACAACTCTCACTTGAATACTCTCTAGGGGAGATGGTTTTTTTGAGGGCATACGTTGCAAGCGGATTCTTGAGTGAAATACTAGCATTTTTTCATGCACCAGTAATCAGATAGTGATAATCCGTGTTCACAGTTGGAAGTGCTTACATGGCAAGAATCTAATTTCAAAATCTTATGAGCTGTGTTTTCCACAAAGATATTTTTTCTTGATATCTTAAGTTCATTTTCAACTCCTGAGAATATTATTTAAAAAAAAATAAATAATGCAAAGTTAAAAGATCTACTTAAAAATTCCTGTAAGTGTTAAGAGCTGTATTTAAAAACAAGCATTTACTCTGATATCCTGTTGTTTACAGAGGAAATACAATAATTTAATTATTAACTAAAATCAGATGATGACTACAACACAACAGGTATTTATCACTTAGCTATCTGTGAGTCTCAATTGCATCTTAGACATGTGAATAGGAAAAAAAAAAGAATGAGAAAGAACTGTAAACTGCAATGCTTTTAAGTGTTTGTGATACAAATTATATATTACTGGAAGATTTAATTTATTTGTAGAAACTTCAAATGTTACTTGCATGCAGAATACCTTTGTTAGCATATTTACCTATGTTTGGAAGAATTTTTATAGATTAGGGAATTACTTGTTGAAAAATAACATACACAACATTTAGAGTTTGCAGTACTGGAAAAAACCAAGGATTTTATTGCTCCAGGGGTTGTCACCAAAAGGGTCTTTTGAGCTGTTAGTTTTTCAAAACATTTGAAGATCAGGCTACTTAGGTGCCTGGTGTGAGCTTACATTTTTTGTCATTATCCTTCCAACTTATGACTTCCACACACATGTGTTTCAGGAGTCTGTGTGTACTCAGAGGAGTATTTCTACAAATATTTTAAAGCACTGTGCAACAACTCCAAGTTACTGGATCAGTAGACATCCTCAGAGTGACATGACAGTGCTGTTCAGCCCTCCAGAGGCTGGTGCTTTGCTTCAGGTCCTCTGGGACCTGAGCTGTGATCTTTGCATAGCTCTACAGTGCAGTATGGGATGTACCAGTTTGGTCAGAGTTAGCTTTGTTTCACTGTGCCACTCAGGATATATCATCACTTCCTAGAGCTTTTTGAGGTAAATTTTGTCTTGTGGTTTGCAAAGTGACAGCAGCTTTGTGTTTGTGGAAGAGACTTCTAAAAGATGTTTCTCTTTAATGCTCTGCTTTAGATATTGTCATAGTTATTGCTTTCACAACCATGCTCTCATATGTGATTTATAATTTTCCAGTAGCAGCTACCAGCTATTGTCAGAATTTCCTCCCAAAATTATGCATCCAATAGACTGCGGTCAAGTATGAGACAGCAAGTATGAGATGTGGATACGTGGACTGACTTCTGCAGTTTACTGATCTCATGAGAACTTTTATTGACTTCAAAGGGCTCTAGATCAATCTCTTAATTTCTGCCTAAAGCAACTGTAGCCTTTTTTCAATTTTTAACACTGAAATAGTAAAAGGCCAACATATTCATAGCTCATTCACTCATGAATATCTTTATTCTTCCAAGTAACAGCAGGGTAGAGAAAAGCAATTGACTTCTCAACCAGATAAATGGAAAGAGTAGAGATATTGTACTCATGACAATCATAAATTTGGGGTTGTTATGACCTGTAATCAACAGCATATGATATAACCTATTGCTATTGCAGGCAGGAGATCTAAACATGACTGACAGCCTAGAGCAAGTAAGATCTAGCTGAAAACAGAATGTTCTAAATACAGAACAATGACTCTATATTTAGCCCTACAGTGAGAGAAATCTTTTCATTTCTCTTTCTGATGGGAGACAAGAGAGGATTTATTTGACTTTTGGGAAGCTTTAGAATCTTCAGCAAATATTCCAAAACACTGGAAACATTTTAGGTAACTTAGTTCATGTAATAAAGTTTAAATAAATTTACCAACATACTGGTTTCCTGCATTGGGGAAATGTGAGGGTTCTTATTATTATTGTGTTTGTTATTCACATATTCAAGTAATTATTGTACACTGTCCACTGCTAATTTTAGACCATTCTAAATACAATAAATTCAGTTAGTACATGGAGTGGTTGATTAGCTGAGGACTGAGATAATCCATTGTCATGTGTTAATGCTTCTCTTGTGGGTATTCCAGTGACCTCTCATAACTTTTAACCTTTATCTAACATTTGGTACATGGTTCATTCAGCACAATAGAACTATAATGAATGATTAAGTTGTAATTAATGAATTTAACTTCTTGCATTTGACTCAATTCTTAGTAGAAGCATTAAACAAACTGCATTTGTTTCACAAATGTCTTTTGAATGCCTTAAACTTAATCAAAAGGATTTAGAGCCACATTATCACCTTTTATATATGTTTTGACTTTGGTTTTCTGTTGATTTTTTTCTGTGGTCTTCACAGATATTTGAAGTTACAGGAAAAGAAAAAAAAACCTCTTACAATGCTGAATACATTTACCACACATTCTGTAAAACCCCTTAAGTCAAAATTTCAATACTCAGTATGGCCTATTGCTGCTTGAGCTACAGGACTTCACACCCTTCATCTGACAGTAAGGCTGCCTGCCTGTACTGCAGGCACCAGCCTCAGTTGTAGAGGGAGCCTAGTTTTCTGTCCAGAAAAATCCATTTCAACCCATGTCACTGCCTCTTTTGCTTCTAGAGATCAGGAACTGGGTTGATCATGAGGTTCCTCTCAAGACAGGATCCCTTCTCTTGTAGGCTTCTAATGCACTCCCAACATAATAGTAATTCTGATAGTGGCTGCCATCATTGCTGTTCTGTCACACTTTATCCCTAAAAAAAGAAACACATTTTACAATATTTGCTTTTTTATATACTTTGATTTTGATAAACTGCCAAAACTTCCTTGAGAAGGGGAAACTGATAGTTTTAAGTGCAGCCCAGATAAGAGAGAACAGAATTTATCTAGAGGAAGAAAGGTTTCCAGTGAAAGACTTTTCTCTTCATTGAATTTGAGGAAGAGGAATTGGAACCTTAGACATAAGTTCTCTGCAATTTTCTCTTGTTGCTCTTTGTTACCAAGGTAAATTCTGGCTGTATTTAAACTGTGAACCTGGGGCAGGATTTGAAACAATTGGGGCAGATTCGGCTAAAGAGCCAGCTTGAGCCATGATCTGGGACAACTTGGTTGTTACTTTCACATCTCTCTTTCTGTTTACTCCTACTTAGAGTTATTTCATCCGTTGAAAGGGAACCCCACATACACAAAAAGGAAGAGAATTGTGTTTTTATTAGGAGGCCTTGTGATGTAGACAGCTGAGGGAATGAAGGCCATAGAGGTAGAGCAATTAAGCTGCAAGCTCAGAGGGGCTCTCATAAACACCATGTGCAATCCTTGTGGGTCTCAGACGTGTTTGCGTTTGCCCACAAGGTTGTGGTTGATAAATAGAAACTTAAGTGTTTTTTCTCTTCTTGTCAGGGACGCTAAAAGAGCTGTAAGGGTGCCTACATTCCATTTCATATCACTAAGTTTTTTGTGGTGCTGGAAGAGATGGAGTTGTTTCTTTTCTGTTGTTCTGACTCTGTGATTTTCCATTGGAAGGCAGGTGATTCTGTATGATGATTTAAACCAATTAGAAAGGACTTAAAATTTCTTCCTTTGTCTCTTGAGGATGGAACAGCACCTGGGGATATAGGACTGTAGCAATCCTTGTTCTACTTGACTTGAATGAGGCTTTTGCTCAGTTTTACAAAAGATATTCACTTGAGATGTCAGAGATTATAGTTCAAGCTGTTCTTTAGTTTCTAATATTAAATGACACTGCTCTGTAAGGAGCAGTAATGATCTGAGTAATAGATGAAGTGATTCACTGGCATGAATTAGACATGACCAAACACTGAACATCTGCTATAACCTTTGCAACTGGAGTCTAGCTTGAGTCAGTCATGTTGATGGCATATTCTGTCTTTCTTGAAAAACGTACATGTATTTACGGAAGAACAGAATAACTGATTGAGGTTTGAAGGGACCTGTGGAGAATGTTCTCCCAAATCCTATGCTCAAGCAGAGACACCTACAGCTGATTGTCCAGGACTGTGTCCAGACAATGTTTGAAAATCTCCAAGGAGGGGGATCCTACAACATCTTAGAGTAACCCGTGGCAGTGTTTGATCACCCTCACAACTGAAAAGCATTTCCTGATATTTTGGGGAAAATTCCTGTGTTTGTTTGTGCTCATTCCTTCTGGTCCTGTTACTGAGCACCACTCAACACCTGAAGTTTTGAACTGAGAAAAGATGAGGTTTATAGAGATATCTGTTTAATGAATATTTGAATGTTTTTTTGAATGTTTTTTTGAATGTTTAATGAATATTTGAAAGTGTGTTTGAATGAAACACACTTACTGTTTTTAAATTCATCTTATCAGACTGCTGTTGTACTTTGGGTTTGTTTGTCTCTATTCCCCAGCTTCATCACAAGTTGCTTCTTGTGAAAATACTGTTCATTCTTTTTCACCAATCATTTTGAGACTAGTGAGGAGATTGGAAAAACACATTTCTTTCAGCTTAAATCATGTGGGTTTTAGTCCATAGGTCAGTGTAGAATGTGGTTGTGTCTGCCCCTAGCTTCTGATGATAATCCCTACAAAGGTAAATATTGCTTAGAATAAACAATTAAGTACTTTCTGGAAGGAGAAGGGACAGTGACAGGGAAGGACATATAATATCAAAGTAAACAAAAGGGTAAATGTCTAAATGATCTGAGACTGTAGTCCAGTGATGACACTTCTATACAATCATTATGGTCTGGATATTTATTTTTACCTGATTTAATGCAAAATGCAGAATGATTGATTGAACTAGCCACCTCATTGTTCTTTGTTTATATAATGCTTTCTACTAGGAAGATAGCTATTCTTACTTTATTTAATTTGTGATTGCTAAACTTTAAGACATGTTCTTGTGTTCAAATTTCAGTTAGGTAATCTCAAAGTTTAGCAAGGTTTGTAAAGAGAGTCATCATCACTCATTTTAATAAAAAAATATATAAAATGTTGAACTTCTGGATGCAGGAGACCATTTCCTAAGGGGCTGAAACCGAAGTAGTGAACTTTACACTGACAGCTTGCTAGCAACAAATGTTCTGGGCATTACCTCTTAAGGAAATATAGATAGATCCCCTTTCTATCTCTAACAACGTATTGGTCTACCAATTAGACAATTTGAGAGGCACTACCTTTGTGGCAGGCATAAGTGCTGATAAGGTGGCTCAATCATGTAAAAAAAAAGAGTGAAGATAGGTTATAATAAAAAATGAAAGCTTCTCTAGAGAAGAGGAATAGACAAGAGTAAGACTCAGGTCTCTGTGGAGTCTGTAATTTTGAGTACTTGGAGTTAAGGAATTTAGTGCTTAGATGTATTTCAAAGGTGGTAGTCTGGGTGGAGAAAGAGGAAATAGAGGAATGTTATAAAAAATCAGTGGTAACTAGTTCCCTTTCTTAAGAGATTGTGTGAGTTCATTCTGCTGCAGTGTTTGATGTGGGTTTATCTCCATGCGTTTGCTTCAGTCCACAGAGTTGTCATGGTGGTGACTGGGGAAAGATACAGTATGGGCTTAGGAGATGCACATTTTGGTGATTATGTTATGGATGGAATGATGACTGCTGAAAGAAGGCTATGTTCCTTTCTTATCTGTCATCGTCGGCCTGGTCACAGCTGGGTTTTTTTGCCATGTGAACATTTCATTCACATTGATAACATTTTGTCATGGCATCGCAGGATGCAGAAACGTCAGCAGCTCTGCATGGAGAGCAGCAGGGCAGGGCTCTCAGGCAGGACCTGTCCCCCTGGTCAGGAGCAGGACAGCCAAGGGCACCGGGGCAGCTTCAGCCCCAGGCACCGGGAACCTCTCTGGCGGGTCGAGGCCAGGCTGGGCCATCGGCCGACTGTCTGCCCGGCTTAGTGAGACCGTGTCCGGGCAGGGCTGTGGGAGCTGTGCCTGGTTCAGGGGACCATGGCAGGGCTGTGGGAGCTGTGCCTGGCTCAGGGGGCCATGGCAGGGCTGTAGGAGCTGTGCCTGGCTCAGGGGGCCATGGCAGGGCTGTGGGAGCTGTGCCTGGCTCAGGGGGCCATGGCAGGGCTGGGCAGGGCTGCGGGGAGGGGGCCCAGCCCTGCTGCGGCTCGGCCGGGCTGGGGCTTTCGGGGGCTCCTGGACCCCGGCGGGTGAGGACTGGTGGTGAACTCAGGGACGTTCTACGTTTAAAGGCTTTCTGGAAATATTTATTCTGGAGAGTCAGTATAGATGCGTCACATTCTGTGAGATGTCTTACTGACATTTTAGGTTCATTCAGGAGAACTGGTAAGCACCATGGAGGTAAAAATGAGTAAGAGCTCAGTTTTCAAGAGAAGAAAGTCTCAGAACCTCTGTTGCTGTCAGTCAGGTCCTCGTGCTTTGTATGCTTGGCAACTTCCAGTTACATCAACACTGAACTGGAATAGCCTCCCTGTGCATGTTTTGTCCATCTGAAAGGTGTTTCAGTAGTGTAGGAATAGAAATTTATGCAGCTAGATAGGCAATTCCCTAAGTGCAGACAGATTTTGATGCATTGATTTTACCTTGATACCTGGGATTGCAATTTCTGTTACCTTACACTGTATTTTTATGGGGTGTGTGAAAACCAGCTCACTGGCTTAACCAGCAATGATAGTACGTGACACATCATCTATGGAAAGATAAAAATGTTTCCACTTATGAGAGAGTCTTTATGTATGAGTTTTTATGTATGAGTTTTTGAATGAATTTTTAGCTATTCCAATCTTTCTGGCTGTGAAAATTTTAGGAGAATTTTTTCCTGAATCACTAGGGTCTTATAAAAAATCATAAGGGAGAAAGGTATATTTATCAGAGTTTGCTCATACATAGAGACATATATTATTGCTTTACTACTAATAACTTCGAAGCGACAGAGATAATTAACATTACCTCGAGCAGAGCAAAAGCCTTGCTGTAATAGCTGTTTAAGTGCCTTTTTGTACATTTCTCGCTGTTAGTTTCAGAAACAGAAATAATATTAAAAGGCCCAAGGAGACTTAACTAGATACTTGAAGCGAGGACCAAAAGATGATCTGAACTCCATGCCACTGGGTGGATTATTCTGTCTCTATTCATCTTATTCCCTATCTGCAATCTCTGAATGCTGTACCTTGACAAGTCTGAGGGCTATTATGTGGAACTCTTGCTGTTCCATCTGATCTTTAATTTCAATATGTCTCAGCATGGTCTTGAAGCTCTCTTTGGATTTTATTTCTTTGACTTCAGTTTTGTCCTTAGCCTTTTTTTTTTTTTTTTAATTCAGCTTGATCTTTTCTCTTCTGCTTTCTGCTGTCTTTCTCCTTTAGCTGTATCTCGTCCTCCTTTTCCTCCTCCTCCTTAATCTCAGGCTTGGCCTTTCTCTTATCCATGGCTTGAGATTCAACCTTTTCTTTTGACACAGGGCTGGCACTCTCCCCTTCTCTTTGACCTTAGACTTAACATTTCTTATGTCCTCCGGTTTTTCTGTGTCTTGTTCTACATGCTTTTTTTGGCATTGTTACTTTCCGCCCTAGAGTTTCCCTAAGGGGATTTATCGTTCCATTTACCATTCAGAATTTCTTAACACAGCAAATTACTGTCTTCTGCATCTTCAGCATTTCTCTGGTCTGTGTTGCTGTTTTGAGCCTAGGCTTCATGAGTTTAATTCTTCCTGACTTCTCATAGCAGTTTGCAAATTCTTCAGAAGATTTGTTTTGTTTTGATTCAAAGTGAGGCTAATGTCTTTGTTTCCAGCCTGCTTGTTGTATTTTGGGTTTGTTTTGGTTTTGGTTTTTTTTAGTTGTTTTTAGCTTTGGTTTGGTGGTTTTTTTTCCCTCAGCATGGTTTATTTCTTTCTTGCAACTTTTCAGGTTTTGACCTGTAATATTATGAGGTTTGTTTGGAACCTCATTGCACCAATATTGTCATCCTTTCATCCTTTGTTTTGTAATGAAGTGTGTATTATATTCTATTCAAATATTTACCTTCATTTATTCTCCTGATGAGGAAGAATTTTCAATATTTTTTATCTGCTGTATCACACATGATATCTTTTTTTTTTTTATAGGTGGTTCAGGATGTTTCTGATGTAGCCCACATGGGAAACTAATCTGTGTTTTGCCAGTTGTATTAACAAAAATTCATATCCAAATAATTTTGAAGGCAAGACGATTTCTCAAGAAATGTTAGTACTTTATGGAGAAAACAAGCATCACTGCAAATTCACATCACTTGTTCCTAGCTGCCATCATGCCTTACACACAGCTTCATTTCTCCTCTCCACCTGCATCCTGTGGAGGTGGCCTCAGCCTTTCCATTTCTGTGTTACTGCTCCTTTGCTGCTGCTCTTGTATCTTTGGTAGCAGCCCATTTTCTCTGAAGAGCAGTCTCTGTTTATTGTTTGTGTTAGGCTGTTCTGCCTACTTCCTCTGTTCGTCTTTGGTCTCTGCTAGACTTTTTCCTGCCCTTAGACCTTGCCAAGATTCATACAATCCTAATCTTTCTTTTTCTTGTAGTTTCTCTCTGAAGCCACCCATCTGTTTTGTGGGATATTTTAGTTATTTGTGGCTGAGGATACAGTCCCTCACCTCTGGCTTCAGAGGAGTGTCAGTCTTTTTTTCCTGCTTTCTCTGACTATTGCTGTCTCAAGGGTATCCTCATGGGACACGCAGAAATCAAGACGAGAGGTACAGAACGGTTTAGAGGCTCAATTATTTAAAACAGAAATAGATGAGCAGAGAATCATGAGGTATAATTCTCTCCCTGTCAGAGGGAGAAGGAAGAAACACAAGTTTCACATCTCTTTCTGATCTGCTTGAAGACAAGGACTGTAACTCAGAATATGTACATTGAGAGAGAGTGTGTGGATGAGATGCTTCATATCTTCTGGTGTGCTGCTTTTGATTAAAGTTGCAAAATGGGTCTGCAAAATGGGAAGTTTTTTTCTGGATGAATTTCCTCCCTTTAGGCAAAGAGAGAGTTACTGCCTATTCAGCAAAGTTACATTTCACTGCCTTTGCATTATTTGATAATTATATTTAGTTCAAGTAAAGAAATTAAGATACCAGCACTAATTTCTTAGATAACTCAAAATCAATATTACCTCAGCTGGTGTAGTTGAAGAGTGGGTTGTTAGTTTTCTAACTTGAAGCCCACACTCTTTGACTCATGAAGTCTTCTTAAGTCTTCTACAATTCAGGAAGCCTTTTTTTCCCCCACTGAAATACAAAGGAAGCCTCTGGTAAGATTTAGTTGTTTTGCTTTTATATACTTTAATTAGGGGAAAAAAATATTTCATTTGCATATTCTGACATAGCTCTAGCTGGTATGTGTCTGTTTCCTGCTGTGAGATCTACCTCTAGCTGGCTTTCCTCTTCTGAACAGCGCCTTCTTCTCAGGCAATGAAGAGTTAAAATAGCAATATCTGCTTACTTGATATTCTGATTTCTGGGCTGTTGATTCTGGGAATATCACAGAACTGCCTGGATGCATTTACCCATGCTCTCAGGCACATGGTATGATTCTTGGGGTGTCCTGCATGGGACCAGGAGTTGGACTTGATGTTTCTGATGGGTCCCTTCCAACTCAGCATATTCTATCACCCATTGTTAAGCACTGATTTTCTTTTCATAGTTAAAAAGATTCAAAAATTTAATTGCTGTGAAATATGTCACTATATATGAAATTTTTCAATTTAACAGTGAGGAGAGTTTATTGTGAAGATTTTCAAAAGAAAGAACTTGGTACGAAACTGAATTGAAAGTGGAAAGGGTATAAACACTGTAAAGGTTACAGGTTTAAAGAGGTATTTAAAGATGCTAAGATTGAATTCAAGAGAGTACATTTTCTTAAAGGGACTTTATGACTATCTGCTCAAACAGAAGTTAATTATAATAGTCCAGTAATTGTGTTGAATAAATTTGAGCATCAAATAATAAAAAAATGCTTCTAGCTTATATTTAGCTATTGCCAGGAGCTGTCAGAGCTTTTGGGGATAGCTGGAGATAGTGGGTCATTGTGTTCAAAACAAAACAGGTTTTTTATGAGGCAGAGATTTTATTTCTCAAGTAGACTAAGATAACTGTATTTAATGACAGAATGTCAGTATAACTGGGTTCTTGTTGTATCACCTATAAAATCATAGACAGTTGTGGTAATTCTGAGAAATTACTCAAGTAAGTAAGCTTAAACTGGGTAAAATTAAAGCTAGGGCCATCAGATTTAAGTTACAAATGCATTCCTGTGGAATAGTAAGCAAACCTGCTATAGATTTCAGAAAAATATTCTTAGAGGGACTGCCAGGTTCCCATATTATTTCTATTAATTTTTTTTAATTATGAGGAAATCAATTGTCACAGATATTAAGACAAAATAGCTCTTAAAAAAAGAAAAAAATGCGTAGACAATGCCTATATTTTGTCTTAGAATTGAGGTACTAGTCTTTTAATGTGTGCCTATGCTTCCTGATAGAAAGGAAGTGCAGTATTTGCTGTTGCTCTTTTGAAAGAAATTGACTATTGTGGAGATAAAGTCTAATAAAGTCTAAACATGATCTTTAAAGGGACATTGTGGTTTACTAAACTATATAAAATTGAAATTATAACTCTAGTCATCTACAATCAAATTCAGTCTGCCAAGGACAACTAGAAGACAGTGTAAGATAATGGGAAGGTGAAAAGGATAGGCACATAGGTATAGAGGTAAACTTGGAAAAGCTAGTTCACAAATAGTACCTTCTTTATTTATTTTTATGCTTTAAAGCTGGAGACTATTTTGGTACCATGGAGAGACGTAAATAAAATCGCTGTGTTTACCAGTAAAGCTGAGTTCTCTTCTCTTCTCTTCTCTTCTCTTCTCTTCTCTTCTCTTCTCTTCTCTTCTCTTCTCTTCTCTTCTCTTCTCTTCTCTTCTCTTCTCTTCTCTCTTCTCTTCTCTCCTCTTCCTCTTCCTCTTCCTCTTCCTCTTCCTCTTCCTCTTCCTCTTCCTCTTCCTCTTCCTCTTCCTCTTCCTCTTCCTCTTCCTGTAGCAGTAATTAAGCTATAAAGGATGCTGAAATAAAGAAATGCAGGTTTAAAATAACTGAGAAGGGAAGCTGTGTTAGCCTTAGTGGATTTTCACTGCCATTGACAGCCATTCATTAAATCCTTCCTTATTTCCTATATCCTTATTTCTTATATGGATGGATTTGAGGAATTACCTCAGCTTGGAATAAAGATTGTCCTAAATGTCAACATCTGATTCCTCAATGGGTGTGTATGAAATGCTGCAGTGTTGCCAGCCTTCCCCTGCAGCAAGTGTCCAGATGGACACTTTGACAGTTTAGCTAGAGTGTTTCACACATTCCTTATTCATAAGGAGTTCTGCTTTTCTTCATATTTCAGAATTTCTTATTTTCAGACGTGTGTTCACATAGCCATCCACTGGTACTGATTTCCAACTTATAAGGATAGTCACTGTGTTTACCCAGAATTGAGGGCTGTGTTTGCAGCTGTTACAATGAATTGCACTTACAGGGAGTGGTTAGATTGTAGAGTCGAACTGTTCATGAGGAAGTATTCACTGTGATTAAAATTGCAGAATCTACAATCTGTGTGCTGATCAACTTAATGAAATAAAGAATAAATGATAAGAAGTGCCTTTAAGAGTGATACAGAGAAAAATAGAGTGCATGTTTCCCCTGCAAAATGTGTGCAGGAGATAAGTAAATTCCATAGTCTGCTGCCTTTGGAGGGAAGAGAAGTATTTAAGGTATTAAAGTCTTGAAAACTATTAAAATTACCTGAAATACCTTTCTTAACTCTATTAAGGTTTGAGTTTTAAATCACAGTATCTCAAGATACTCTTGACAGTACCGACTTGGTAAATACTGGAATTTAATCTATCTAAATAGTAAATCTAACATGGATAGATTGTTCAGAAATAGTCTATCCATTAACATGTAATTTGAAGTATAAAGTACAGTTTTCAATTACACAGAGGAAAGAATAAACAATAGTAAAATGGCTTTAAAATTTTGATTTTTTGTATTTAAATTATGTTGAATATATTTTAATATATTTGGCTATTGAAATTTTATATTTGGCTATGCATAATATATAGAGAAATATTTAAAATCAAAGTGTTTTATCATGATTTCTTCTGTTTCTTGGATTTCAAAGTATTTTCTTGCCTTAGCAGGCTCTCAAAAGTGTATGCCTTTGTGGTATACAGGTTTAAAGACAATTCTGTCTTTGTAGCAGTGATCAATCTACAAAGAAAAAGAATATTGCTAATAATTTTTATGACAGAAATCAGTACAGTATGCTTAATGTGTTTATTGTGTGGTTATTAATATTGTGATTTCTCTTTTTGTAATCTTGAAAAATAATGTTACAGGTGATTTACTAAGCAACTGCTTTTTTACCATTTTTGACTTATATATATGCATTTCTTTTCTTCAATTAATGAAGAGCACTATGTATTTTTTTCCTAATAGGAAAAATTTCTGCTGTACGTAAAATGACATCATGCTGCCTCCTATGGGGGAATGCTGAAGCCTTCTCAAAAATACAACACAGTGGTAAGTACTAAAAGTACGTTCATAACAATTCCTTTTTTCCTAAGAATATGTAAAAGAAAGATAGCAAGTCTGTTGCTGATGTTTTAAAATGTGTTTGAAATATCTTTGCAATATATACATCCAGTTAAAATGTTTGTTTACCATGTGTTCATCCAATGAAACATGGAATACAGTGCATTCTTAGCATTAGCATTGTTTATGTACTTACTCATGATAAGCATGAATTGGTATTATTTTTCAGCTCTATAAATATTGAAAACCAATCAGTTTGTAGTTAAAAGACATGAGATTAAACCTGGCTATAGTGATGCTGCCACTCATTAAGGTTTGGGGGTTCCAGGCCACACTGTACCAGACAGAGCTGACTGTATTCGGTTTCCAAGACAAAGTTGGGTTCCAGAGTTCTTATGGGGCTGGACTAAAAAAAGGGCTTGGTTGCTGTTTCATAGTGTTACCATAAAAATCTATTTTTTCCTCTCAGTTGTTAGCAAAATGTGAGAGAACATATTTTAATGCATAGGATATACACAGATAACACATGTAGTTACATGCATGTGTATCTATGCATACAGATATATAAACATCCTTATTATTTCAATTTGAAATATGTGACAAGGGTTTAATTTAGAAATCTATGCATAGAATATATTCTATTTCTGAAACACCTTAATCTAATTACCATTCTTTCATACTGTGCCTGACACATTGATTAATGAGAAAGAAATGAGATGTACAAGTGACCAGAAAAGTTTCTCTGGTGCACATTCTTCCTTTTCACTTTATATTATTCATGAACTTTGAAGCAGATGTAACTTTTTTTGTAATCATTGCACTAGCTGTAGTACAATGACATTTCCATTTCGTGTTGACACTGGGATCTAAATTCAAGGAGAAGGAATAATAATATATCTGATGTGATAATAAAGTTGTGAATAAGCAATAATTCAAAGTGTGACAGGTTGGTTATGAAAATGGAGGGTACCATTAACTGAAGTGTAAATTCAGACAGAGAAAATAACAACTTTGAAAATTCCTGTGATTTTTGCGTCACTGAACCATGTTTGTTCCAATTTGTAGCAATTTACATGTAATTGAATAAAAAAATATTTTATGAACAGGGGCCTGTTTAATAGTTTGGCATCCACACTGATTGTGATAATAGCTGAACTCTTAGGAGTTATATAGTGAGTAGCACAGTATGCATGAGTGCCATACACAGAAATCAATTACTTACTCTACTTCAGAGAACTCAGGACATCTTTCATCTTTTTCAGGAACGAGTCAAGCAACTGATATAAAGAATACAAGGCTCATATAAAGCTGAAGTCAAAGTTGAAGTAATAACTTAATTTCTTTGGAACTAACAATTTGTGGCACATTTACCTTGTCTGGCACTAGAATAAGCCACAGCCCTGTTCCAAGGAGGGAAATTCTCATCTCTAGATCTATCACAGTACACTGAGACAGACCACAGAAGCTGGGGAGAGGGTTTTGAAGAGGAAACTGAGGGGTAGAGGGATTTTAGTTTTCTCTGTTTTCTCAGCATTATGTTTGTACTCACAGCAGGAAAGTCAGAGAGGAGAAGAAAAGGAAGCAAACAACATTAAAACAGAAAAGTGAGATGGAGCCTATTGATGTCTGGCTTTTAACTCACACTGCAAGTTAGTGAACATCAGAAGCCAGCTGTGCCTTTTGAAAATTTCCTTGTTCGTGTGAGGTGATAATTGGACTATACATGAAAAAAAAAAAAAAAAAAACCCAAAGAAAAATAGATTAGAAAATCAAGTTATAAATCAGCATAAAATTTATTTCTGCTTCTCTGCTTGCTAATTTTCTGAAGTACTCACTAATATTTGTGTTCAACTGCCAACCCTGAGGTACTCCAAAATACAAAACAAAAATATTTGTTAATTTCTTATTTTGTCTAGAAAGGGTTTGTATTGAGAATTTTTTCGGGAGAAAAGTAGAATTGAATCTGAAGGCCGTCAGGATAATTCATAATCCAAGCCAAACTAACCTTAAAGTTGTATTTTCAGCAGACAATAGGGATCCATTTGGATAAACAGAAGAACAAAAATATTCCGAAAGATAACTAGGGATGATAGCTTGGACAGATTCTAACTATGACTTTGGCTATATTGTACTCTTATATTTAAGAGAAATACAGAAAGAAATCCCTACATCTTGAACACTTTAACTGCTTACTTGCTATCTTTGTCATCATAATTCCAGATAAAATTCTTCAACATGATAAACCCGTGACCTTTCTCACAAACAGAAAACATCAATTTATGTTTGGAGTATGCGATACATGTTTCCTGGCAATGTACAATATGGTATTAAAAACTGAAGCAAACAAATGGCCCATGCTTTGTCCTCAGATTTTGATCTTGCATCAGAAGCATAAGCGAGTTTAAATGGTGGGATTTCATTCTAGAATCCCAACCTGACAGCTGAATGTGCAGATGGAGCTCTGTGGTAGTCTGTGAAGCGCTGTGTCGTTCCTTTGATGTAGCCACATACTGTCAGATTCTTGATCATGTTCTCAGACTCTGATCAAACCTTCTGTCTTGTATAATTTATGGTAGCAAATGTGAAGGAAAAATAAAGGCTTTATATTAGAAGACAGGAATAAACTTTTCCAGTTTTAGTCTTGGGGGTTTAAGGAAACAGATCAACTCTTTATTCTCTGAGGAAAATCAGGGCACAATACAATTCTCATTCATAGAGCTGTCAGCTCTCCTCAGCTTACTTTCCAGCTCATGGGATTCAGATAAGAATTTTTGCCTTCCTCTAGTCAGGGTTTATGGCTGTACATGAAAGTACTTTTTGCTGAGCAGTCCAACCTCTGGTTAAGCAGCGTCTTCAACTCCTCCAGTTTTCTTTTTAGGCTCTCACTGATTTTATACTCTTAGGTGGAAGAAAAATGCTCCCCACATTTCTTCTGTCTTGGTGAAATGTCTGCACAATTTTAGAATGGAAATCCATCAGTTATGTAGGCTCCTAAGACCTGTGCTATCATACTTAGACTCTGCTGACATTGTAGAATGCATTCTTCCTACCAATTCTCTTAATTTTGAAACACAAGGAAAGAAGGAAGGAAGGAAGGAAAGAATTCAGTTTAAAATTCTTCCCTTTTATAAAGATAGAAGGTGTGTTTTCCATACTGAAACATAAGTGATAAGCAGGAACAACTAATGAAGTTACCCGCTGAACCCAGACTGATGGTGTGGTCATGTCAATTAATTGAGGCTGATGCTCAACATTTCAGTAGGTTTCCAAATTGGAAACTGTATTGTCTTCAAAAAATTCCAGTAGTGTAAATTGAATTTAACACCTACTGTTTGAAAATTTAACCAGACTTTAATGAGAGTTTGTCTAGATTTTGTTGTAGGATGTTCCACAGCTCTCTATGCATCTAAAAATTTGTTTCCAGGGAGAGTATTCTGAAATCCTAAATCCAGTATAGTTAACTGTTTCTCAGTTGATCTAGAAAAAATAAATTAAGTTGCATCATCTGCTTTGCTGTGAGATGTTACTGGTAAATCTAATTTTAACAAATCCATTGCATCACTGATATTAGGGTGTGTTTTCCATTAGAGACCTACTGTGAATAGTGGAATCAAAATATTCAGATTCTCTCATGAATATAAATAATTCCTTGCTTCCATTTGAATTCAAACTGATGTATCCATTATTTTTTTTTCCAATATTTAGTTATGTATTTCATACGACTGACCTAAAGTATCTAAAAGTAGGTAAACTCTAATGATCTCCACCAATATGTGAATTTCTTAAGAACTCAAGCGAGAAATGGAAATATGAAGCATTTTTCAAGTATTACTCAAATATGAAATAGCAAACACCAAAACTTTCCAGATCATTAAATTTGCTTTCAGGTGGCAATGTAATTGAGTAATTTTAAAGCTTCTACCTAAGTTCATTAGCTTTATTAAAAGCTTTGGCAAGATAGTTAAACAATTTTATAAAAATATGAGTCATGATTGTCTTAAATCTTTAGGACTCATACACTGTTCTCATCTAAGTAATGCTCCCAGAAATATAATTGATTTTGTAGAAAATTAATTTGAACATAACATTACACAAAGTATTGTACAACAATAACAGAGAATGGTTAAAGTAGTGCAATTTCAACATTATATAGACTTCGTGGATAATGGGAGTTCACTGAATCATAACATCATGAGCAATAAGTAAATGTGAAATAAAAAAAAATCTCACTGTTCTGCGCAGGCAGCTCATTTAAAGTTGAGTCATGTTCAATTCAAAGAACTGGTGTGCAAATTTTACTATCTCAGTGTTTAAACCTGAAAATGTTTTATCACTGTGACATATATTTTATATCTACTGTACCGAACAACAGGTAATGATGTTATATCTATTATATCTGTTTCTACAGGGAACTCTTAAAAGAAGTTCATAATAAATCAGTGTTGTTGGTTTTTTTTTTCCCTAAGAACAGTAAAGCTTTTGAGAACAAGATTCCTGTGTAAATGAATTACAGGCAAGCAGTTGTCCTCTTCCTGTCAAAGTTCTAAACACACTGCGTCTTCATTTTTAACCACAAGACCACAGTTTGTTTTGTTTGGACAACTCAGTAGTTGACGGGAAGGGAAGACCATCTGTATCTGTTAATAAATATCCCTTTGCCTGTTGTTCAGCAGTTTTCTCCCTCAGTTTTCATATAAAAGGAACAGCTCTGTGTAACAGCAAAATCTTGTGTCCTTCCGGTATCTCCATGACTTAACTTGAGCTGTGCACCCTGAAGTTTCTTTTAGAAACAACTGACAGAAGATGGTTTCTTGGATCATCAACTCCAGCTTCTATAACATGGGACAACAACATCATACAATGCTTTTTATACAGGTTGTAATCCAGGTTTTGAAACCAAAGGCTGCATTGATCACTGGTGGAAGCCAGTAATGAATGGTGTCTCTCAAAGGTCCATACTGGGACAACGCTATTAAATGTCTTCATCAGTAACATAGACAATGGGATTAAATGCACCCTCAGCAAGTCTGTGGATGAGTGATGCAACTGATTTACTTGAGGGAAGAAATGCCATCCCGGGGTACCTCATCTGGCTGGAGAAGACTCTTATGAGACCTTACTGCAGCCTTTCAATATATAAAAAAGGAGTGATAAGAAATGTGGAGACGTTTTATCAAGACTTGTAGTGACTGGGAGCAAAGGGAAATGGCTTTAAACTAAAAGACCATTGATTTAGAGGGGCTGTAAGGAAGAAGTTCTTTATTGTGAAGCATGGGGAGACACAGGAAAAGGTTGCCCAGAAAAGTTTTGGATGCCCCATCCCTGGAAGTGCTTAAGGCTGGGTTGGGTGGTTTTGAGCAACCTGATCTAGTGTGTGGCATCCTTGCTCATGGGAGCTCATCCATGCTCCATGGGCTGGAACTAGATAGTCTTAAAGGTCCTTTGCAACCAAAACCATTTTATAATTTTATGATATTTTTGTATAATATCATACAGTGATTGTCTATGCATGTTTATAAAACATGCATAAAAGGAGTATAAGAGTATTACAAAAGTATTAAGGTAAATGGCTGAGTGTATGTATATAATGGATTGATTTTAACACTCATATAGCACTAAAGGTAGCATTGTATGCACCTCAGCATCGGAACTGGGATTTGGAGATAAAGCAGAAAAACAGAAATTATGGAGTCACCTTCTGGGTGGGGTTTTTTTTTGTTTGTTTTTGGGTTTTTTCCTGTGTTTCTGTTTTGTTTTGTTTTGTTTGTTTGTTTGTTGGTTTTTTGTTTTGGTTTTTTTCTGATTTTTAAGGAAATTATATCACACTGAAACCCTTCTGAGTAATGCCCTCAGAGTAGCTAGTTGCAGCTGATTTCATGGTTGTGTGCCCTTCCCATAGTTTGAGACTGTTTACCAAACAGCACATCAGAAGAATTAAGTTTTCTGGTTCTTTCAGAAAGATTTGGGTTTTTAAAAATAGGCTTTTAGTAGTTTTAGGAAAAAAAACTTCCAGCACCACTCCAGAGGGCCTGGATATCCCATACATTCTATGTTGTATCTGCTGAAATACTGAATTATTTCCATTCTGTGCTAAATGCGAGTAATCCACCACAATTATGCTAATCACTGCCCTGAAAACAAATTGATACAGCTGTTGAGTGACTAGGGAAGATGATGGCATATTGCTTTCTTTTTTGAAAGAAAAAAATAAAATGTTTTTGCCAGCAGGAAGCCAAACTGCTTGTAGAAATTACTTAGAATTGAAAATCACTATTTGATTCTGAAGGTAAATATGTTTGTTTGTATATATGAATATAAAATATATTTAGCTTTAATTGTATGCCAATTTAGACCCAGATAGCTGGTATTGTACAGATTTTTTTAGAGCGTTATTTTGTTTTGATTTTCTATTGATGTTGTGCAAAATATATATATATATATTTACAAACCCACACATAGTGGTTTCTATTGGATCTTAAACATGGAAGCTGGAAGTATCTAAACCACTCTTTCTACCAGGTTTATTATCAGCATCCTCCACACATTTCCTTTTATATATACTGCTTTGCATTCAATTTTTCTTTTCCAAGAAAAAAGCTAGAGAAAGGGAACACGACACAAATATGGTAATATTGTTATCCACAACTTAAACTTCAGAATATCTGAGTGTAGGTGGAACTACTCAGGTTAAGTAAAATCAGATTCTGTCAGCTTTCATTATAGATTCTATTTCTTATGAAGATGTATGAAGTAGTACTATTCTCTTTTTCACCTGGATGCAGCTGTATTAATAGCCTTTCTGTGCTCACAGCATGAACGTAGATTTAAAGCTTACACAACTATTCACAGAATGTTAGAAAAAACAGCCTGAATTTTTATGTTTCAATATGACTTCAGGAAGTAACTAACAAAATGTGGTGTAATTATAATCTTAGAAAGCCGCATTTTTTCTTTGTGTAAGAAATCAATAACCTGCAAACAAATATCTATTAAAATTGTGGTTTGTCTCTCCATGGTGGAAACAAAGCCCTTTTATCTGGAACTAAATCACACCTTTAATTTTAATGTAGTTTGCAGTCAATGGAGGTAATTATACTGAAAAATTGTGTTGCTTCTATCATTTGAGGCTTTTTGCTTGGCTTTAAAGGTACGTAGGTGATACTTCCTGTATCGTACCATTGTGACTGCTATTACTGGTAGACATGTCATGAATTTGATTATAAAGATGAGATGCAAATCCTTGAAAACTAGCTGTGAATAATGAGGTGCAGTCTATTCTTACTTAAACAATGTCACCAAAACAGGCTTCAGGTATCCCTTCTCAAGCAGAGAAGCTGGACCAGATGAACCCCAGAGGTCCCTTCCAATTTCAACTAATCTATGAACCTGTGATCTTCATTTAAGAGCACTTAAATTTTTCTTTCCGTGGATTTAAAATAACAGTATGACCCTCTCATTATATGGAAGTATCAAAAAGGATGGAAAAAACCCAAAACAATTATGTTGCAAGTTTAAATAATGATGCCAAGTCACTTGAAAAATTAAGTGATGAATAATTAGAGACTTAGCATTTCTGTTGTTAATACAGTTCTGTTTAAAGGAAGAAAGTTAAAAGAAATATACTATGTTTGACCAAATGAAAGAGAAGTAAATACTTTAAAAACTACTGAAATAGTTTTTATTTCATATTTTAAATAAATTATTAGTGAAATACAACTCAATGAGTGGCATGGTATGAGGCTACAATACAAAGTTCAAACAATGGCAGAACTAGAATCTGTTTTCATTAGAACCCATCAAAACTAAAATGTATAAACAGTGAGGTAATAAGATACGTAAGGGTACAAGAAATTCAGATCTGATATATTCAACATCAAATGTATATTAATTTGAGATCAGAATTCATTAAGGCATATGTATCTGAAAAACAAAGCTTTTAGGATAGTGCAGTAATTAAGCAATCTGAGTTTATTAATTAACAAAGCAGGAGTTTCAATAGATGAGCTTGACAAAGAAAATGGGTGTATTAGAATTTCACCAATGAAAATTGAAGCTGGGACAGAGCAGTCACAGCAATTACACTAAGTCATTCTCTTGCCAGCTTAGTTGTGTTTTGGAATATGGATTTTCAGTGCTTTTAAATATTAATTTAATATTAGTGCAACTTTCTCCAAGCTTCTTGAAATTTAAATATTACCACAGTATGCTATGAGGATAACTTTAAAAAAGGAGTTAAACAGTTATCAAAACTTGTGTTGGCCTTTATTTAAAAACAAATTGGAACTCATTTGGTACAGAGTTTTTTTCTGTGAAAAAATAATCTCATGAGGAACTTAATTTAATTCCTTAGCTGAAGAATTTTTCCCTATAGCTGTTTATGGTTTATCATTTGAAATCTATATGCTGGAAATCATCAAAATCAGAAAAAAAATTAAATAGCTCAGTTTCTTTTTTGGTTGAAACACGAAATACGTAATCAATATTGTCAGAATATGGCAACAACACTTGATAGTTTGTATTATAGGCAGTGTAGTTCTCATGTCCAGAAATACAGCCATCTTGGTGCAAGACTTTAGGGAAGATAATTGTTGAAATATGCTGAAATTCAGGGCCAGAAAAAGAATGAATCACAACTCCTGGATGTTTATCTTTGATACCTATAGAAGACAGTATTAAATTCCAAAAAAAGTGGTTAGGACCTTGCTAAGGTGATAGCTGTATCATCCTTTTGAGGAGAGGACTTCAAGGAGCAACAGCTGTCTAAATAAAGGCAAAAAAGGAGATTTGATTTGCTTGTTCAGAGAATCAATAAGAATACTGCTGAAAATACATATGTGCACTTTCCCACCATTTTAAAATAATAATATACAACTGCAAACAAGACCTTTAGATGATGGATCTTTTTCTCTCATGCCAAAGAAGGCATTATGGAAGGAATTATTTTGAAGAATGAAGTGTAAGTCAGATCACACAGGAATTACTGACATATCTCCAATATGAGATAGAATAATCTTCTCCTCTGTCAAAGGGATTTAATTGTCTGCCCTGACCTCCATCTGTTCTATTAATTGACTGCATTAGTTTGTGGTAGATATTTTTGGTTGGTATTATGCTTTATTAGTGAGATTTCTTAAGATGATATAATAGAAGCGCACAGGAAGCTGTAACTCCTACCATGTGACAAGGTACATTTTTTCTCAATCCTGACCTAAATCAGTTGACCAAGGGCAGGAAAAAATAGATCAGTCCTTCCTAGTCCACCTGGCAGCTGCAAATTGTCTTCTGTTTTTTGGGGTTTTTTTCCCCAATATCATCTCATATGGATATAATACAAGAAAGAAAAGAAAAAAAAAAAAAAAAAAAAACCTAACCCAAAACCAAATAAGTAAAACCAGAAACCCTTTACAAAAATAAATGAAATAAATTCCTCCTACACATTAAAATAAATTTTACCTTGATTGATTTGATGGACATATTATTTTTCCTTTATACAAAAGGAAGCTAAAAACAAATGACCAGGAAGAAGAAAAGAGTCACAGGAAAGAATTATGATTTGGAGAAAAGAACATGCTAGCATTCTAGCATGTTCTTTTCTCCAAAAGGGGAAGGAGAAAGATTGGAGAATTAGAAAAGAACTGAGAGGGCTATGTGCAAAGGAAGAAACATATAGAAGGTACTTTTATAAGAGGCCACTTTCAAGCAGGGAAGAACAAGAGTAAGATGGGTCTTGAAAAGGTACCATGGCATAATATTTTGTCATGGAATCATATTGTTAAAAAATATTTTTCTTCATATCTTAAAATGCCCATGTAGTTTTGCAGTCTTGTGAAAGGAGGTAGAGTGTGCTAAATAATGTGATAGTAATAATAATAATAGTAATAATAATAATAATAATAATATCGTAGGATCTTGTTAGAAAGTCATTCATAAATGGTACTCATTGCAACCAAAAAATCATGGGAAACATGTTTTTTAAAAATAAATAATCCAAATATTTGTAACACAATACTCGTTTTCCACAAGCCTTTCAGTTCTATGTTGGTAAAGGCTAGTACTAGGTGAAGGTGGCAGAAATTGATAAACTTGTTCTCTGAGATATGATTTTACACCAGGGAAGATTGATTGCAACCGTTTTTAAAATAACTTGAAGATGGCTATGGGAATAACAATATTAATGGCAACAATAATAAAAACAGCTCCAGAAAATAAAATTAGTTGAACAGTGGGTGAGAAAATATCTGAATTTTAGTCTGAACTTTGTATACTGAATTTCCTACCAATGGATGCTTCATCATCTTCGATAAGCTATCAGCACAACTAATGATAGAACAGACAAAAACTGTTAAGAAACTCATGGCAGAATAAACTCTTCTTGATTTTAGTCATGAGAACTTTGTTCGTATATGGAACAAACAGGAAAGTTACAAGGCTCTTAACTCTGGTTATAAAGATAATTCTGTGTATATTGGTAAGAAGTGAAAGAAAGAATCGTCTTGCTACAGCTCAGTTAGGACAGTTAGCTGTCTAATCTAGGCTAATCACTTGGGCTTTTTCAACATAATCTTCAGGATGCTTTCATAGTGGTTGATTTCAACTGGTATTTAATGGCAAATACTTATCTTATAGTAGGAAGAACTGCTGCCTGAAGTATATGCTTCTGGTACAGACAGAATATCTGACATTTTTATATACATTTTGGGAAACAAGCATGAGGTTTAGTATTTTGTTCCAAGGTAGAGAAAGTATCTATTCATTGTGCTAGGCAAAGATGGAAACACTCCAGTAACTGGAGTGAAAGGATGAACAGGGGCAGAAATGGTAACTTCTGTGGTTTTTGTTGGCTTCCATTTCCTATTCAGATACAACTCTACACATTACAAAGCAAATATGATATATTACATTAGATTTCTGAAAACCCTTTGATGCAAGAAAATATAATTAACTACATGTGAGATGGGTTTGAAATTTCCCATATAGTAGGATGATAAGGATTGTCATGCAGACAGTTTTGGGAATTTTATTTTCTTAAGAGAAAACATCACATATTGTTCTGAGATTTCTCTTGGAATTTTTAAAAGACCATGAAAGATGGTCTGATTTTTATCATTTGGGATTGTGGGATTTGAAATGGAGGACCTTTTCCACTGAACAGAAAACTATCTGCAAAAATTTGATATCTTTCCCAAGCTTAGCTTTCCTGCTTTTTTGGCATGTACATCCGTGGTGAGGAAAGATAACTCTGGTTCTGTCCATGAGGTTATATCTTAGTCAATAAAACGGTCCAGGTCCTGTTCTCTGCCCCTGAGGCCACATAACATAGCAGAGCTTGCACCTCTATAGTGAAAACCTTTCTTACTAATAAGAAAAATATATCTTGTTCCAGTGCTTAGCAACTAGGTGTCTGTTGAGGAATACCTCTGGCCTATCCTACTCCCTGTTCATGCCTGTGCATTGGCTGGGAGGTATGAATACTGGGGCAGGACAGTGTTGGAGTCCATGCCCTTTCTAGTTTACTGCTTAGACCCTGAATTCCAGTGCTTACCGCATTGGCCTGAAAATGGCTTAAGATATGGATCCATAGTGGGACTTTTGTATGGTAATATTGTGCTTAGCTTTTAGAGGTCCATACTATGTAATATAATTCACAGCTCCCAGTACTTATGTCAGCTAGAAATTTAAGAATTTCATCCTTCATTATTGAATTCAGCTTAGACAGGACAGTAAGCAGAGTATATGCCACAGTCTCTTTTCTAGGCAAGCTTTTAAACTCTGTTTGCTGGGAAGAGGGGAAGGCAGCAGGCAGCACAAGAATGGTTTCAGTAATGTTGCCTAAAATCATAGAATAATACAATATTTTTAGTTGGAAGAGACTTCTAAGATTCAGCACTGCCACACCCACCACTAAACCGTGTCCCTGAGTGCCACATCCGCACACCTTTCAAATGTCTCCGGGGATGGTGGTTCCATCACTTCTGTGGGCAGCCTGTTCCAGTGCTTAGCAACTCTCTCAGTGAAAAAAATTTTCCTAATATTTAATCTAAACATCCCCCACTCTAGCTGGAGGCCATGTCTTATTGCTTCTTATTTGGAAGAAGAGACTGCCCCCCACCTTGCTAGAGCATCCTTTCAGGTATTTGTAGAGAGCAGTAAGGGCCACCCCTAAGCTTCCTTTTCTCCAGGCGAAATGACTCCAGGTCCCTCAGCCACTCTTCCTATGACTTGTGCTCCAGCCCCTTCACCAGCTTCACCAGATCACCAACATTGATCTAGTGAGTGATTCTGGTGATTCCATTTTCACAATATATTGTGGAGACTTATTTTGCTGATACATGTTCTCTCACCTCTTAAATATAAGGGGTTCAAGATGGCATTTAGCAGGTCAAAACCCACCAAGTTAGGAGGAGAGCCATATGGAAGAGAAGCTGGAGGACACTCTTCCTTGTGAAATTGTCCACTTTCAAACAAATAAAGAAAACCTAAGGGGAAGATTTACTTGATAAATCAATTTGATGATGTAAAAGCACGGTACAGATAATCCCAGTCACAATTTTTATTTTATGAAATAATTCTCCTACAAACTGCATAAGGCTTGCTTGAAAGTGAGAATACCTGCCCAAGAAAATTTGTACTTTATGGGAATCCAGTGTTAGAGTTTTCTCATAGTCCAAGGATAAGAAACTCAGAGTGAAGTCTTTTGGTTCAGGGAGAATGCTTCACAGAGTTCTCATAGCTATCCCAGCCTTATTTGAAAGCTAATGTTTCTAACTTGGAAGAGGGAGCAGTGGGTTTAGACTTCTACAGGTTAATGAGGGTAGCCACTCAACTTCCCCATTTCCAGAATGAATGTATAATTGTGACATTATCATATGAATGAGGGCAGTATCACCACCTGGTAACTGAACCAGGTAATGCAATGAAAATGTCCTGCCTGTGTCTCCTGTGTAATTAAGTCCTAAGAATTTGTATAATAAAGCAGCAACTTCTTTTTGGCATATAATATGTTCATGGTGTGCATGTGTGTGTGTTTGCATGTGTTCACATGCCCAGCTGGTTTAAATTGCTTTTCCCACCCTGTTTCTGGTTATTGTAACATTTTTAATATCTCCTCTTCTGAGACTAGAATGCATAGAGGGAGATATCAAATTCTAATCATTAAATAGCCTCAAGAGATCAAATTGCACATCAGTCAGTCCCTTAGACAATTCCTCAGTTGGTTCAGATGAGTTTTCGTTTCTTTCTTGACAAGGGCACACACTTCAGTTCAATGGTGAAGACAAGAAAGAGAGGACTGAGACCTGTGAGTTTCTTTGTATAGTATTTACACAAAACCTGTTAGGCTTCCTTAAGAATTTTTCTTTTCAGTCATTTGATCTTACAGGAGAGGAGCTAAGACTCATTCTGTGTAACAAATGCTTTTTTTTTTTTTGAGGTCTTACAGTGGTAGTGAGTAATGAACTTTGATTTTTTTGAGGGTTTATTCAACTTATAAAGACCTACTCTGTAAGCCAAACATATAAAATACTGATTTTTGTGTGCATGTGTCATTTTTTTTCATATCTATAAATTAGTGGTTTGCTCCAGGCATAAGAGATTTCACTCCACAGGAACTTTTGCCTTAAAGAAACTCAGGGCTGAACATTCTGTTTCAGATCAAATCTTTTTATTTTTGTAGTAACACATCTGAATTTAAGCAAAGAGAAGTGCATAAGAGAAACAAAGAGAGACCCAGAGTGTGTTGCGTTTCTTTTACAAGGTTATATCAGAAGTAAAAGCTGGAAATGATGCCATCAATTGTGCTAGACTGTACTGATGCCATTTTTTGTGCATTTTCCTAGAATATGTGTTAGAAATGTAGTATTTTTTTAAGCCTTTGCAGCTGCAATTAGATCACAATTGAATAGTTACTGTTCATTCAGTCATGGGAAACTTAAATTCAGATCACAATTTGAGCTGAATGGAACACACCTGTAATTTTGGGATTATTACTTACTTCAGACTTATGTTTGTAAGGAGTTTATGCCATGTTTTTCCCTCCTAATATTGAAACCTTGTGTTTATTTGCAATCTTCATCAATTTATCCTAAGAAACAGCAAGTATCCTGAAAATAGTCTAAGCAGTGAAATTCTGCTATACTTACATGTAATAGCAGTTGAAATTACTGTTCAAAAGGTCAGTGAGATAAGTGCAACTGTCTTAACTGAGCATTCCCAGTCAGTCTTGGCTCCTTCTGGCCATACAGTTTTTTATAACTTTAAATACAGAAAAAATAAGGAAAACTTCATCTGTGATGGTTCAGCAACCACCTCTTATAATCAGATCTAAACAGCTGATTTTTTGAGAATGCTGAGGTGAATTTCTTTTTTTTTTTTTTTTTTTACTTGGAAAGGAGTGATGATCACATATTTTCTTTTCCTCTGGTTGCTTTTCAAATTGTTTTCATTATTGGGAGAACTGCAGTTTTTAAAAACATTGTAGGGACCACACAGCTTTTTCTTATAATCCCATTGTTCTTTTTGATAGTGTATGAGATTTAGAAATTCAGAATAAGAGTGGTAGCTCCAGGCAAGAAGCAATGATATGAAAGAAATGTGTGCCCATTTTCTGAAAAGTAAATGATGTTTGTAGTTTCTAACCTGAGGGATCGACTGACATTGTCCAAGCTTATCTGAGCCTATTTCTCTCACTTGGAGAAATTCATAGAAGGGTAAATGCAGCATGTTCTTTTAAAAAAACCCAAGCCTGTTTAATTCAATGTTTGTATATAATTTGTATTGCTTTTCAGGCTTTATTTCTATATTAAAAAATCTAAAAAAAATACTTTTGTCTTCAGTGACTTCTAGTCAACTAAGACCAACTTCGAGGTCAATTGTGATGTTTGTATATCTGGCATTTATTTTCACTTTAAGCAAGGGTACATCATAATTCTTAAATTTGTATCACTTTCTTCTCAGTTTAAACTTTAAATCTTGAAGAAATTTTTGACTGTGAATTAGTAAGTTATAATTCCACCTAAATAATTCTGTGATTCTGGAAGGCATTATTCAGGTACTCATACCTAGTGAAGATTATAATACTAAGTTAGTGTCATGGCCCACAGTACAGGGCATGATGTTTGTTGTAAGTTCTCATCAGGCTAAACAAAGTCACCAGACCATGTGTCAGAGAATTCTGCTTTATTGTACAGTTGTGTTCTTAACTGCAGCAACCAGTTAAAGAAAAGAGGAAGAAAGAGATGAGAAAGTGAGAGGGGGCACAATCTGTATGCCTCTAATATAAATTAGGCTTTTTGCATGCTTTTTCACCCCTGCACAGCCAGCCCTTCCCCAGGAAGTGAGTTGGGGTGAAGAGGACTGAGCACAAATCTCAAGGCAGAGCAGGGAGTTGGCTCAGGACACCCTCCTCTGGTCACCTTTCCTGTAGCAATGCTCAGAATGAGACAGAACATGCTTAGATTGGGTCCTCTACAGTTAGGTTTATTAGAAATCTAGATTCTGGGGGTTTTAAATTTGTTTTGAGGGTGTTTTGTGTGTTTGTCTGTATTTTAAAGAATAATTTAATAATAATTTATCTGAGTTGGGAAAATGCTTACAAAAGCATGGAAACCATGATTTTGGGTTTTATAAATTTTCTAGCAGCACGCCTGCTAAAATCTTTTTCATAAGGGAAAGCTCTTGCTTTCCCACCAGAGATTCTGTAAACAATCTCTGGGCTCTGTTCTGCTCAAGGACATAACTCGTGTTTTCTATTCTGTCCCCATGATATGGGAGAGAAGCTGGTCCTAGTTATCAGTGTTCTCACTTCTAGTATCACAGCACATTCCTGTACAGGGCAGCAAGAGGTATGCATCTAAGTCTGTACTGGGCACATAATAGCCCGAGCCTCCAGAACTATGGAGTCATTTTAATAAATCATATTTAAGCCTTCTGATATGGAGTCAGAAAATTTTGGTTTGCCTCGTCAAGCCATCAGCTATACAAAAATATAACAAAATAAACATATACATACTATAGGAAAAAGAATTTCTTGCAAAATTTAGCTGCATGTTCATTTGAAGCCAGATGTTGCTGTGGTTATGGTTCTGAGATTCAAAAAATATCTTATGATTGGCCAGTTTTGGTCAATAAACTTCCTAGCAATTTTCTAAGTAATCCAGTCTAGAAGGTGCACATTATTTCATGACTGGTGTTCCTCTGTGTTGTTCACTAATATTTTGTCTGATATTTCTGAATAACTTTATGTAGGATGAGGAAAAATGAAGTTTAGCTCATTTCAGTGTATCAAGAAAGTTCTAGAAGCTCAGAAAAAAGCCCTAAAGAAGTTATAATTGTTTTGGGATGTTCATTTAATTTGAAAGATAGTAGATAAACCCAGCATGCATTTACTGATATTTGGAAAAACTGCTCTTTTGTTATTGAACAAACATTTAAATACAGTGACTATTCCGAGGGTGTAGTGCTGATTATGAGGTAGAGGTGTATTTTAACCTGCTTTGGGAAGAGCTTTTACAGAAGACAACAATGTGATTAATTTTCTGCAAATATTTCAAATTTTATGGACATACTGCTAAAAATTAATACTGTAGGCCTGTTCAAAAATTTCTATGCCCTAGATAATTCTTATTTACAGTATCATACAACAACATTGCTTTATTATAGAGATTTATATATGTTATAATATGATAATATTATAATTGCTTTTGTTTAAAAACAATCAACCAAACACACACACAGACACAAGCCAAAACAACAAAGAAAACCCAAAAAGCAAGCCATATATCTTTACTTTACTTAATAGCTTTCAAAATGACTTATTTCAAGGGGACAAAGGGAATGGAGAGAAGAAAAAAACAGAGTTCATGTTCTTGGTAAATGAAGTGTTTTTTGAATCCCCATTTCTGTGAAATGCATTAAATACTTAGCAAAATGTCAGTATGAGGAGAATCTGAAATTTTATGGATTACATAATTTGTCAGTTTTTTTCTACTGACTAGCTGGTTGCTCTTACATTTCAGCTAATCAAGCTGACTGTATGCTTTCAGAGTGTGTGTCTAATGAAAGAGATGTGAGTCTTTAACCCTGACTCTATTGAGGTCAGACCTATGCACATGCCCAAAAAGCCCCTTGGGAATATAAGCAGAAGGGAGGGCCAGAGAATGAAAGTGGTCAGTGACTGAAAGCTGAGGTGTACTGTTCTGCACTAGTTGTTTTAGATAAAGCCTGAGAAACCCTAAGATACATGCAGAGTCTTCAGTTTCCTATGTTCGTATAACTTGAATTTCTGTTTAGCTTTCTTGTAACTGTTCATGACCTGGATAAGAGGATCAAAAAAACACTTGAAATCACTTTAGTTTTCTATTCTACACTGGAGCAAAGAGGACTTCTAAGCCATGTCTTCTATTTCCCTTGCAGCTACAGAATAAGTGTAGAGCTACTGACAATCTTCTCAGGTTGAAAAAGTGGTAACTGCAGATCCTGGAAACCATCAGTTTGGCCCTGAAGGCCTCATTCATAGACTATTTAAGCATCTCTAAGAGTGTCTTGGGGCACAGATTTATAAACAAGAACAAGTGGTATTTCCAGACACACATCCATGTTAACTTCAATCTGCATTTTCTTAAAGGCCATAAATGTCTCATTAGCCTCAAATTACACTCCTCTCCAATAAGGAAATCGTGTATGATTGTATGTGATTTCAGATCTTCCTTGAGTTCTCTGTGTGGTGTGCAGCCAGAAGTTGTCATTTTAAACTGAATATTCTGACTTGGATTGATTGTTTTCGATTGTTTGAGTGAGTGATACTTCCAGCTAGGAATTTTTTGCAAGCCACTTTGTATGCATTTTTCTAACATTTGAAGTAGTAAATAAAAATATGGAAAAAGTACAACACTGTTAGTGATTACAAATAAAGGCATGACAAGTACGTCTTCCTGTAGACTCAGTATGTAAAGGCATATTAAATAGCTGACTGTATGCATATAATTGAACATCAAACTAGTTTTGATATATCTAAAAACCTTTCTAGAATATTTAGTTTTCTATTTAAGATTAATCCCTAATTGAAATCTGTGACTCTCTATTTACATCTTTCAACATTTTCAATGATGTATCTAACATCATATCATAGTTGTCAAAGTTCACTAATTAATAGGCACCATGCCTTCTTCCTTACCTCTCAATATTATTACTGAAAATTATTTTGTGTGTCTTTGTCTGTGTATGAGCGTGTATACATTTCACATGTGAAACTAACCTTAGGAAAATGGTAATTCCTCTAGTAATCTCGATAAACTGAAATGTGTGATATTTTCTGTATAATTGGGCATGAATCCTACCCTAAACAAGATATTTTTCCTTTTCTTGCCTCAATCTGGGTTCTTTGCCTCAGTATAATACCAGAAAAACCAGTTGTCCTCAGGATGCACAGCTCCCAGAGCTGGAAGCCAGGGAAGTAGGGAGAGCCGAGTAAAGCTCCCTTAATCCAGGAGGAAATGGTTAGTGACCTGCTACTTATGGCAAATTAGACACACACAAGTCTATGGGCTCAGATGGGATGCACCTGAGGAAGTTGGTGAAAGAGCTTATCAAACCACTTTGAACCACTTACCAGCAGTCCTGGTTAACTGGAGAAGGTCAGGTTGATGGAAAATTAGCAAATGCAGTGCCCATCCACAAGAAGAGTCAGAAGGAACCCAGGGAGCTACAGGCCTCCCAGCCTGACCTCGATGATGGGGAAGGTCATGGAACAGATCATCCTGAGTGGCATCACATGCTCTGTGCAGGACAGCCAGCGAAAAAGGCTCTGATGATACTCACAAATGAGTTTACGAAAGGCAGATCCTGTTTGACTAACTTGATCTCTTTCTGTCATTAAGTAATCTGGCTGGTGGATGAGGGAAAGGCTGTGGATTTTGTTTATCCAGACTTCAGTAAAGCATTGGATACTGTCACCCACAGCATTCTCCTGGTGAAACTGGCTGTCCATGGCTTGGATGAGTGCAGTCTTCCCTGGGTGAAAAACTGGCAGGATAGTCAGGCTCAGAGAGTGGTGTTGAATAGAGTTAAATCCAGTTAGCAGCTGGTCACCAGTGGTGTTTCTTAGGGCTCAGTATTGGGGCCAGTTTAATGTCTCTATTGATGATTTGGATGAGGGGATTGTGTGCATCCTCAGTAACTTCACAGATGATACTAAACTGGATGGGAGTGTTGATCTGCTGGAGTGTAGGAAGGCTCTGCAAAAGGAACTCGACAGGCTGGATTGACTGAGAGCAGTTCTCTGAGGATCGATAAGGCCAAGGGTCAGGTGCTGCAGTTGGGTTGCAAAAACCCCATGCAATGCTCCAAGCTTGGGGAAGTGTCTTGAGAGCTGCTCAGTTGAAGGGGGCTTGGGGGTGCTGTTTTAAAGCTGGCTGGATGTGAGCCAGCATGTGCCCAGGTGGCCAAGAAAGCCATACTATTTAGTACGTCACATTTTTTACAATTGCATATTATCTCTGCTGTATCAACTGAGGTTTTCCTTCATGTTGTCATTTTTGGTTCTCTCCCTGCTGGTAATGTGTTCATTCTTGTTTATTTATCATTCCTATTCTCTTTTTATTTGTTTTGTTTCCTCTTTTTTTCACTTGCTGTTTGCCCAGAAAATTTTCTTCTCTATCCATCTTCAATCATCTGCATGACTGTGTTTCCTTCCATCTTGTCAGTTTTCTTAGTGCTGTATTCCACATTTCTTAGGATGTCATTACAAACTTCTGCAGTGTGGGTGTCAAGGGAATAAGATCTGTTGCTCTTCCCTAAGCACAGATTAAATCCTCAGTTGGATATAACTGGAAAATCTGATTTGTGCTGCATGGTCAGTAAAGTGTGCCAAAGTCAGGATGGGACAGAGCAAGAGGAATACTACTTAAAATCAATCACCTGCTGCTGATTTCTATTGTTAAAGATGGTAGCAAAAATCAGAAGGGAAAGTGACACTTGAGGAGGAATTTTGAGTGACCCATTGCTGCCTGACCACTCTGAGTGCCAGGGAGCAGCTGAAGTGGGGCTGTCCATGGGAGAGGATGACCCAGGAGCTGTGGGCACTGCACAGCTGGCAGGGCAAGACTCAGAACTTCTAAGGCCCCCCCACTGAAGGTGGGCTGAGAACAGGGACAGGGCTCTGCCACCACCCAATAACTGTCAGGCCAGGCAGGGTGAGGAGTTGGATCCAAGGTCACCTGGGGACCCAGTGAGGCCAAGATCCAGGCTGGGCTTGGGGTTGGGCATAAGGCTTCCTGCAGCATAACTCAGGGACTGACAGCTCTGGTGGTGCCCTTGGGGACGTGAAAATTAGAGCTGTTAATGATTTGTCCTTCAGAAATGGTGCTCAAATTGCAAGTGGTAGAGAAATTGTCAGTAGAAATTTTGGTCCATCACAAGTAATATGTATCTGGTATTTTTCTGGCCCCTGGTGTTCTGATATTTCAACAGTTTTGTGGTAAGAGTGCTAAAATGAAGTAACTGAAGAATTCCAGGAGTTTTGAGAGAATAAAATGTCATTCAAACTATTTTCTGTGTCTGAGTCCTGACTGAAAACAGGACCTGCTAGTCCACTTATATATAATTTTGATATATACATGTGTGTTCATCCTACCAAATATAAGGTATCAGTGTCAGTTTCCTATAACAAGGAATTTTTTACCTGTGGAATTTTTTTACCTGTGGAATTATTGTCTGTGCTTTTGAGTTGAGTAATGGGTAAAAAGGAGGTCCTTAATTTCTTTGGGCAAGTAGAATGTTGATGTGTGTTTATTTGTACACTTGTAATGGTTAGCATATACGTGGGAGTTACTTGTATTTCATTAAAAATGTACAGAATTATTGTATGAATTGCCTTTTATTTAAAAATAAAAGTAGGAGAATGCAAGCAGGTAATGCTACATGATTGTAACACTATGTAGGCCAAAAGCTGACTTTAGAGATTGTAGCATGTTTTGTTTTTCTTTTAGTTTTCCATTGTTCTGTCAGACATAGAAAAAATATGTGAAAATCTATACATTTGTATCTCATTTTTACTGTTCTCACACTTGATTTGAACTAATTATTTATTGCAGTCATTGGAATTTCTGAATTAGATGGAGGCAAATTAGATTGTCATACAGAGAAGAAGTCATGTCTGTGAAAAATATTCTGTAGTTGTCATCTCATAGCTAAAAGAGATTATTCAATACAGGAAACAAAAGTAATGAATGGCTCCTATGGGAGTGCAAAAAGACTTAAAAAGAAGATTCTGTTTATTTAGGGCAGAAAATATCCTCAAGCTAACACTTAAATGTGATACTCTTCCTGAAGTCAGAAGTGTCTGGGCTGTGGTTTGGTTTGGAAGCATATAGAGAAGGAGAAACATTTGTTTTGTGGAATAACCTCTGACAAGCTTATGGCTTGAGGTTTAGCTCTCTTAACTTACGTATCTTTGGAAACACATAGCTCACCATGATGTCTCAAGTTCATAAAACATTTGTGGGCCTTTGCATGGAAGTAGTGTGTGAATATAATTTTTGGCTTTTTTTTTTTTTTTTATTTTTAAGTTTTATGCCAACATAAATTTGTCTGTTGATTTGAATTGCTTGTTTTCTCTTGGCCACAGGCTGACTGAGTGGGCTGGACTTCACTGAAAGGAGCCATTTCACTGGGGCAGTGGAATAACTGCAGATCTCTCACCACTCGTTGGGAAGTGCTGTGCTTTGCCAGGATTAATTCAACACTGAAGTCTGGGATGGGCCTTAGGGGCAAACACTCCCTTGTTTCTTCTGATATTGGGATTTGTCTACAGCCAGTCAGCTGAGGCACCTACCACACATCAGCTTTTGGTTTTTTGTTACCTGAACAAAGATACATTTTTCCCTCACTTCATCTCCTTTTGACTACTTTTTTATTAATTTACATTTTTTTTTGACTGAATAATTTCTGCTGGCTGTGGAAAAAAGAGCTCTGCTGATGTTGATTTAAATAATGTCGAAACCAATGGGACTCCTATGGCTGCCTTTGATCTTCACACCAGTGTGTGTCATGTTGAATTCTAACTTCCTCCTGTGGATAACTGCACTGGCTATAAGATTTACTCTCATCGATGGCCAAGCACAATACCCAGTTGTTACTACGAATTATGGCAAAATACGTGGTTTAAGAACACCTTTGCCCAATGAGATCCTTGGTCCGGTGGAGCAGTACTTGGGTGTTCCTTATGCTTCTCCTCCGACTGGAGAAAGGCGATTTCAGCCCCCGGAGCCACCATCGTCTTGGACGGGTGTCCGCAACGCCACGCAGTTTGCCGCTGTCTGCCCGCAGTACCTGGATGAGAGGTCACTGCTCAACGATATGCTGCCAGTCTGGTTTACAGCCAACCTGGATACTGTGGTGACATATGTTCAAGATCAAAATGAAGACTGTCTGTATTTGAATATCTATGTGCCCACAGAGGATGGTAAGTACCCTGAGACACTGCAGTGTGCTCACCAGTGCTACGTATGAGGAGTGTCCAGGTCTTCAAAGCATCTTACTGAGTTTCATCTGTGTTTTATCTGTGGAAATGGATAATGCCTCTGAACATGCATTATGAGTAGTACTTTGAAGATTGAATATGCTTGCATGGATTCTCTCTTACTTTTCAGTGCAACACCAATCTGCAGTTTGATTGTAAGCAGTGGCCAGGGTATGTCAGCCAGCCTTATGTTTACATCTAAAATACAGCTGAGAATCATTCACAAGAGAGGAAAGGGGAAATAAACATTAACCTGAAGTAATACAGTCATTTTTCCATGCATGAATGGTACAAATATACTGTTACATGCTAATTTTTAAAGGAGAATTTACCTAAATTTTTTTCTTTATTTTATTATTAAATTTCTGGGCCTACTCTTAACTCTGCTTCATTTTAATAGATAATAGAAAATTGTTACAATAATTCCATCAGCAAGGGATTTTTTAGGATTTTGTCTGTGAAACTTTTCAGTCCAGCTTGTTTTTCTTCCTTCACTAAATTTAAAATGAAGTCAAAGTGATTTATTATGCAGATTTGAACAGCTTTAAACTTTCATCTCTTTTGTGCAATACTTTCTCAAGAGAGCTACTTTAAACCACTTTCTGTAGACAAAAAAGGATGAACACAATTGGTAATACAGAACTCTTTTAACATTTACATGATCTTAATCTTAAAATTTGTAGCTGTATGGCGTGATGAATGTATCTTTGATTGTTTTGAATAGTATTGCTTCCTACAGGCAAGAAAACCTGTTTTCATCAAGTCCCAAACAAGCTAAGTCTATTATTTCACAAAGAAATAAAAATAGTGCTAGAACTTATATTTAATATTCCACTAAAAGCTAGTGCTTTCTACTAATTAGAATGCAGTTACGGATGTATAACATGACAGATTTCTCCCAGATATGCAAATCCCTTCACTTTTGCTGAGGGTTTGATTTACACAACCAAGGCATTGTTATTTCTCAGTAACCATTCTCTAAATATGCAAATTTTCTACTTTGATTATTATAATCCTTCTGCCTTGATTGGCTTCTTTACCCAGAATTTCCAAGCTGTCTGCCAGCAATAAACATACCACCTCCTTTTCCTGTTCTCATCAGCTGAAGCAAAAACTTGAAAGCTAAAAACGAAGGGGTAAGGTTTGGGAATACCAGGAGCTTTGCAAACATAAATACTACCAAGGTGCTAAAAGGAAAAGTGCTGTGAAAGGAAAACTGTGTTTATGGAGGCTCTGTGTGCACGAGTGTGTGTGTGTGCATGTGTGTGCGTGTAGATAAAGGATCGGGTCTTTGCAACTCAGTTCTTTCCCTCTTCCGGTCTCACTGGACTCCTTCTTACTCCTTGGATAATGACCTAGATATTTTTTCCCAAATTTGTTTATGTTCTGGATTTTTCCTTCATCTTTTAATTAGTCACTGGGGTAAGCTTGCCCTGAGAAAGCATTCTGGGTTAAGATTTTGTTTGTTCTCACTGAAGGAACATCAGCTCTGCTAACTCAGTCTTATTTTAGAATCCAGTTTTAATAAATAATACGTTCCTCCAAACTAATAAGTTCCATTTATTAATTAAGGAATACAGGAAATTAGACATGGGAAAATATATGTGAAAGTCAAGGAAAAGAATATTTAATATCAAATGAAAAATAGTAAAATATTGTGAGCTGAATGACTAGCAACCTATAACACTCATCTTGCTATAATAGGTAAGGACATTTGCTGTTAAAGTAGAAAGGACTGATAAATTTAATTTCATATTCTGTAGACCTTTTTGTCCACTTACTTTTGCAAAAAGCGTGGTTTGCTCTTCCTGGGTTTAGATTTTCTTTAAATAGTATGTAAATGGTATCAATTTGCTTTTATATCTCCTGTTGAAAATATAAGCACATGCATAAATATGTAGCTGAATAATGAGAAGACGAGGTTTGTGTTAGTGATGAGCTGAAGGTAAGGTTGCTCCTCTACAATATGAAAAGCTTTTTTAAAATATTCCATTGGGAAACAAGAAGCTTAAGAATGAATAAATTAGGTACACAATCTTTTAATTGTATGCTGTATATCTTATCACTAATTAATAAATCTCAGCGGCTTTTTTGGTGAGGAATATATGCAATCTTCTGACCATAAAGATGCTTAGGGGGAACTGACCTACAAATCAGATGGTCTAAGTTAGTGTGTCTCCAAGTCACTCTAAACAGTCTTAAATAGTAGTCCATACAATCTGATTAAAGATGTTATGCTTCATTATAGGAGTCCTAGCTGGCAAAAATAATCTACGTTGTTATGGAAACAGACCATGAAATTAGTTTTTGAAGCAAGATTTCAAAGTGAGTGACTTTGAGTTAAATTCACATTTTCAATTCTTTCTTCAGTACAGATTGATTTAAGAGAATTGAAAATGTTTTCTAGAAGAAAAGGTGGCTGGAATCATTCAAACCTAATAAATGCTCTGATTATGAAACTTACTCTGAATAATTTTTTGTTCTTTTTTTTTTAACTTTTGTGAAAAGAATAGAACAATTATTGAATTAACTGCAGTCATTTGCAGTGCTTACATCAAATCAATTCTAGTGAATAACTAATCAAAATGAAGCTCAGGTTTGGGGATTTTTTTCATTGTTTTGTTTTGTGCAGCTCTTTTTCAGTATATAGCATTACCTGTTTCTTACTATTTTTGTGATTTGGCCAAAGAGTGCCCTTGGAAGGGAAAAAAATTACAACCACTGTGATCCATTGAGATTTTTTATTTTTTGTCATAAGTATGAATAATGCAGTTATTTTAAAGACATGCAATACAAGCAATAAAGATAAAATCTAAGAAAATGATTTTATTTTGTATGTCAAATCTATAGTAATAATAAATTACTCAGAACTGAAGCAAATAAAATATTTTTAGTGAAACTATAATTTCATTGAGTTGTTTTCTAAACATTTGGCTTGATCTTCAGTATTATTTTTGTGGGTGTATATTGTCTAGGCTACTTTTTCAGTTACTATGAACTGTAATTTTCCACAAGAATACTTGAATGTCAGTTTTGAGGAGGTCATCTAGGGAAATGATATTGAGGACAGTGTGTTTATTATAACTTCAGTCTGAATATGGGTTTATCTACAGTGGAAATGCTAGATTGAAGAGGACACAGGCTGTTAATCGGCTGTGCTTAATCCCTGGCCTTTATCATTTGAATCTGTGGGTTCTGAAGGAGATTGCTAACTCCTATCATAACCAGGGAAAAAAACTATAACAAGAAAAAAAAAATAGAAAATACCCTTAATTTGTATTTCTTTCATGATAAACTTCAAAATTTTATTAATAGCAAAGCAAGATTTTAAAAAAATCAATCCAACAAAACAAAAAAGAACAAAACCCAACAAGAACAAATCTTTTTATGTTTGTTCTAAAATCTGCTATGTTCAGATCAAAAGAGAAAAAATAATAAAGATTACTTTTGTTGTCTTTGCTTGATCAATAGTAAGCATATATACTTTTTACTTATTTTTGCATATGGATAGAGTGTACATTTTACACAAGGGTGGGGCTCCTTATCCTCTGTGTATCTGTTACAGATTAACTAATGAAGTATTTAGCATCTTCAGAGGTTTGCTCTTGTTTCTTGCTTGTGAGCTTTTGTTTCATTTACATCAGACTAAATACAACTGATGTGACAACATAAGGTGGGAGACCATGACACTTATTAAGGCTGAATGAGTAGGTGATAATTTTTCTCTAGATTATGGGAACTGAGATTTGCCCAGGATTAGTGGTGTATTTAACTGTGGACTGCCAGGAAGAAAAAAGTCTAGTGCAGAAGCAAAGAGATCAACTGTGTTCCTTCTCTGGGTGGTGATTGACGAAATATTCCTGCAGCTCTTGACTCTATTTGACTAAGGAATAACAAAATGAAAAATCTGAGCAAAGCTGATTGAGAAGACAAGCCTCAGACTGTCCCTTTTGCATATTATGAAATGTCAAATATCTGCTTAATATATAATTGAGTGTTTACAGCTTTCTTCTTGCCATTGCTGTTGAATTGCAATGTCTTTAACTTGGAAAAAGTGTTTATATCAAAATTATCCTAATAAAATCTAATTGATTTTTTTTTCCTTTTTCTTTGAGGCAAAGAAAAACGGTAGTGTAAAGGTTAGTCTCTTCATTTTGATGGGATAGAATAAAAAAGGAAGCTAATCAATGGCCTCCTTGTTACTATGAGAAATAAGGGGTGATACATAAAAATAGTGTCACAGTGAGCAAGATAGATGAATATGTACAACCTTATTTTTGTTGAATTAGTAGGAGGTAGTGCTAATAATAATAGTAACTTGTAATTTCCAAAAAACCTCAATTTTCTATACAATAGATTCTTCTAAACTGTATGTAGTTTTAGGTTTCATTAGATGTATATCAAACACTTTTCAGGTAATCTTAAAATTTTAATTGTCCTATTATCTCCTCACTACTTTTGTAAATATAAGTAGCTACTTAAGAAATCAAAGCAAGGATTTATGTATATAGCTTTAAGGAATTAAGAATCCAATATCTCTTGTCTATATGTTTACAGTTTCTATTGTTTCTCAAAATCTTTACTACCTATTTTTTTAAGTCAATTACAATTTCTGTAATTTGGATAAGAACATAGAGTTTTACTTATGTTTTCTGAAGTATTTTTAAAAGCTAATTAAATACTTTTTTTTACTTCTAAAAATATTTTAAATCTGTTTTAAATCATACTTTGGACTTCTGTAGATAATAATGTTTAAACGGTTTCATATTGCAAAAATGTTCTTCTGGAAAAACCCAGGAGTATAATAACACTTTGTTCTCAATTTCACTATTGTCATAGGTTTTGTCGGTGACTGGGTTTTTTTTAACCCCCACCATTCAGTCAATTGTTTGTCTACTCTGGAAAACCAAAAATTAATTATTAAAATTTTATTATGTAAATGCATTTCATTTTATAAAAACACAGATAAAACTTACACAAAATATGACATATCCTTTTGTAAAATGATTGTATTGCTTTCCAGAGTGATAAGGATTGATAATAGATAATAATTACAATGTTGGAATTATTGCATATAGTACCAGTTGAACATAAACATATACTTTTTAGCATCAGAGAGAAAATTGCTCTCCATTGTGAAAGATAAACTCCCTGTTGTGTCAGACTGCCTCAAGCCAATTCTTTCACCGTTAGGGTCCAATATATCCCCTCCTCCTAATCCAGAAATATTGTGGCATCTGTGAGAAAGAAGGAGGCATATGTCTGGCTGTTCTCTGCCTACCAGGATAAAGCTGTGGGTAATCCAGGCCCTTATTTTACATTCTTGCTTTTAACAGTCGCAAATACCTTCTGACACCAAAGAACAGGACTCTAATCTAGATGAAATAAAGTTCTTAAATCCTTAGAGATAAATTCAGATTTAGTTCCTAATTTCAAAATGCTGTCCTTTCCCCCAGGAGCTGCCCATTCCACAGGCACTTTACAGGATTGCACCCAAATGGCCTTCTCAGGAGCTGATATGCAGTGAAGCCTAGCAAGGATACTCAGCATTCAATATGATTTTAGTTAATCCCAACAGGATTTTTGGCACTGTCTCCTAGAGTCCCATTATTACCTCATATGGAAAAACCTGCTAGAATGGGGGGGAATGTTCTTTAAAAAACGATGAATTAACGTTTCTTGTGCAAAGGCAAATTAATGTTATCCTTACAGTTAAAGAGCAGTGCCTTTGGAATTGTAGAGGCTGTGCCATTTAGCTCAGTGACATGGAAGAAAAAGCCTCCAGTCATGTGGGTCATGAGACAGATCAGATTTTACTTCATTTTGTCCACCGACTCCCACTTGTCTGTTCAGGGTGCTTTTTGTTTCGGTTTGGATTTTCTCCTGTGTGTTTTCTTGAAGTTTCTTTGCTGTTTTGTTGGGGGGTTTTGTTACTTCGTTTTGTTTTTAAATGCAGCTTTCCTCTTCACTCCTGAAAAACATGTCTCTGTAAGCTGCTGCTGTTCTCTGTGTGTCTTCTTGCTTGCTGTCAAAACACAGATCAATGTGATACCTGCTAACACCGAGGCAGTGCCTGTCCCAGAGCTGTGGTCCTTGGCAAGCTCCTGAGTGGGGACTAGTGCAGAATATGTGCAGTCAGATCTGATCAGTGTCTTGGCCACATCATTTATATTAGCTTTGATTTCCTGTTAAGCCTTTGTGATCTCATTGGTCTTCCTTCAGGTATTGTTTGCGTTGGTCTGAAAGTCTTGAATGCTATTTGTATCTTTTCATGCAAATTTTGTTCAGTTGCCTTTAATTGGCACATTAATTGCAGGTTCAAATGAAACTGACACGTGCTGAATAGCTCAGCTAAATCACAGGGCTCATAAATCAGTCACATCTGTGAAAATATTTCAAGGAATTGTACCCACATCAATGTGATAGTTATAGGTAGCTTGTCAACCAGGAAAATTTACAATTCTCTTCTACAAATGTTTAAGTATCTGCAGAATAAATTAACACAAGTTTGAAATAAAGCAAATTCTCATTATTTCCTCCTCAGGATTCCTGAAAAAAATTTGGATAAATGAAACAAAGACAAAAATTTCTCCTGAACATGAAAGCTTTTTGCACAATACTTTGATTTGCTATAGTTTTTAGAGGGAAAGAATATTTCTGGCCTTTATTCAGTGCTTCTTGCTTAACATTCCAGATAAAATTCTCAGAGTGGCATATAATCAATTACATATGCTTACATTTTAGGATAGCATTAGTTGAATGTAATAGTTGTAATCCAAATAGAACAAAGGAAAAAAAGGGGAAAAAAAAGAAAGTTAATGATAGTGAATTTCATTTGTGTTTGTGATATTATCATCTGAAGGAATATGGATGAATTTATGTTCTTGGGGTTTAAGGCTTTTTTTAATCTGGACCTTGCTTCGGTACCCAAAGAGACAAACAATAAGAAATAATTATTATGAAACCATGAAAATGAGCTAATGCTTATAGCTATCTGGTACTGATGTGTTAAAAATCCATTATAATAGAAGGAAAATTTTTCTTTTACAGTTCTTGCTGTAGGCAAACTTTTAGTGTAGAATAAATTTACTTGCGATGCTAAGCCAAATTCTTACACTATATATATAGGAAATTTTAATTACAAAAAGATTTTTGATGCCTCATTCCAAAATGCTTATAATTGCTGGGTTGATGTTAAATAGATTTTTCATTGACAGGGTGTGACATGTTTAATCTAATGGAAGGAAATTGCTTTGTGCAGATTCAAATCACTATTCAATTAGTCACTGGTAATGTTTACAAGCCATCATAGCTGGAAATCATGGATACATTATCTGTTTTATTAAATATGCAGTAGGGCAAATGAAAACCCAATCCAAATATATACACTTCATCCTCTTTCAAATAAATTGGTATCAAATTGTCTTTTATGTAGTACTTTTAGGGTGGCCAGGAAATTTAAAAAATCATTCTGCATTTGTAATACTGCCCCCATGGTAGTGCTTTTGCTGGCTTTCCATGCTTGATTCAGACACCAGAGGGAGCACAAGTTTCCAGCAAAATCATTTTTTTCTGTCCCTGGGAATCTCTGAAAGAGACACAAATCATGCTGGTGAATGCAGTAGTAAAACCCACAAACAGGGGCTGGTTTTTACTGTTTAAACAGATAGGAAGAGATCTGATTCCCTCTTTCCCAAGCTGAAAAGTTAATAAAGTTGACAGGGTTGATTCTGGTATTGTGAACTGATGAATTTATGCAAGGGATAGAACTTTTCCAAGCAATACATACACTCACACTGACAAATGTATACAAAACAATGTTTTTATTGTAAAATAATAAATGTTTGGGTGATAAGCATAAAACTGGAAATGCACCAGTTTTTAATTGAATGATACTTGTTGCAAGGCGCTCAATGGCAGAGCAGATTCCAAAGTAGAGAATTTGATCTGTTTGGTTGTGGTGAGTTAATACAAACATTCCTGCTTAAAAAAGTATTGATTTGGTCCTTCCATTTCAAAACCAAAATATAAAGAAAGAATTTTTTTTTCCAATGAATGCCATTGTCTTTCCATCTCCTGTTCTGTAGTTATACAGCTCAGTCATGTAAAGTGCCAAATGTGTTTTGCCGCCTTCTATTTCACTGAGACAAAAATGTTAAGCATGTTGAAGTTTCATTCTAGCTTAAAGCATATTTCAAGTTTTGGCTGTCACTTTGTTGGAATTAACAATATAACTAAGCTATATTATGTCATACAAAGTGCAAAATTACACAAATGCTGGCGGGCTTCTCCTCCAAAATACCTTGTGTTCAGATTCGTAATGTATCTGATTCAAAAAGACTGTTATTTTTATGGTTTTAAGGATTTGAGGTGCTTTTCTCATCTACCTAAACCATAGAACTTGTTCTGCCTTCAGGGATTAGATCCAATAGGCTGAGTTGCAATTGACGTTTAGGGTGGGTCCTTGGGAGTTGTATCAAATCAGATTTTCATTGTGATGATGCATAAAACCATCCCTATGGATTAACCGCTATGCCTTGTCACTAACAATTACCTGAAGGTATACCTAAGTCTAAGAAAATGACACAGACGTTGCACGAAAGAAGCAGCTCCATACAACAATCTCTCAGTGGGAATACTTCAGTGAAAACAAATTGAAGAAATAACTGAATACAAATAAATGCAGTAATGTGAATTTAAAAAGTGGAATAAGTTTCTAGAAGTCATACTGTACAGTGTATTCTTTATTTTCATTCTCACATGGGTTATCCATAATGCCTTCAGTGTTAGTCCCAGAAGTAAACTGTAAAAGATGGATTAAATAGGTAAATTTTAATTCTTAACTGTGTCCATTTTCACAATAAACTGTTAAGAGATGCTCAAGCTTTATTTCTTCTCTGTCCAATTTCACTATCCCTTGTAGCAACTTCTTCTTACCTGCTTTGGCCACTCTCATTTTATAAATGAATCCCTTTGCTCACTGCACAAAGTAATACTATAGAGTAAGTGTAAACTCGGTTTCCATTTCCAAAAATGATCTTACTTGGATATTCTTCCTTATCTATTTTTTATCAAAGTCACACACAAGAAGCAGATTCTTAAAGAATTTTAGGAAGGGTAGCTAAGTGCATATTAGATACGCAGTGGATGTAAAAGGATCAGGCAAAGGGAGAAAGCCTGATTCTCTTTCATGTACTGGTCCTTCTGTACCAGACTCCTTCAGTGGGCTGCTCAGCTATGCTTGCCAAGCTGCATTTGGCCTATGGGATAGCACATGGGGATCCTAATGCACCCTGCTGTAGTAAGTTGGGGTTTGCTTTCATTTACTTGTACTTGTTTGCTGGTTTTTTTCATTTTTGGCTGAACATTTCCTCCATGAATTTTAGTTGTCACCATGAAGTGCTCACCCCACACCTCATGTATAAATATGCCCAGGAAGTATTTTGGATATTGCAAGAATGAAGGGGAAGGATGATGTTCAGATACTGACTTTTGAGGGTTTTCTTAAGTGTCTGTTCTTTAAATGCCTACATTTTGTATAAAGGTGCCTGAGAATCTAGGAAGTCTGTGAAAGATTTCCATCATGTAACACTTATCCTGCTTTAGTTCAAGCAGCAATTTTCAGTTTTTAGCACCTTTGAAAGTGTGGCCTGTAATGATTAAGTTAATTTTGTATTTTTCTTAAATAAATGAAGAATTTAGTAAGTAAATATAAGTTTAGAAAGTATCAGCATGGATCACCTCTTTTAAAATATTATGAAATTAATAGTTTATTCCATTTTTGAGTGCTACTTCTGTATTTGTTGCTTCATAATATTGTATCAAACTTCTAAATGCAGGCTACTTCACCATGCTTGTTTTGCATATCTAATACAGTAAATCAAAATGGCTTAGTGTTGGGATTATTAACTTGATTCTTTCAAATTCTAATATATATACCTTTTGGATTTGATTATCAATATTAATGTTCTTTTTCTTCTTGTAACCTTTTTCCTATTTTGTCTCAACACAAATGATGAGATAGGCACCGTTAGTTCCTAAAACTAGTTACAAAACAGTTATTTCTGCATTATAAGTGAACCTAGTTCAAGCATTTTTTTCTTTATGATGTACTAAGCAAAAGCGTTATTTTAGCACATGTAGCTTAAATTTTTTTGGTGACTTTTCTGTTTTGTGTTTCTCTTGTAAGTCTAAATTGGAACTACAAACACCTACCAATTTCTCTATTTCTTGTACAGATTTGCTGCAAGGCTTTTTGTTTAATACAGACATGTGAAGTAAAATTGCCTGGGGTTTTGTCCCTTTTTTTTTTTTAATAAATTACCAAAACCACTGTATTGCTTAGATACAGTGGCACTGAGGCATTCTGAGGTCTAATAGAGAGAGAGGTGAGATCGATCATCTGTTGCCTTTGTGTCTTGGTTTTCCACTTAGAAAATGAGGTATCACAGGTTTTTTTCTCTGATTAGGATTAGAAACAACTGCAAGAAGGAAATGCCTCTGGGTGACAAAAGGCTCAAGTTACTTCCCATATACTTATAACCTAAAAGACTGTATTCCTTTTTTCTGTGTGTGCATAGCTTTTTTTAGGATCTGCCTTACTCCCTTTGGTGATCCATTTACTGGCAGCACTTTGAATATAATTTCATTGTATTGTAACCTCCAAGCAAAACTCTGAAAGGTCTAAAGGGCAATAGATTTGGGAGCCATTGTACCATGATGAATTTAAATAATTGGGTAAAGAGATTTAAAACTAAGGCACCTAGAAATTGATGTAGGTCATGTACTGATAGAAGATTGAAGCCTCCCTATCAAAGTTTGCATTTAATTCTTTACTCTCGATATTCACAGAGTAGTCAGAAATGAGACAGCAGATAGAATTTTTCCAAGAGTTAAAAGGAAAGGGAAATAAGGAAATAAGACTTATGCCAGAAGAAGATCCCAAGGCATTGAAATACTGAAAGGTGGAGAAAACTTTGTGACTGGGTAAGGCATATAAGCTCTCAGTGTAATCTGTTTAAACTCAGAAGAGATCAGCTAACTTTCTGAGGAATGAAAGAAGGTTGTTACTAATACATGATGCAGCATTAATAGGTTTCTCATAAAGTTTACTGGAAGCAAGAAGTCAGAAGTGGATTTTGGAAAAAAGGTATGCTCAGTTCAGATGCAACAAATGGCTTGGAATGTTTCTGTGAGTCCTTTAATTTTCTTTATTATATCTCAACTAATAAAGAAATTACTCTTGAGTACAATATTAAGTGTTTGCTGTAACAAATCTGCCAGATGGCTATGATCTAGCTGACATAACCCTTGCAGACCATTCTGAAATGAAAATGTTGCATGACCTGTAAGCCCCCTCCAAAGAAGAGGGGGCTTCAAAGACACTGAATTTCGCACGCAGCACACTTATTTTGTGTTGAACTAGAATATGCTGGGTTTGTACATAACCCAGGAGGTGATTATTAAAAATATCCCACTTTTCTCCAGTTCCTATTACCTTAATGAAACAATAAAACAAGTTGGTTGTGTATTGCCTAGCTTTATTCCTCTGATCAGTTAGCTGTTACCTTGTCTGTAACCTTGACATGATTCCACAGTCTAAGTGGTTCCATGGAGGATGTGTCTCCTTGTTACTGGCAAGTGCATTTCTCCATCTTCCCCACAACTTAGAAGGATTGAAAAAATTTCAAACTCAGTTGGGCTATTGCAGTATAAGAGATAGCTGCATGAGTTGACTATGCACTTTCTTAGTCTGTTATAAATGCCCTGCTTTTAACCTAGGTGTAAAAAAACATTAATGGAGGATGCTTAAGCTAATGAATTTTATCCAAGTTTGTTGTGAGTCTGAGGCACACACACAGCCAGTTTATCTAATGTGTTGTAATGCTTGTGATTCACACCCTGAGAATTTCAGCATGTGTCAGCTTTGGTAATCAAGATGACATATGAATATGTAATTGGTAATTTTATGCTAGCCATATCTGAAGACAATGTGAACTACAGGTGAAACAGAATAAAACAGTGAGGGCTAGCACCCCTGTATGTTCATGACCATAAAACAACATATTGGTCATGTTGAGCACCACCCCCATGTGACATATTGATAGGCAAATGAGAAGATTTTCTGGGATTATTTTTAATCAATAATATGATTTTAGTAATTTGGAAATCACAGGTAGATTGTACCTGTGATTTGCTATGTTCTTTGTGGAAATTGTAGACCTGCATTTATTAGCACTTTTTTTTAGTAGCACAAAGCATGGCATACTCCTGCAGGCTTAATGCCACTCAAATATAGCCTATGATAATTCCTGAAGTTTATGAACAGATAGTTTTAAGAGCCTTACATATTGTTTTCCAAAAATACGTTGGCTTGCCTGTAGTCCAGAAATTATATACACCCTTGGGAATTTTTCATGAACAGTTAAAATGCACTAACCTCTTTGCCTGATAATTACTTTGAAAATTACATTCATATTTGATTGACATTTCCTGCAAAATTGCCCGTATACACTGATAATTTGCTTTACACTTCAGTACTCCCTACTGCATCATAGGGTAGCATAGATAAGCTCTCAGGTAAGAGAGATAAGGACGAACTATACATTTTTGCTGAAAAGTTACATTTCTTAGATAAAGTCACTGACTAAAGAAACGAGTAGAGAAAAATAAAATGTTCCTTTATTGTCTTACAATGGCTGCCAGTGCTTCAGCTTGGAGGAAAGTATTTTAAGGAAGCTGGTAGACTTCACAAGTCTCCACCTAAAGGAAAGCTGCTGTTGAGCACAGCAGCCCTCATGGGAGGAGTTGTAAGCTCTGTTAGATCTATAAGCACTGTATTTGTTTTCTTCAGGCCAGCAGACAGTAAGTGGAATCTAGTGCAGTCTGCTGTCAGAACGTCCAATAAAGGAATATCTGATGGCAGCCAAGTCACGCAGTGTGCCCAAGTTAAATACGTGATGGAGAAAGCTGCTTTGGGGAGCAATCCAAAGCTCTAGCAAAGCAGGGGAAATGCTAACAGTTAGCAAATAGTCATGACAATACATTTCTCTAGTTTGGACCTCACTGAGTAGGACTGATTTGCTAGACAAGGTTGCTAAAGGAGGAAGCAGCAGTGACAGCAAAAAAAGCAATTTTCACCATCCCAGGGAAGCCTGGCCTGAATTCCTACCAGAACAAAGAGTACACAGAAAGCATCATTAATCCTCTCTGGTGAGACTGGACCGTGGCAAAGTAGATCTAAGCTGCTAAAGAAAGCCTACATTTTCCCAGAAATAACAGTACAGATACTAGAGGACAAGTGGATAAAACCAGTTGTGATAGGATACAGACATTTCATTATGACCTTACCCACTTTATTTTTTCCTAAGTAGCAGAGCATCTTCACTATTTCTTAGCTATGCTCCCTTTACTATATGTATCTTCTTTTTTTCTCTGCAGATAAGGTACTTTTCTGAATCAACCCTTAGCATTTTATTTTCACCTTTTTGGACTTATATTCACAGGTCTGAGTAGGTATATTTGGTAGTTTTTTTTCATCTTTTAGTGTAGACCAAAATCCGTCCTTTCTTTAGCCATAAGTATATTCATTTGATCTAGAAAAGTTATAATCTATACTATGATGAGATTGAGATATTTTCTTAGGGTTTTATGTGCACAGTGGTTAGTTTTGAGGCAAGCTGTATGATAGGACAACAATGACTTGTAAAGATTATTGTCATACTTAGAAAGTTTAAATAGACTGCAATCAGTAGAAATACGTTTTTGTCTTAGGTCAAATGTATTTGTTTCACAAACAGTTGAAATGGACTTTTGCATAAGGAAACACTCAATGCCTACTATATCCTGGGTGTATAAACACACCCACCCACACACCCACACACCCACATGCATTTGTATATACATACACACATATATACATACAAATAAATAATACCTGTTCGTCAAATTTCTTCTTATCTGGTACATTCTTTAGTAATCTGAGATTAAAATTTTTAAAGGAAGTTGCAACCTGATCCATTGTTAGAGCAGAATTTCCATCTGAGAGAAGATCATAACTCTTTTGATTCATGAAATCTAAGTAGTTCACAGAATCAGAGGATGTTTGAGATTGTAAAGGACCTCTGAAAACCTTCTAGTCTAACTCCACTGCTAAAGCAGGCTCCCCTAGAGCAGGTTGCACAGGACTGTGTCCAGGTGGGTTTTGAGTACCTCCAGAGAAGGAGACACCACAGCTCTGGGAGTTGTGTTCCAGTGCTCTGTCACCCTCACAGTAAAGAATAAATTCAAGGGAGTCTATTTCCATTTGCATTCAAATGTATGAATTTTGCAGTTATTAATGACCATTTATTGCCAAGGTGGTTAGAAACTTCTCGTGTTCCGCAGTTTTAAGCATCTTACATATTTTCTCATCAATTTTTCGTTCTTATTCTTCTCCTGTTGTGGTGTTATGCAGGATATACCAGATTAACTTTTTTTTTAGTTGTTTGCCTTCATTGATATCTCATATGAACTTTATTATAGAAACATTAGTAGCTTCTGGAGTTTTGAGAAGCTTTGTCTTCCATATTTACTATTGGACATTTTTTTTCCTCAATTCATTGGTCTCTTTTCCAGAATTTCTGATTGAACCATTTGAAAATAATACTGCTGGATTTTCTTGAAAACAGTGGCTGCCTGTCTATCTGTTGCACATCAGCAGCCACCTATTCATCCTTTTCTCTACTAATAATCCAGAATGAATATTCATGTTTGAAAAAAAAAAAAACTTATGAAGGTTTTTCATTATCCCTTTTGACTACCTACTTACCTGTTGCACAATTAAAGCACTGCATTTACTGGAGGATTCAGTATCAGCCTGTGCCCTTGAGATTCCACTCGACTGCTAAAGAACACTTATGCCTTTGTAAAACAGGTATCTCGGTTAACATTAATCAACTTAGTAATTATTTGTTTGCTTCTTTCTTTTGTAAGTAACTTGTAAGTAACTGGAAATAAGTACTGAGAAATAAGTGTCATTTCACTGCTGCAAATTTCTTCACTATAAGAAAGAAACTCCACTCCTTGATCTGACTCAGTAAAATCAAACTTATGTTCTTTTGCTGTGCCCATCCTGTAGATAAATAGATTATTTCTGTAGATAAATAGATTATTTCTGTCTTTAGAGTTGTCAGCTCAGCATATTCAGGAACAATCAATAGGTTTAAAGTTTTTAAATTAGCAGACTAACATACTCAAAGCCTGTAGAGCAGCATTCAAATTGTATGACAGTTTTAGCCATTTTTTATGAAGGCCATTCTATAAATCTATTTTATTCTTGTCTGTTTTACCGAACTCTTCAACATATATATATATACTCCTCCTCCCCAATTATTTTCTGTTTAAACTACACAGCATATAGTGTTGGTAATGATCTTTTTTGTTGACAACAGTATGTCTAAATTTAGCTTCAGAATTAGCAGGATAAACTTCAGTAGAAAGTTTTTGTATTAAGGATGTACATTGCCAATAATTAGTGTACTGCAATAATTAGTATATTATTAGCCATGTGACTTGGCAGATTTATGTTCCAGTTTTATATACTTGGAATCTATTGCATTTTTAAGCTTTTTTTTCCTTTTCTATCGAACAAGAGCAGTGCATCCAAAAGAGAGGAATTCAGGCTATGTGGACAGTATAATTTCTTTACTGCCAACAGCTCTTATGTGGACCACAAAGGCTAATTTCTGTGAGCAAAACACTATTGCCAGTGTGTATAAAAAGAACAGTGTAAAAGAAAATAATGAAAAAGTTTTCATAATACAAGTTAGAACTTGCTTTTAACTTGGTTCTGTGGAATCACCATATCTTAATTTGTATATATTAACAGATGAAACTAATGAGGACAGACGAATGTGTCTTCTCTGTGCCCCTGCACTGGCCCTGTCAGATATTTGATAATATGAGAGCTCTTACATAAATAATAATAATTTGAGTACCAAAAAAAAAAACACCTTGTTTCTTAGACATTTATATGTTTGGTCTCCTACTCAATATTTCTGGCTCCCTGCCTTCCACAATGTTCCCAGGTCTTTCCATGTCCTGCATGACAATTCAAGGAAGCAAGAGATAGTTTAATTTTGGGTAGTCCTGACAAACACTACTGGGCTAGACTGGTTAATATGGTCATGCTGGTAGGGCTGCCAACTGTTGCAGTAGAGAAGGTAGAGTTCCTGAGTCAATCCTGGCTTTCCTAAGAGGAAACATTAGTTGCTTGGTGAAAGAGGTGTTATTTGTAAAGAATAACATATGTAATCTAGAATAAAAGAGCACCAGGAAATTGTCAATTATGCATGTAACACAAGGCAGTATTGATTACCACTAATGACTGAGAGCAGCAGAACTCTCATGGACTAAATATACTCTCTGTCTGTGATTTAAGAACAAAACAATCACATGAATAACAACATTAGATACAGAATAGAGCTGAAAGGACTTTTATTTTCTCATTTATGACTTTAATTAATGCAGAAGAGTAAATGCTTTTGCATAGAAAAGAATTTTAATGGTGAAATCAGAGTAAGAAAATACTTCTTGACTTCCTATATTAAACATTTACTGTGATCTAAGGATAAATTCTTGTTAAACATTGAACTTTGCTTACTGTTACATATTTTGGTAAAAAATATGGTACAACTATTATTATTATGTTGGTTTTGACCAAACTGAACACAACAGTAATTCCAATGATGCAATCATCTGTCAGGATTTTTTTGAAAAGAGAGATTCTTTTTTTAACGAGTATCCAGTATGAAAACAAACTAGCAAACAAAGAAACTGTTTTGGGCTTTTGGGAGTGGGATCCGGACAGGAGTGAGAACCCTCCTCCTGGGCCCCTTGGAGGCGGTTCCCTTGTGAGTTCTTGGCCAAGGATGAAAAACGAGCAAGACTCTGGGTTTTCTCTGTCTTCGGTCTGTTGTTTATTCTTTTCTTATCTTGAGTTCGATACGCCGTCTGCACACCAGACTTAGCGTACAAGAAACAAGGTACAAAATGGAGCCCAGACACCCAAAACCAAGGACTTTTAAAGCTACCTAATCCAATTACTTTCTAACACGTATGTTGTTTTTACTTTTCTGCCAATAACTTCTATTAATCTACTCACGTAGCACCTATGCCACTGCTTTCTCTAACCAATGACTTCTTGCTACCAGTACCACAGAAAATGGAGAAGAAGAAGAACAAGAAAGAGATGAGACAACACCCAAAATCCTCCATCTTGTCCCCTATTCACTCTCATATTAAAATCCTAAAACTCTAAATTCTTCACCCTGTGGCAAACTATTACTACTACTGCTACCTAGTTCACACCTGTGTGCTCCAACTCCCAAAGCCTTGGCAATTTTTTCCCAGGGACAGAGGTTAAAAGCAGTGTTCTGCTGAGGGTTAGGGCTTCCCAAAACAGGCAGAGAAACATTCTCTGTGCCCTGGATTCCAACAGAAACCATTGTGGGGATACTGGCTTCCTTCAAGGCTTAGTAGGGTAACTCTGTATAAATACTCAACTCTAGTGTTACAGGTATTTCCACAGAACTGCATGCTAGTCAAAGTTGGATGAAGCAGGACACTGTGGATTTATAAAAGCGTATATTGAATTTGTGTCCTTCATGCATGTGTGGCAGCCTTCCCTGCTGTTTAATTGTATCTAACCACCATCTTGACTTTTTTGTTGTTACTCAAGAATATATATCAGAAAGTCTCAACATTAGAAACGACAGCCCACATGAAGCCCGCACGTGACATCCACCCTAGACAGAGCTGGCTGTGGTGGAAAGCCTCAGGGCAGCAGATGTGGGTGTAGCTCAGAGCAGGAGCCAGGGACGTGCACCCCAGGTGTGAGCCTTTCCCCACAGAGCTCCCTGCAGCTGCGTTCCACAGGAGCTGCTCCGCTGTGCCAGTGCTGTGGGAGGGTGTAATTACAGCGAGAGATCGTGAGGCCACCATGGCTGTCACTGGGGAACAGCAAAAGAGCGTGGCATTTGGGACTTCACTGATCTGAACCTGTCTGAAAGTAAAACAGATGGATAAATAGAAAATAATACAGACAGATAAATAATGAGTATGTTTACTCTGAGCAATAAGAATGGAACAATACAGATGAGGAGGATTCAAATACTGTGGCTTATGCTCTTATGGTGCATTTTCAGTGATTTTCATCTACTTTAGCTGAGTTTTCTAAAACAAACTGTGTAGGCATATTTTACATTTTTTGTGTGTATTTTGCATTTTTGCCTATATGTTATATTCCATATATGTCTGTGTGTATATATATATACTTATCTTTGAAGAGATTTCAAGTAAGAGGGTATCTAAAATAGAGTTTATCAATTTTTTGTTTGGAATTCTAAGTTATAGTGCCAATTTAGATTTATGAATTGCACTTCCATAGGAATCAATTTTTGTGACAGTGCAGCTTGCTTTTACAAGGGAAAGAGAACAATAATCTTATTTATTTTTCTTGTTCATAATGATTAGAAAAAATAATAAAATAATGTTTCATTTGATAATTAAGTCAAATAATAGCTTAATTTTTTGTAAATAATCATAAATGACAGTATTGGAGATTCATTAGAAACAGATTATTTGGTGTACAGATATTCATTTAAACTAATGCTACATTTACCTCAGTTGTACCTGACAAAGCATGCATTGATTCATTAAATTGTGAAAAAATTATTACATTTGTAATAACAATGTAATATTAATTATAATAATAGTAATAATGTAATACTACTACTATTTCTACTACTAATAATCTAATAGTAAAAAGAATTTTTCCTGCTCCAGGGATTTTTTTCCCTGAGTAACCATTGCTATTTGACAGTACCAAATTATGAGTAAATGCCCAAAACAGACACTGTGAAAACCAGAAGGATCTGTTTGTTAAATAGATAATTTAACTTCCTTCGTTTCTTTTAAAGAGGCTCCTTCTAGACTACATGTTGTCACTTATCAGACCTAATTAGATTAAGTAGGAAGAATGTGATAGACTTTGTCTGCTTCTTGTCATCAATAAGTCTCTTTGGTTCTAGCCCAGGGATATCTGTATGCTGCTACTTCATACATGGCAGACAACCTCTGGGGGACTCATGGAAGTTCTTTCTTTTTTCCTCATATTTGAAACTCCTGTGTTCTTCTAAAAGTTAATTTGCATTTTAGTATTATAGGGTTTTTTTCCATTTTCTGTCTAGTCATTGTTTTACAACTTGTTAATGTAATCTATAGGGTTGGTTGTTTTTCTTTTAAAAATGACAGCAGAAACAGCAGAAACTCTGTTTACAAGGGAATTAAACTACTTAGTGAGTGCTCATAAGTCCTTCCTGGCACTTATGGCACAAATTGTGTCCTGAGGGGAGCTTCTTCTCTCTAGTGCCCATTGAGGCTTCCTTTTTTTTTCTTTTTCAGGTTTAGAAAGTCAGGATTTTTGTGTATATTATTCAGCCTAAGTTCTCTGCTCCCTAATTCTCTGTTATATTTCTAGCATTGCACAATAAATATTTACACCTCTGAGTAATTACATTGATTTAACATGAAGTATATGGGGAAAGAGCAAAAATCTCACTTTGAGTCCAATAAGGGTTTAAATCATCTTCACAAAGAATGAGACATTGACATGTGTGAAGAAACCCTATGAGATGGTTAAGGATTGTGAAACCAGATTCCTGAAGTTGGAGCTACCTCTAGTAGTCACTTTTCATAAAATAATTTTTTTACAAGTCTCCAGTTCATTTGAATGCACTCATGAATGGCTTTATGCACTCATGCATGGATTTCTGACTTTTGTTGCTCTTCTGACTCTTCCTGATGCCTTTGACAGTAGTATAAACTATGGAAATATTCCACTATGACCCCTTATCTGAAGCTTGCTCAAATGATTACCTTTCTTTTTCCTCTAGTGTTTTCGACAAGTTATTGGTTTCTTGCCCAGTTCTTGCCCTCCACGCAATACAACTACTTTATGTGATATCAGAATGTAGCCAGGTTATTTAATCATGTGTGCTATGTATAGAATTTGATTAGGTTGCCCAGGATTTTAAAAAACAAACTTGACAGCAACTTTTGGCCCCATAGCCATCACACTCTTTCCAGAATGAATTCCCAAAGGAGCAGGATAGAAACTAGGGAATTTTAGTGTGGTCGAAGGCAACTAGAGAAAAAAGAGATGTAGTAAAAAAGAACATGAATCTTCTTCTTTGTACACCCCTAATAATTTGGGTCTTACTGGAGGTTTCATGGAAATGTAGCTATTTTTTTTCTTTTTATTTCCTGAACTATTAATTAAGCTCCTCTTAATCTAACATGCTGTCTGGTTTCTGCATATTCTCTTCCAGTCACGTATGGCATCTTTGGAAAGGGATTTTAATGCTGGAACTTTTAAAGGCTTCTTATATGAGCTCGTAATTGATTTTTGGGACCAAGTTCTGCTGTTAAAGAAGCTTCTTCAGAATTCAGTCCCTAGCGTATAACTTCTGTTTCTTTTAGGTATCCCACTTATTTGAATGGACTATCAGAAGCAATGAGTTATCACAAGTTACTTTCTTCATGTACAAATTCAATATTTTTCTTTTAAATTGCAGATGGACTTGAGATAATAGTTCTCCATTAAACTGATGCTTTCCTTCATATCATTTCTAGGTTTACATTTGAAGCATGTGTATAAGCAATGGAACAAGCAGAACCTGTTGTATATATGCTTATGGTCTGTCATTCTAGCAATCTTTTTAGAATACATATGACAGTCACCCTAAAAGGTCTTAAAGCAAAGCTCACAATATGTTTCATCATCCTGAGAGTAAAGCAAGGATTAAATAACCTGTTTGCCTCTCTGCTATCTATCTGTTGGCCCTTTTAGAACTTTTAGGATCCACAAGCACACATTTATGAGCACATACAATTGAATCCATTCCAGAAAAGAGCAGATACTAAATTTAATGAGGGTTGAGAAGGCAAGTTGTTAATGTGCTATTTTTTTCCTATTTTTTCCTTTTCTAGTTCATTTTTCCTAAGCTGCCAGGGGCCTACATTTTCCCCAATACTGCCTTGTTTCAGCAAATGGATTACCAAAATGGTCATCATCTCACTCCATCTACGCAAAATAATAACAGTATTTTGTGTGGAAACAAGACATATTTTTTCATAAAGCTATTGAATGTAATCTCTGCCTATGTTAAAGTCAGTGGTTGCTTTTGCTGCTTACATGAAGATGCATTTCTGTAAGTGCAATAAACAGTAAGATTGTCATGTTTTAAATAGGGGTTAGTCCTTCAGTATAACAGCAGTGAAAATGATGACAATGTAATGATTTAGGATAAATCATGGTAAAAAGTGTATATCTACAGCATTCAAGATAGTGAATAATTTTACAAAAAAATAAACTACATGGGTGGGTTCAAAACTACATGAGACTGGAACTTTTCAAGGCATTATTAGATTCCACACGGACCTGCTCAACTATTAAGTATTTAAATTTCAAGTAAATTTGGCTTTGGGTTTAGTTTACAAATATATTAATGTGACTATAAACAAATATCTGAAAAGCTGTGTATCAGTAAAAAAAAAAAGAACATACTTATCTACTCATAAATTATTTTTATGCCAGTGTGCATCATTTTGCCAAAGGCTTCTCTTGTGTTTGACAAAACTACTGAAGTTTTCATTCTGCTGAAACACTGCACTTATTCCTTAATAGCAGAAGCCTGATTATTTTAAGTTAGCTTGTCATGTTGTGAATCCTTGTTCCTTGGGTGCAGGAAGAACATAGAGATTTTCATTAAGGTGGTAGAAAATTACAGAATAAATTGTCATACTGATTATAAGGAAATGTAAATGCTTTAGCATAAGCCTTAGAGCAAGTTCATCCATAAACCTAAACTTTTCCCTTAAAGGCTTTACATGATCTACAAAGGAAGCTTTTTCAGTTTACTTAATGTTTATAGGATTCTGACCTGATTCGGAGTTGCTTAGAAACATTCTTGCAGCAGAAAAAAATGAGTCTTTGCTGGATGTAGTGATATGAATATTTATTTATGGCTAGATGCTGCCTTTAGGCAAAACCTGGAGTGAAAGCTGATTCATAATTATCATTGTCCCAGAAGGAGCCCTGGAAGGTATAATGCCTTAGGAATAACCTTCAAGCTCAGTCTCCTTTTTCTTCACTTCCTGCTGCAGGGATTCAGTTATTTTAACACAGCAGTGTTAAAAATTGATTGCTGTTCAAACACTGCATCTAAAGATTATATTCTTCATGTAAGCCGACCCATATTAATACAATCACTCTGCCTACACCACTGTATTTATGTCAGTTTTGGTTTTGTTTTCCTTTAGAATGGGTCATTTCAGATTGTAATGCTTTACTCTTATTCCATTTGCAGTAAAACTGCCTCTAGTTTGACCTGATTTCAGAGGGGCCATATGTTTGACACATATATAGACTTTTATGAAGTACCAGGATCAATGTTCCATTCCAGAAATGCCTTTCTCTTTCTTCTGTCAGTTATAGTTCATCACTTTGACTGTGTTGTGATCTGATTCCAATCATTTCATTAGTGTTATTTTACTGTAGGGGAATTTGATTTGTCTTGTCATTAAAGATGAAGGACTAGGAAGAATATGAAAATAAGATTAAATGCTTCTTTTGCAATTTAGAGTCACATATTTTGGAGAAACAGTTGTATTGAGTGCCTTCATTGGCATCTGCTGCTTTATCCATTGTGATTCCTGCTTCCTGGTGGCGTAATACCACTCTGCTTTCTAACTTCACTCTTAGAGATTGAATTAGTGTTTATCTCTCTCCAGTAAATTCTTAATCCTTCCTTCTCTGCCAACCACTTCTCACCTGCTTAAGTATTTCAGAGAAGCAGATGAATCCTCTTCATACTGCATCTGTGCCAAGAAGAAAGTCACTGCTTGCCACCCTCCAGTATAGCAATTTCTGCCTCTGCTTGTGAAGCTAGTCAAATTATTGTCTCCTAACCTATTTCAGTCATAGTATTTTAGCTTTATCAGTTTAAAGAGTCATTCTTTGTTAACTTGACACATTTTTGTCTGAGATGAGCTCTGAAGAAATCACATGTGCAGTTGAATTAGCTTCTAGCAAGAAGACAGTTAAAAGCAGGTGACAGAAAGGGTGGGATTTAGTCATGAAATAGTAAATGCTGTCATGACTATAACTGCTAATGGAAGAGGATGCATCTTCACATCTAAATTGAAGACCAACCTTAAAAATTATTCCATTTACATTCAGTTCTTCAACAGAAATTGTTATTATCTGGTTTTGTGTACATGTGTGATTGAACAAGCTGTGTGTGTGAGATGGAGAGCAGAGTGGAAAATCACCAGGACTCTGCATCCTCTGTATATACCTATTGCAAAGATAGACGGAATGGAAGAAACATTAACCCAACGTAAAAACAACAGTGAAAATGCAAAGTTTCCAGTAGACATAATTTGACATAATTTATGCTCAAATCTTACAGGAGAAAATGCAAGAGCGTACTAGCATATAATATCATACTCTCCTTGCCAGTTTTTTTTTGCATCCTATGCTCCTGGCTATTTCTCCATCTAAACATAAATATTAAGGAGTATAGGATTAATTTAAAAAATAGTGGTTTTCTGAGTATGCTGTGAGTATGCTGCTTATCTTTCCTATGTATAAGCATTTAGAAAAAAGAGTGCTTTCCAGGGGATAGTTTAAAAAAACAAGTGGGAAATAACAAACTTACGGTGGCCTATGACAAGGAAAAGCTTTAAAAATGCATTTGAATATCTGTCATGTTTTCAAAATGACAATACTAGTAAAAATTGCCCATACTTATATTCTGATGCTTCTGCTCAAGCTTTAGGAACTAGCCTTAAGGCTAGACTAAGAAAAGAAAGGAAGGAATAAGATAAGACAAAGACTAGACTTGTTTGGCTTTAGTCTTAAATAATTAGGCAAATGATTACAGTTGGTGTGCAATATTTGGCTCTAATCACAGTTGTTGCTGCTGTTCCAGCTATTTGAATACTCTGCTGGGCACCATCTCCAGCATCAACCACAGTTTAGCTGCTGCATGTGCATTGGAGACATTGGCCATGACACTGTTCCGATACCTTCAGGAGCCTGCTTCTGCATAGAAATTGTTGCTAAAACCTAGCTGAAGCCTGGTTTGGGAGCAGAAGAGCACAACATCCATACAATGTAGGAAAAGCTTACCCTTAAGTCCTGCCTTAAAGTTTTACTTACCACATTCCATAAAACAAACCAAACAAAACAAAACAAAAGCCTCCTTTACCCTGGCAAAAGCACAACCCCCTGACTGAACACATGGATGTATTTTATCTTTAAGAGGAAATATGCTTATAGTGAGAGTGATCCATCTGGTATTTCTCCCCTGATTTACTTGCTCCTAAGTTTACTATATAATATATTCATGTGGGTGGCTCTTCATATCATCATCAGACCAGGCCTTCCTGCATGTTTTACACATTTTATATTTAGGATGCTTTTTAGTTCTGTTTCCCTTCGTACATTTTCTTAAGCTGAGAAAGTTTCTATTCATGACCAGCCATAAATACCACAGAAATACAATACAATTTTGATTAACTCAAGCAAACCTCTCTTGGCCACGGTGTTCATGTGGACAAGCTGAAAAAGTGCTGACTGAATGCGATGTGTGCATTGCATTGCGACGGGTTACATCACTAGTCGTAACATGATGTAACCCAACGCAGCATGATGTAAGCGTCGTGATACATTGGAGATTTAAAGAAACATCAGCATTCTCTTCTCTCCCTCTGCTCATTTCCAGGAATGTACTGTCATTCATGGTCTAGTAGTTAATAACCAATCCCTCTTGTGAGTCTGTGAATCCTCGTGTCTCATTCTTATTTTTCTTATTTTTAATCTTATCCTTAGTTATAATAATTTTTATAACTATTCTTATAGTTATTTTTAATCTTATCCTTAATTATAATAATATTTTCCCTTATTTTTATTTTTAATCTTATCCTTAGTTATAATTCTTATTTTTAATCTTATCCTTAGTTATAATAATATTTTCCCTTCTAATTATGGGCAATGCAGCCTCAATCCTTAATAGAGATGTTATTTTAATTCTATGTACATATATAGGTACAGTTGCTCTCTATCAGTTATCATGGATTTCTGATGAAAATTTAAAAGAAAAGTAGTCAAGCTATGTTTAAAAATGTTTCACAGGTCTGAAGGGTAAAAATTATTTATTCCAATTTTAAAATTGTGTAGCCAAACCATAGGTTGAAATACCTTTGATTTGTATTGCCAGTTGCATATGGGAAGCTGTGCCAGGCTCATGGCTTTTTAAAAATCTTATTTCTCTTAAAGCTTGGTGCATTTTTTGCCACATCACTGCAGTTCTGAATCAGTTCAGCCTGTCTTCTGTGTGGGTGTTAGGGTGATTTGTCTTGTGACAACGGCTTCCTATTGCCATTGCTACTTTCAGGACAGACTTTTATATGTCTCTTTTATTACTGTGTCCATTCTGAAACTAAGTTAGCAGGCACATATACTGTAGATTTTAATTAACCTTAGAAACTGAGATGCAATTCTTTTGTGTACTTTTGTACAAGTAATTGTGTGATTGGCTTTGATGTTTCGAGAAAGTCTGTTTTAAGAAAAATATGAAGCACGTGTAATTTTCACAGGGATATAGATGTTTGTGCAACTTAAGTTAAAAAACATAGCTCCTTGAGTTTAAAAAACATAGCTCCCTCATTTCCCTAGATTTATAAATTGTCTTTGAAGATATTAATATTCTTTCTAGCCTTGGCTCATGTAGTTTCTGTGCCTGGCAAATTGTACAATATGATAATTCATCCTCTTTTCCAGATCATTACCAGAATATTAAACAACATCAGATTAATATGCAGAATATTTCACTAGACCATTAATCTTTTGCTAGTATGAAAATTGACCTCTGGTTGCAATATAACATACCCTGTGTAGCTTGTTTTTAATCCATGACATTACTTTACCTCTTTCTCTGTGATTAATTACCTTCTCAATATCTCATGGAAAAATTTTTATGAAAGGTTTTTTTTGAAAACCGAAATAAATTTCATCAACATTTTTTTTAATCAAGATTTCTAGCAGATCAAAGAGTGATGCTTGTTCTTTAAAAAGAGCTATGGATTATTTTCTCTGTATGTATATAAATGCTTTATGATGCTTCTAATAAGGGACGGTTTTCCTTAGGCTACAGTAACTTTTTTCCTTGATTTTAATATGTATATTATATGTTCCTACTAATCTCTTATAGCAATTTATTTTAATTCGAAATGGAAGTATTTCACTGGCAAATCAATAATTTTATTCTCAACCCCTTTTTGGGAATAACATACTGGTAATAATTAATGGATTTAGAGATATAGGTGGAAGTAATTATTCTTCTGACAGTTCAGTTTATCAAAATATGGCTTGTTTAATTCCCTTTTATACATCTTTAATTCCTGCCTACTCTAACAGAAATGCATATTTTCTTATTGCTTCTTGTAAAACTAGACACCTAGAGAAGAAAAAGAGAGTACAACAAGCTGATATTAACAAGAATTAAGTCAGAGAAACTGTAATAGCATTCCATTATTACTGAATGGTGAAAGATGAGGAATAACTGAAGAGAGCATGAGATTGAATTAATTCTGATATTCTAGGGTGTTGTCATGGTAAACCCCAGCCAGCTCACTCACATGCTCACTCACTCATTCCTCCCGCAGTGGGATGGAGGATTGTGTCAAAAGGGTAAAAGTGAGAAAATTGATGGGTTGAGATAAAGTCAGTTTAATACATAAAACAAGAGCTGTGCACACAGGCAGAGCAAAACAAGGGATTCATTCACTCCTTCCCATGTGCAGGCAGTTGTTCAGCCTTCTCCAGGAAAGCTGGGATCTATCACGTGTGACAGTGATTTTGGGAGACAAATGTCACCACTGAACATCCTGCTGCCTTCCTCCTTCATGCCCTGCTTTATATGCTGGGCATGAAGCCATAAGGTGTGGGATATCCCTTGGGTCAGTTGGGGTCTTCTGTCCTTTGCTGTGTCCTCTCCCAGCTCCTTGTGCATCCCTGGCCCCCACGCTGGTGGAGTAGGGTGGGGCGAGAGGCAGAAAAGATCTTGACTATGCAAGCTCTGCTCTGCAATAGCTCAAACATCCCTGCGTTACCAGCACTGTTTCCAGCACAAATACAGAACATAACCCGTAAAAGCTACTGGGAAGAAAATTATCTCTACCCCAACCAAAACAAGCAGAGGTGGTAAAGTACGTATTGTGGGTAGTTAAGCATGATCCTAGGGTAAAGTTAATGACAAACTACAACATAATGACACAAAAAAATGAGGGAGAAGAAGAATGAAAGTCTTGTAAGGAAAAGATAAGAACATCACTTTAGAAAGCTTAACCACTGTGAAGAAAAAGAATGGTGTCAGAGGATGCAAAAACATGCATGCAAAGGAAAGAAGGAAGAGTTGGAAGAAAATAACTTGTCAGAGGATGTTCGTTTCTTGGTGCGAAAATCTGAGAGGTACTCGTGAGAGAGGGAACATTATCAATTACTTTAATGATCTTGTTTGTACCCTACTGCTGATATTAATGAATTTGAAATCTATTTTCAAAGGCAAGAGTCTGAATCACAAATTAAGGGTTGTTACTGGAATTGCTGCTTTTTACAAAAATCTGTAATAAGCTTCCAAGGGAAATTTATGTAGAGACCTGTGAAATGAGATACTAAAATGAAATATGGTAAAGTCAATATGGGGCAGAGAAGGGCACTGCACTTTGATCATAAGGAAAATTATATCACCAGAGTTAAAATATGGATGACAGCAGGAGTTTATTTTGAAATGCTAAAATGTAGAACATTGTTTGCACAAAACTCTAAATGCAATTTTGCAGAATGCCCCATAATAGATTTGTTGCAAGAATTATTAAACTTGTTCCAAACCTAATGTGTCATAGATTTTAGAAAACATGCAAAATAAAGCCACAGCCCTCGGTAATAGTGAACGTGCTTGGTTTTATGCAGCCAAGATTGTGATTGGCTTTCTGGGCTGCAAGCCCACACTCCAATCTCATGTCCAATATTTTCATCCACCAGTATTCCAAAATCCTTCTCTTCAGGGCTGCTCCCAATCCATTCTTCACCAGTCTCTACTGATCCTGGAGTGTCCAGAGCCAGGTGCAGGGCCTTTCACTTGGCCTTGTTCAATTTCATGAGGATCACACTGGCTGGCTGTTCAAGCCTGCCAAGGTCGCTCTGACTGGCAGCCCTTGTCTTCCACGTGTCCGCTGTACCACACAGCTTGGTGCTGTCTGCAAGCTTGCTGATGGTGCACTCAATCCCACTGTGTCACTCATAGACATATTACATAGTACTGGTACTAATACAGACCCTTGAGGGACACCACTGGTTACTGGTTTCTGCTTGGACATTGAGCTGTTGACTATTTTTGTTAGCAGCCATGGAGTCAATTCCTAATCCATCTAAATAGCCCTTCTATCAAATGTTTATCTCCCCAATTTATCAGCAAGATTGTTGTAGGGAACCATACCAAAGACCTTTCAGAAGCAGAGGTAGATGACATCCATAGCTTTTCCCTTATCCCATAATAAGCATGGAAGGCCACTGGATTAGTCAGGCATAATGTATTGATGATTTTCTTTTCCTTTCTCTACTTTCTATGGCCAATTTTATCAGGGTTTACTGGTAAGAAGTATGAAATTACCCACAGTGGTGCCTGAAAAGTAAAACACAGTGCAAAGGACATTCTCAGATTGTTCCTCTATTGTTTAAGGATCCAGGCATGAAAGCCTAAAAAGAGTGTGAGAACTTGGCAAATGTCACACAGACACACACGTACAACCACATACACGTACAGTGGAATTAATGGAATTTGCCTTTTGGCAGCTGTCCAGCTGAGGAACAACTACTACAAAAATCACCTTTCACCTTGTGCTTTTGTTCCTTTCAAATTATGCCTCAGGAGAAAAACAGTTGGCAGAAACTGAGTTCTTTAGAGGGGAGAGGAGAGTTTAAAGGCACAGGTAAGTTCATCTGCTACACCATGTGGTTTTTGTCAGGAGACTTCGACCTTGGACAGGAGGTTTGGTTGGTGCCAGGAGGAAACCCTGACAGATTTGATCACAGAAATCTGGTTTTACTGTGTTTTTACATCTGATACCTTCTTCTTGTTGCCATTAATGGTAGGAAAGTTGGCTGTGGTGCCAGTTCTGGTTTGTTCGTGTAAGTGTATTTCAGTCCTGGTGTGACTGACAGAGTAACAACAGTGTATAGGCAGGTATAATTTGGACTGATGTTGTGGCAATTTTACCTTCAGACAACCTCACTAAATCCTTTTGTCAGTGACCTTCAACAGACTCAAGCTCTGTGGCTTATTTTCCTGAGCAAAACTGCCAATTATAGTTAATTTCCTCAAATAGATGGTGGGTGTTTTAAATTGTAAATTGCATTGATTGAGAAAAAGAAACATTCAGCTCTCTTCTACAGCTGAATACAAATGCAGAACTAATTTTTTTTTTTCCTGTGGAACTTGAAGGTGCATATGACAACAAATAACCTTAGCACATACAATACAATACTATTGTATACAATAATATTGCTTAAATGAATCAAAAGAAGAAAATCTTGACCTGCTCCTTTTCACAAGAGCTACTTATATGTAGTCAAAGATGACTGGAAGTCAATTTCTCAGAAGTAGTTGCATACATAAGCTGTATTATTTCACATCTAATTCCATGTAGTTCATATATAATTCTTATAAAATGCAAAATTTAACTTGCCTTTCTTCAGACGGAATAGTAAATCATATTATACAATATTAATATTATATCATTCTGTTATATTGTATTGTATCAAATGGCACGTCATGTAGTATTTACATCAAAAAGGGCTTTTTATTACTTGCTTCTAATTTCCTACTTCTGTCAGATAATTATAATTGACAAACCACTGTTATTCCTTTCCAAATTTTGAGTAAAGCATGAGCCCCAACACTGAAAGTACAAAATGTGAATTATGCTTGGAACATTGCAAAATAGAAAGCCAAAATGAGATACTGGAGTTGTCATCCAGTTTGTTCAGTAGACAAAAGATCTTTCCACCAGCACAGATATATAATCCACGAATTATTCAAAACCAACTGATATTTTCAAATAATGGAGTTTAGATGGATCAGATACTAGTGAGCTCAGTGTTGTGCTGCTGAATTTTGAGTTTAAGTCATGATTCTGACCACCAGTTTTGAGGCTAGCTTAATATAATCAATAATTATATAGCGTGCATGAATCAAAATGGTCTGTGTTCTGCTTTAATATTATAGATAAAATATCACAGCTTCATAATATGCCCAAAACTAATGCTTGGAAGCAGTTAAACTGTAAATAATACAGAATGCTGCAGGTTTTGTCTGAGCTTTCCCCTTCCTCATCCCTCTTCCCTAAAATTTTTTGGTGAAAACAAAAAAAATCTTACCAAGTTGATGACAAAAAGGTATTGTCAGTTGTTTGGGATAGGGACACTAATTTCTGTTATGACAAATCATATACACTTTTAATACTGAGTAATAATGAATAAATATTTACATGAACTTAATATTCAAGGTTCTATCTTATTTCCTACACATCTGTTATTCAATTCTAGGGAAAATCTTTTATGTGCCCAAACTATTTTGGGAAGTATTAAAATAATTAAATATTCATATTTCACATTGTAAAGCTTTTAATTATATACAACTTAGATCTGATTTTCCCACAAATAGTTATAGTATATTCTATTCCATATTTTAAATTTATACTCTTTTTATTAGCAACTTAGTTATTTGATAGTCTAATTGTTTAGTTCATTTGGTATTATTCATTCCAGTAAGATTTAATACATTGTTGTGTGTAGATGAAGATGTCATTAAAATGTAGTAGAGAAAAAAAACTGAAAACATGGCTATATGCTAAAACCAAACCAACCAACCAAAAAAAACCCCAAAACTCACAAAAGTTTTTATCTCCATTGGATGTCTCATATGGACCTTCTATTTACCTGTAACTAACACTCCCAAGATTTCCAAATAAAAACTAAGGGGTCAAAGATCTAGTAAACATCAAAATATGGTGCCAAACTATTATCTATTACAATGGAATAAAATTACAGTTTCACAGGATCCACTGGCATAAGAAACACAATTACTTTCTGAATTCTCCAAAGGCAACCACAAATTGAACTAGTCTTCAAAATGAAGAATTAAATAGCTGCATCAAATGATTAGATGTATTCTTAAGAGTTGATTATTCAGTTCACGGCTTCCAGTGGTGCCTACAAATGCCCAAAGGGAGAATTTGCACAAACAACTTCACCAGCACTTGTTAAATGCAGAGTGTGTGCTTGGGGTGTTCAGTTGTCTGCAGAGAGGGCTCATTCACAGTCGCTGTAAATGGCACATAGGTACTTAACTTCTCTGAAGCGTATTTGAAAGTAATCACCCTTTAGTTATAGCATTAAGTCAACATTACTGAATTCTTTCTGCAAATTCTACTTGTCTACATTAACTAGAATGTAGTTGCACCTAGGCTTGGGAATTTTGGCTAATAATAAATGTTGAATTATTTTCTAATTTAGAAGTTGTATACATTATTGGCAACTTAAGTGTAGTATACACATCATGCCAACAGCCTTTTTCCACTCTGCAGCTAATTGCACTCAACTCTTGTCTTACACTCACTGACTTGACAGTGCAGTATTAATATACTCTGAACCAACTTTGCAGTGGGATATATAGATCCTACCAGTATATGGCCATGCTCCTCTGGCTTCTTGTGCAACAGCAGAGCATGGGAAACTGAGCAGTCCTTGATTTAGGGCAAGCATTACTCAGTTACAACTAAAACATCAGTGTGCTATCAACATAATTCCCATACTAAATTCAAAATACCACACTGTACAAGTTACTATGAAGAAAATTAATTCTATCCCAGCTGAAACTAGGACACAGCTTTACTACATTCACACTTTCACAAGTGCATCACTTCAGCAGAGAAATGTCAGCTATTTGAGGCCACTGCTATGCTTTCGTACTGACACTGTTTCAGCTGATGCACAGAAAAATATGTGCTTCTTTCTGGATTAATTTAACTGTATGATAGTTTTATGGTTTTAATTAGTCTTTCATTATTGAATCAGTAAGCATTGCAGGCTTAGACTGGTATTCCATCAAATAAAGCAGATTCAGTCACACTGGAAGTGCAAGAAACACTCCTCTTATCTGTTGGAGGTCACTGAAAGGATAGGCTTCACAATGCCCTCTTTCTTTCGAGCCATTATGGATTGTTTTGTCAAAGCAATGTACTATGTTTAGAAGATGCTAAGTTCTAGTTATGGTGTAACTTCCATTACAAAAACCCTTATAAAAACTATTAGTGAATTTATGTGGCTACCTCATTTCTATTTTAGTTATGACTCATCTAAAATAATTATAATTTTACGAATACTAATATGAATTAAAACAGTATGTTAAATGTTAATTCAGTAGTTTTAAAACCTATTATTCTTGGTAATTTTTTTTATTCAAAGCAATTTTAGGAGGTACAAAGTGTGCGCAAATGAATTAACAGGGGTTGAAGTATAAAATTTAGTCTTTTTTATAAATTCTTTTCCAGGACGAATAAATACAATCTAAGTAAATGCAAATATTTTTGAAAAAAAATAACATTTAGGTGTGTTTCTTTCAGTAACCATACCATGTGTACAGTGTGTCAGTGTTTATCTCCATCACAGACCTATTTTTAACAATCTTCTTAAAACACATTGCTCACTTTCCAAAAATGAAGTATATAAGAAAACTTTGAAGTATAGTGAAAACTTTGACAAAAGGGAAAGAAACCTGATTTTCTCTGTTACATAACTTAAAGTTCTTTCTTTTATGTCTTACATGGAATGAAATCTGTTATCAGATAGTTGCTTAACAGAGAATAGTATAATCAGCATGTAGACCAGCCAAAATGTCATGTAACAACACCTCTCCTGAGCAGTAACTGTTGCTGCTATTTTTGTAAGCTTTTTTTCATCTCCTAACTAGTGATCAAAATAGATATTATCTATAGAGATAGCCTAAAGATTTTCCCTACCTCAGAACCTGTGGGATATTATAATTTCTTCATTGAGTTGAATCCATATCAGCATACTGGTATGGAATAAACTTATAAGGAAAGGAATTCCCATATCAATCACAGATCTACTAACTCTTATTAAATCATAGTGAATAACTGTATTCACAATATCCTTACTTCTGAAAGGTGCTTGTAGTCTTTTGTAGAACCGTATGGGACCCTAGAGTCACTCTGTGTGACAATTCATATTGTGCATTGCCCTGTATTAACTTGTTGAAAAATTTAAAGCATGGGAAATTGAGTCATATATTTAATGCACTTACTGTTGTCCAGGAGAACATCTTGTATGAAGCACGTAATGTAGAGCATGGACTAGTCATTATTTCTCTCTTTATTTGGTAAGAACAGTATTCAGGATGCTGCCATTTGTACATCATCCCACTTTCATTGTACATAGAACAGTTAATGCCCAGAAAGATGCAAGCAATTTTTTTCTCTGAAAAAAAGGGTTTATGTAATCATGTAACTGAAACCTATAGGCAACACAGAGTACAGAGTTGAAGTAATATAACAATCCCATATTTTTTATGCAACCTCTTTTTAACCTCAGAATTTTTCTATTTCAACAGATTTTTTATTAGTTTTCTGAAACTATTTGAAAAAGCTTGTGAAACAGCATTTTCTTTTTGATTTAATCCTGACTAATGCATGGAACATAAAACTGTGGGGATTTCAGCTGATCTTCCTTACAGTCCATCCAATTATGTATATCAAACAAAATTGTCCTTTAATTCTCTTTTCTTGAAAAGGAACATTTCCTGGGTATACAACAACATCTATGTGCTTTCTCTGGAATCCAAATAATTTTTGTTGCGTATTGCAGCTGGAGTGATTAAGAACATTAATTCAATTGTGTTTCATATTCCTTAGTTAAATGTTGCTGCTTTACAGAGCTAGCACTTGCAACCCAAATGGTTGTTATTAATGGCATTAGAATAATGGCTACTTTAATCGTGTGTCTTCTGCTATTCAGTGATAATACAGGAATTAAAACAAAACTAAACACATTTCATTTAGGCAAATTTAAGCAAATTTCTGAGCTTTCATTTAATTTCACATTGAAAACTACCTAGTACAGTAGGAATCTAAGTCTTCATATTATTAAGGAAAGAGATAGAAGGCATCTAATTTATGGTTAAGTACTGCATTGAAAAAATTAAATATGGCTGTTTGTTGGACTTATACACATTGTTGATGTATTATAAATTAAACATGATTATGGGAAGGGAGTGCCAGAAGATAAAACTGGTTTCTTTCTGGAAGCTGATTAGCTGTATAGAGCTTTTTAATGTGCATTTATGTGTACATAATTGCTTACATGTGTACACCCACACACAGTTACACACACATGTTGCAATTAGTCAGTAAAGAGTTAATAATAATAGTTATTTAAATCTAGGCAGTATGAATATATTTTTCTTTCTCTGATTGAATGAACGGACTTCCAAACAATAGATATATAGATATATTGCCTGCCTTTGTGATCTTTCCTAAAATAGGGGATCCACAGCCAACTTCTACGTCACTTTAACAAGCTGAAATCTAAACGATCATTTTCCTCCATTCTATTTGAAGTGTCAAATGCTTCATTTGATCTCTCTTCAGCTGCCAAATCAGAACTTCTTGTTACATTGATAAAGGTAGCTGGAGAGCCTTGGCCATAGGGATGAGCCAGGTACAGCGTTATGAGAGCCAAACTGTGCCAGTGATGGAGCCCCTTTTTTGGACATGAAATGACTCAAGTCTTGCATACTAGGTGAGACTCAAAGCAAAGTTATCCCACCAGTCTTAGGAGAAATGCTGAAAGGAAATTTTTCTTTTGTAATGCTCTCTTTAGACTGTAATGAACTCTTGACTTGACCTGATTGTAAAATTATAATAGTTTTCATAGGATAGGAAAACAAGAGCTTTAGAGTTCTATTAAAATGGCTGTATAAATAAGACATATCACTGAGATAATGACTATTAAATCCTGTATTAATCTGGTTTGAGCTGGAAATTTCCAGAAGGTTAAGTATGTGCTATATGAAACTGAGAGGTCATACAACTAATAATTGTCTGTGTGATTTCTGAAAACTGAGCCCTTTCCCAAATTTAAATGGGGTCAAAAGGTGTGTGACAGATGGAGCAATTGCATATAAAATGCAAAGAAATGGCATCAGCTTAAGCAGTTGTGGATGATTTTTTGCTGCCATTAGAGGCTTCAGAGTGAATACCTAATATGCAAGCCTGGTAAACTGCATGCATGGGACCTGCCTATATTACATATATATGATTCATATTATCTGAATGGAGGAAGATGTAGCATAAATTGTCAATACAACTGGGACAACTTACAAAGACAGAAAATCTGTTTCTGAATGAGATTTTTGTACATTATGTAAAGGAAATGTGAGCCAGAGGACATGCTTACAGCAGGGTGATTCTTCATTTGTGATTGATTTGTGGATGGCATTGAGAACGAATCTGGGAATACAAGGTGACTGTACATCCATAGATAAATGAAATCAGCTACTTTTTAATAGTTTATTAACACATTGATCAGCATTTGAAAATCAAAACCTTTTAGAGTTAATGTTTACAACTGACTTAATGTTTACAACTGCATTGCTTGCAGTGCTTCTTAGAGAGGAAAAAAAGTAGCCCACATGAAACCCTTTTTTGTTATGACTATATTGGCTGGAGCTGTTTTCAAAACAGCTTATACATGTATATGTATATGAAAAAGAAGCATCTTCTGGCAGACAAAAATGCTTCACAAAAAGAGGTTTGACAAAGTTCAGTAATACGTTGCACCATGCTTTTTTCACGCAGCACTGAATGGAACTGTAGGACAAATGGAAAGAGATCACCTGACCTTTAGTATATGCTTTACAAAGTCACATCTTTTTCTAGTAATTGTCATTAGCAGTAAGATATTTTTCTAAAACATGAACCTGTATACAAATGTATTCTTCACTAGAGCTATGCTACCTACAGCATATTTAACATATGTAATTAAATAGTTCCTAGCCTTGACTGTTTGGAAAATAAATTCCCATCCTATTTACATTTTGAAATATTTTTGTCTGTTACTTTTCAGCATCATGAAAAGTGAAACACAAGCTTTACAAAACAAGAACTCTGGTCAAATACCAGGTTAGTCAATAGAGGTACTCAGGGAATTCAGTCTTTAATGCACTAGATCATTACTACTACTGCTGGATCCTGGGTTGCTGTTGAAATTTACCATCTGTGTTTCATGTGGGATGAATAAGTAAACAGTTCTTAGACTGCAGAAGGGCCAAATCCTATAATACAGTGATAATGTTTACTTGGTGTATGGGAACTGAAGGTTAAAATTGCTGCTCCTGTGATTTGGGATAAGGAGAATATGAGATATGGTGAAAAAATTGGCCCAATCCTGAGCACTTGCAAAAGAAGCCCCAAAGCAGAGGGAAGTGTTGATCTGTGGGACAATCAGCTGTTGTAGGCAGGCGATTTTTCTGAGCAATGGAAGTTTCTGAGTCATGATTGCATTCAGTCTCTGAGATTAATGCAAACTTAAACTAACCTTAGAGGCAACTTTTTTATTTTATGACAGGGATTACCATCTTTTTTTAGAAGTTTAAGGACAAATTAATTGACATTTTTAATTAAAAAAAAAAAAAAACACAACATGGTTGGAAAATATAAGCTTCCAGAAATATACTATTTCACGCTAACAGTACACTCATGGCTTGTATCAGAAATAGTGTGGCCAGCAGGGCCAGGGCAGTGGTGGTCCCCCTGTACTCAGCCCTGTTGAGGCTGCATCTCAAATCCTGTGTTCATTGCTGGGTCCCTCACTGCAAGGAGAACATTGAGGCACTGGAGTGCTCTGTTGTTGAAGGACAGCAGGGGTGGTGAAGCATCTGGCCACAAGTCTGAGGAGCAACTGAGGGAGCTGGGGTTGCTTAATTTGAAGAATATGAAGCTCAGGGGACATTTTATCACTCCCTACAGCTACCTGAAAGGAGTTAGTAGCCACGTGGGGGTTAGCCTCTTTTTCCAAATAACAAGGCATAGGGTGAGAGGAAATGGCCTCAAGTTTCAGCAGCGGGGTTTAAATTGGATATTGGGAAAAACTTCTTCATGGAAAGAATGGTCAGGCATTAGAACAGTCTATGCAGGGAAGTCTGAGTTGTTGAGTCATCATCCCTGGAGGTATTTAAAAGATGTAAATGTGGCACTTAGGGCCACAGTTGGACTTGATGATCTTTTTTCACCCTTAACAATTACATGATTTTATGGCTGGTATGCATAGTATGAAAAAAGTGCAATGTCATAGGAACACAGAAAACCTGGTTTGAGAACTCATTGATGTAATCCATTTTACCAGATCTCAAAATCAACATAAAATCCTCTTAAACTCAAGAACTTAGTTACAAAAATGTATTCCATTTGCCAATAGGAAAGTTATTGTTTTACAACATGTAGGAAAAACAGCATTCCCACTCACATTGTAAATAAATACATACTAAGTTATAGTAATTTCTTGTGAAAATGGATTATGACATGATATTTTACATCTTTGAAGAACATAAAAAAATTAATAAGGGATGTTTCAAATATTACTGATAACCTTAAGTCACATAGCTTGTTAGGTGATACATCTAATAGCATGATGTGAGCACATTTTCCAAATTCTCATTACACTTGTGGGTTTTTTTTCCCCAGAAGTACACTGAGCCAGTGTCACACTGGGAAGCACATTAAAGAGAAAATCCTTGCAATATGTTATTGATATGCGTATTGAAGGTTTTGGGGTGAGATAGTACCTAAACTAAAATGTTTTGGGACACAACTACTTCTTTCACTCAAAAATACTTGAAATAGGGATTACAGTCCTAATAATTGTACACACAGTTTTTGTCTAAAGGTACTGCATATATGGAGTCACACTGATTTTGATTTTTTTTAATTCATAAGAATAAAAAGATGTGGTAGTTGATTTTATATTTGCCATAAGATGATCGTATTTTTTATCAAATAATTAAAAGACTACTTCCCTGTGGAAACTAGTATTGAAATTTGTTATGTGCATTCAAACTTGTGTCCATATGTATTCATTGCCTATAAATAACTATTTCTCATAAATATTTTACATGAATCAAAAATAGTTTAAGGGCAAGGTTGAGTACTTAGTTTATTTAAATACAAAATTAACTTTATTTGTGTATTACCTGAGAAAGTATTCTACCTTCATTGGGCTATAAGTAATTGCGAACAATAGTGAATAAAAGGACAAAACACGGATGGTGACTGAGATTGTGAGCCTGTATCTATTACTTCTGAAAGAAATTAGAGATTAGAGAACATCTATATTTCATTGACAGAGATAATTTACCTAGTTAATTATGTACTGGATATATGTAATGAATCCAGTGGTGTACTGCATAAACAATATCTTTTGTACAACAGCCTTGAAGATGGAGACTTTATGTGGAGATAGAGTATCAGTCACTGCTTTTCACATTTTCACTCACTAATCATCATCACTGCATACATAGTGGAGGTGCTTCCAGAAAATGCCTGTAGAAAGTGTGTATCCGGAAGACAAATAAACTAATACACTGTTCCCAAAACTGTATATATTAAAAAATCTTCAATACTTTAGTAATAATAAAGACATTCTGTCTTACAATCATGGACTAAGATTTAATTGAAACCTTGGACTTTGAGGGATATAAATATATTTTTAAAATAGAATTTAAATAGGATAATAAAAGGAGTAAACAATATTTATTTAAATGTATCTGTGACAAATTTAGACTTCATACATAAACAAGTTAAAGTATACTGTTCTTTTTCAGCATGTCTTGAAAAGGCACTTCAAAATATAGAAAATTCAAGAAAATAATGATTAGCATGCTTAGACCATTTGATTTCTTTGGTAGCTATGTTAATTTCTAATCTAAATTATAAATTGAGATTCTTATTCGTGTTTCACTCCTTATTCAAGTAACTGTTTACATTACAGAGGGCTGCTTGCTATGGGAGTGAGCACAGCATAATAGAATGCTGGCTGCAAGGATAGCTGGGTGTATTTTTATTTTTTTAGTCAGAAAACAGAACTATTACCCAGGGATGGGGATGGTGAAAACTATGGTTATTTCCTCTTGCTCCCATAAGCACAGGCTATGACACGTATGAGCATAAATGTGTGTGTGTGTGTATGTGTGTGTGTGTGTGTGTGTGCGTGTGCATGTGTACACTTCAAAAGTATTTTAAGAAAGCATATTGAATACAAATTACAATATATTCTTCACTAAATCTTCTAACAAAGAAATGCAAATTCTTTATCATGGTAAGTAAATGTTTTCAGTCAATTTCTAGGTTTTGCTAAAGACCATGAAATGTGGTATATTTTGAACCAAGGCGGGTTTTGGACCAATTTCATGTCTGAGATCGACTCAACTCTGTTTCACTTTTGTTTACAGTCTTGCTTTAAATATCTTTTTGCCCAAATGGGAAGCAAGTTTGGATTCTAAGGAGGTCTTTATGGTTTGTCTTGGTCAGTAAAGTTGTGCAAAACTCAAAGGATCATTTCATTTGCATTAGTTTCATCCAAAACGCAGGTTGTGGCTATTTCTTCATAAATTCTAATGAGGATGAATAAAATGTTAAGTCATTGAAGAAAGTAACTGAAGGCATTATTTCCTCAAGGTTACAGAACAGAATAAAAAATTGCATTTCTTATGTAAAAACATAATTTGGTGATTTTTAACATACTTTTTTGGTTTATATTATTCTTTTTTAATACCACATTAATTTGTTTTTTTGCAGAAATCACTTTTAAATAAAGTACTGCATTGTCACAGAATATGATACATTTTTTCAAATATTTTCAATTTGTTCTTCTTGACATTTTATGTTTATGTGCAGTTTGCATCTTTTTTGTTTTTCAATTTCAAATGTAACAGATTTTGACATTTTTGTTACATTTTTTGTACTAGTGGTTTTTTATTTTTGAGAACCTGCTGGTTTTGAATTCTCTTTTTTCCTTTTATTCTCCTCCTCAATATGATCCCAGGAGCCAACACAAAGAAAAGCGCAGATGATATAACCAGTAATGATCGTGGTGAAGATGAAGGTATTTTTTGTTTTTTCAAAGCCTGACCCTGATGCATGAACATAAACTTCTCAATTTTTGTTATAATAAGAATGATTATTGTTATTATTATTGCTATTATTTCAACATGATTTTTAGTCCCTTATTTGCAGAAGCTCACATCAGTGTGCTTCTTTATTTTCTTCTTTAGAATTTGCTTTGATTGTTTTTCTTTTTTAAAATCTAAATTAGCATATAGATGACTGCAGTTCCTCCGTGACATAGGTGTAAAGTTTATTCCTAAGTATGTGTGAAGTGAGTAACATAAATGTTATTTGAAAGCACATATTTTTTCCCCTCTATTCTTTCTTAGGTTGAGAAAATGGAATTTAAAAACATGCATGTGCTCTTTTCCCTCCTACACATTTTGTATATTCACTTGTTTGAAATTCATGAAAAAAGTCACATATATCCTTCCTTTCACTTCCACTGTTTCCCCAGTGCACATGCTGTACTTTGATGCAGTTGAATTGTGCTTTGTCTTCTCTATTTTTATTTACTTATTTATTTTTTTTTCTCACAGGATGTGGTTTATTTCAGGACACAAAAATAAAGGAAGCTGTTGATGTTGCTTTATTGTTTTTTTCCTGTAATCAGCTAGCCTCTGAGACACATTCATTCTGACTCTGACCACATTCCCACTGAAATCAGTAACAATCATTTTCATTGACTTCTTTCAATGTTGGACTGGGTTTCCTGAAAGGAAATGCTAAAAGTTCACAGTGAAGTACCCCAAAAAAGTTTTAGATGGAAACATGTTTTTTTCCTTGCCTTGACGCAGCAAATCTATTTAGGATACACCAAAATAGAAAGAAGTCATTAAATCTTCCTCTATTCTCACCCTTCCTTTTCATTGAAGTTACATTGTCAGTTTACATGTATTTACCAGATTATTAAAAAAACCATTTTCACATTAAATGAGAAGATAAAAATTACTTTGAAATATATGTATGAATTCTCTATTTACCTCAGAGTCATACACACTGCGGTGAGGATACTATCACCTCTTTTCTTGGGAGTTCAGGTCTATTGTAGCTACTCTGTCTATGTATAAAATAACATAATAAAAACCTCAGATCTTTGATTCACACTGATTGACCTCTACTCCACCACCTTCACTGCTGAATTACACTTTTTCTTGCAACACAGAAATACTATGCAGGATACTCTAAAATTACTCTGTTGTTTTCTGATATCACCTTCTACTTCTGTGCAACATATGCTTTTTTCAAATGATGGTATTATCATTTCTATACCAAATTCTGAATTTTAATTTTAAACTAAAGGACAAATAACAAGCAAAACCAAAATTGCTTTAAAAATAAAGATAAATACTAGATTTTGAACACATTATTATTTGGCCTTTTTTAAACTTTATAAAATGTTAGGATTTCATGATTAACAATGGTATCCACTTTAAATCTAAGCATATAAAGCATCGAACTAATTTCTTTTAATTTGAAGATAATCATGCTGCCATTGAAGAGGAAGGGGAAACCTTCTATTGACTTCATCAGTGAAAGATTCAACCCTGAGGTAGACTTAGGTAATAAGAAAAGAATAGATGCACAAAACTGTGCCACGAGACTTTGGGGAGAGAAGGGAAAGGTAATTCAGCAACACAAATATTCTGTTAAATAATTGCTGCTTTCAGGTTTTTTGAGGGCTTATCTGTGCCTTCAGAGAAGAAGCACTTTTATGTACTTTGCTGAAAATGCTGACAATACAAAAAAAAAACCCAAAAAAACCCCAACAGATCCACTAGAATGCACCTCATTGCTTTAAATGATCTGTTTAATTTCTATACTACTTTTATAGTCACAACAATTAAAAAGATCTTATCACAAAAACTTTTGTTCTGCTGCTCAAGTAAAACATTTAAAATGCAACATGTGAGGATATATTTTTCGTGGAAAGGAAGCAAAAGCAATGACAAGCCTTAAACTCTGACAAGTAGACAGGTGTACATTGCAGCCTGGACATTCCTGAACTCGGCTGGAAATTTGTGATATTTAAGATATACACATGAGTAAAGCAAAAGTGGGACATAGGAGTATGACAGTCAAAATTTACCTTTAAATATGCTCTAATTAGTTCCACATATATAAAACACTGAGTATCTGGTACTTTTTATCTCAGTATTTCCTAATAAGCCTGAGGGGAGGGAAGATGTTTGGAAGGCTTTCAAGCCCAGATCCCGCACCTGTAGGTATTTAGCTTAGCTTTTTCTTTGTCCACCTCCCTTCTTCACGCTTCAATATATGCCTAGCCAAAAGATTTTTTTCAAAACCTGGTTGAATAATCAGAGGCTCTGCTTTTCCTTGCACGTTGCGCTATATCTTGAAACAAGTGCTTTGATTCAGATAAGCTGAATTATTTATGGAAGATTTGTATATCTAATGGTAGCTTGCTGAATTGCCTTCTACTTTATAAAGGAGCTTAACTTCTCTTCACACTGTTTTTGCAGAGAACATAAATTCCAGATTTAGGTATTCTGAATCATCACTGGCATCAAGAGCTGAACTTTTTAGATTGATCTGGTCCCAAATACACCCCGATCATTGATTAGCATGTCTTTATAACTCACTATTAAATATTAATATCAATTTAATTTAACTTCCATTTAGAATTTTTTTAATTTTGTCAACTTCATTGAACTTTCTTTTAGAGATAAAGACCCGGCTGCTTACCTTTTTAAAAGTAGTCAGGAATTTTCTACATATCCAAAAGATCAACAATATCATTAACTCAAGGCTGTTCTTTGAGGCTTAGCTGCTACAGACCAGGAAAAGTGCAACACAAAAGACATAATTTGATTTAGATACAAAAATATCTGGGCCAAAATTCACATAAATCCTCTCTGTTAAGTCCTAGGCTATTTAAAAGAAGGAAGAATCTACTATGTTTTCTTCTACCAGAACAGCTAGATTTTTTGATATTATCTCTTAGTGAACTATTTGGAATATAATTTCAATAATTATGTCCCATGAGAAATGGGAAAGTATGGATCATTACTATAATTTTATTGTCAGATGCACAGATATTTCTAAATTGGTATGTATTTGAATCCAAGTATTCTAAAAAACCAAGATTATTTTATAATTTGGTTTTTTAGGCTTTAAGACATTTCTATTAAAATTAAATTTCCTGTAATACTGAATGCATTTGAAGTGTTCTGAGACCATTTTAGGGGAAATAGTATTTGAAACTTTAAATTATAAATATTAGGCGTGTAGGATGATCCTGAACTGTGTAAGCTAGCGGGTGTAGTGGTGGTGACCTTGAAAACATAGAAGGTAATGAAGACTATTGTTAGCACTGTTAAAAATGCTAATGCCATTTTCTTTATGTTTTTATTACTTTATTATGTTTTCCTTACTTGAATTTTTTCAGACATTCATGATCAGAACAGCAAGAAACCCGTTATGGTCTACATCCATGGTGGATCTTACATGGAGGGTACTGGAAATATGATTGATGGCAGCATTCTCGCAAGTTATGGAAATGTCATTGTTGTCACTATCAATTACAGGCTGGGAGTTTTAGGTAAGTGACTCTTTTCTTCATAGAAATATTTGCACAGAAATATTTGATTGCTGAATTTTTCCACTGATCAGTCATAGATATTTGGCTCAGTTTTGATTTTAAAACAGAACAATCTCAATGATGGATTTTGAATTCTGTCCATTTTTTACGGAAACTGGGCTAAGCGACATTATTTTTGACAACTACCTTCACCTTAAAATGAAATGACTGGAAATATTTTGAGAACCGGTATCCTTTTCTTAAATAATTTCTGTTCTGTGTTTAAAAAAAAACAAAGAAGAAAGTCAGTCAAGAATGAGTCCTCACAGTTTTAAAACAGTTGGCAATGGCAAGAAGAAGGAAAGTGTTACTATTTATCTGTATTTAATATTTTTGTGTGCAAATTGGTTTTTAGAGATATATGCAAGAAATAAAACGCCATATACACTGATGGAATATGTGCTGTGGGTAGTAGGCAATCAAGAGGTTTTAAGGAGTACAGTGACATTATCTTCAAAAAGATAAGAAACTCCATAATCATGGTGCATAGCATGTATGCATGTCCAAAATAAGTTTTATTTGTTTATTGAGGTTCTGCTTTTCCATAGAAAAAATGAAATCTAAAAAATGGCAGAAAATGGCAGACATTAGAAATATTTGTTATCTTAGTGAAAAAGCCTACAATTTGTATAGAATAGCATACAGAATGCTCAAATGCTGACATTTATGGCATTTTAGATACACAGGGTAAAGTACAGTAATTTTGTTTGTGTGTCTTTTTACAAGGAGTTTTGATCTTGTTTTTCTTAATAGCAAAGCTGATCTATATTCATGGCATGTACTGTTTTGGAACACAGAAGACTTCTTTTGCTGAGTTATCTGTTCATGTTGTTCATATGTTTCAACAATTTTGTAGTTCATCAGGATACTGAGAATTGTTTTTCTTGTCCCTGATTTTGAGTATTCATTAAATACAAAAGAGCATTTTTTCCTATGATGGAAACAGATTTAAATGTAAAGCCAGAAATATAAAAAAAGATATCTTGGTATAGTTATGCATGCAGTCTTGGTACTCAGAAACACCCAAACAAACAAATGAACAAAAAAAAACAACAAAAAAAACCCCAACCAACCAAAAATACTCTCACAAAACAAAACCAAAAAACCAAAGTCAAACAAAAAAAGACAAAAAAGGAAGAACTGAAGACACAAGAAAATAAATTGTGTCAAGCAACATGTATACCCAGAATCTTGGTAGTAGTTATTTATCTTTAAAAAAGATTATTTTTTCTCTTGGTTTCTTAAAACTAACCTTGTTGAAGGATTCAGATGAGTGTAAACCACTATAAGTGGTTTAAAATGTTTCATTGCCCCTCTGTATTTTATAAATCTAAACTGAAAAGTGCAATATTTGCATTGGTGAACTCCTACTTTATGTATTTATATTGAAAACAAACAAAATAGAAGAAATAGTCAGAATGCTATTTTTTTTAACTGTGGTATTCAGAAAAAATAGGCACAAAACAGAGGCATTTATATGAGAAACAGAAAAGTAATAGTAGTCAGGATTAGGAAAAATACAGTGTTTGACATTGAATATTGCTTCTCAACAGTGGCAAATGTAACTTTCAAGGCTCTATGGAATCTATTCTTTATTGAAATAGTCTATATTTGAATTAGAAAAACAGAAAATATTCAGAAAATGTGTACATACTTAAAAATCAGAGGAATTCTGTGTTATTAGCATATTTACATTTTTCTTCCTGGGTGAAATGTAAATGAGATCATTGAGAACTCATTAGGTTCTCCCTGGACATTGGAAGATATGTGAATTCCACGTATTTTTTACTTGCTTCATGAGTTAAAAAAAATGAAAAAGAAAACACAATTTCTTCAGAAAAACAACCCTGTGGAAATCGAACATGACTATTCATAAGAGTTAAAAAAGTAGTGTCATTTTATGACATAAGGTTTGAATAGTAACAATGCTTGTACCCATTTCTTCTAGTCTGGGTGACTGAAGGTCGTATTTAAGGTCATCTGTAAATCTGGTGTGTTTCAGTGGTGTTTGGTTTGTAAGTGCATGCACAAAGTCACATACAAACCTGTTGTTAATGACAGAGATGTGTAATTCTGTCACCCTATGATGAAGGAAAATACATTGAATTGATCACAGTGCTGAATTGCTGGAAATGCTAAATTCCTCTGGAAAATTCACTTGAATGGACAAGAATGCTGGATCTTATACTCTCCATAAATGTTAGTACTGTCCTTGAGGCACATTAAATTATTTTTCTTTCAGTCTATAGTGTGTCATAAATAGCAGTTGATAGAAAAAGTATTGGGACCACATAGGATTTATTAGGATATACATTATATAGTATTAGAATCACTGGATGATCTTAGACAAATCATAGAACCAAGAAATGGCTTGAGTTCAAAAGGACCTTCCAAGACTCTCTAGTCCAACCCTGATGCCATGGGAAGGGACATCCATTACATCAGGTTGCTCAGACCTTGATCCAACCTGACCTTGAACACTTCCAACGAGTGCCAAGGTGAGGCATCTACAACTTCTCTAGGCAACCTGTTTCAGTGTCTCCCCACCCTCATAATAAATTTCTTTTGCCCCCTGTCCTGCCACTGTAGGCCTGGTTAAAAGTTTTTCCATCTTTCTTGTAAGCACCCTTTGTATATTGCAAGGCCCCAGTAAGGTCTCCTAGAAGCATTTTCTTCTCCAGATTGAACAGTCCAAGTTGAGCTTTTCTGACCATTTTTGTGGCCCTCCTCTGGACTTACCTTAACAGGTCCATGGCTTTTGTGTTCTGGGGACCCCAGAGCAGGATGCAGCACTCCAAGTGGGGTCCTCTAAGACCAGGGCAGAGGGACAGGATCACCTCCATCAACCTGCTGGCCACAGTGCTTTTGATGCAGCCCAGGATGCGGTTAGCTTTCTGGGCTGCAGGTGCATATTGCTGTCTCTTGTCCAGTATTTTCATCCACCATTATCCCCAAGCCCTCTCATTCATCCCCGGTCTGGAAAATACTGGGGTTTATTCCAATGCTGGTATAGGACCTTGCACTTGGCTTTGTTGATCTTCTTGAGGTTCCCGCTGGTCCACTTTTCAAGCCTTTCAAAATCTTTCTTCATGGCATCCCTTCCCTCTAGTACATCAAGTGCAATACTAATCTTTGTGATGTCCACACGCTTCCTGATGGTGCACTTAATCCCACTATCTATGTCCTTAATGAAGGTATTCAATAGTATTGGTCCCAGTATGAACCTTTAAGGGACAACACAGGTTATTGCTTTCCCCCTGGATATTTAGCTGTTGATTGCTCCTTTTGAGTACATGGCCATTCATCGAATTCTTTATACATCCAATGGTCCATCCATTAAACTCATATTTCTTCAATTTATTGTCAAGAATGTTATGGGAGATCTTATCAAATTTCTTTAAAACATCCAGGCAGATAACATCCAGACAGATAACACTGATTGTTCTTTGCTTGCTACTGATGGAGTCACATTATTGTACACGGCCTCTTATTACTGTGGATTAGCCAGGCATGATTTGCCCTTGGTGAAGCGATGATGCTGTCTCTAGTCACATTTCTGTCTTGCATATGCTTCAGTATAACTTCCATAAGGGTCTGTTCTGTGATCTTATTGGGCGTGGAGGGGAAGCTGATGGGTCAGTACTTCCCAGGCTCCTCCTAAGTATCCTTTTTAAAATAGATGTGGTATCCCCTCAGTCACTGGGATCTTCCTCTGATTTCCTGGCTTTTCAAATATGGTGGAAATTGGCTTAGTGTCTGCATCTTTTATTTCCCTCAAGACCTTTTTATTGGGTCCCATGTACTTCTGTATGCTCAGGCTCCTCAGGTGATCTGAAAACTGACCTACTACAATGGTGGAGACTTAATTCCCCCAGTCTGTGCCTGAAAATTTGGGGATTTGACAGAGGTAGGAGGGGAGATTACCAGTGAAAACTGAGGAGCAAAAAAATGTTTTAGTACCTCAAACTTCTCCACGGCATTTTTCAATAGTTCTCTTGTTCTCTTATTATTGTGGGAAGTACATCTTCCTTTTCTGAGCAACATATCTGTAAAAGACCTTCTAGTCAGTCTTCATATTCCTTGCCAAATTCAGTTCCTGCTGTGCCTTAGCTTTTCTGATCCCATCCCTTCACATCTGGACAGCGTCTTTATCTTCTTCCTAGGATATATGTCCCTGGTTCCACTCCCACAAAGTATGGCTACAACCTAGAAATGGAAAATTCTGGTCTAAAGTAAATGAAAAGACAGACATCTGAGTCAGAAAAAAAACCCTTTTTTAATACAGATGTAACATCATGACATTCAGGGTTATAAAATATTTTAATTGAATTATAGAGACAAATATTTTTGTTTCTATCTTTTCTCCTTGCATATGGCTAAAATATAAGTCTTTAGATTGTGCACTGAACAGTATTTATCTGTAACTCCAAAATACTCCCTGTCTTAGAGGACTGCAGAGGTGCTCTGGGAATAATTTCCTCAGCTCTCTATTTCTCTCTAAGTAGCACCATGACAAAATGGTAGATCAATGAGCCCAAGACTTTCTAACTTTTTAATTATCTCTCCCTTTCCTTTGAGCTCTAGAATTTCCTCTAATTTCTGGATCCCCAAGTATGCATGCGGCAATAATATGGGTTGTTGTTATTTAGAAGGCAATATTTTCCCTTTAAGTATCAATATATATTTATCAAAATTAATTCCATGGATAGGATACTTTTGGGAAAATAGAATAAAAATATTTACATTTTCCTTCTACTTATAGCAGTGGGCATTATTTGAGGGGTGCTGTGGTGCTGAGTTTAATTGTGTACTTCAAGGCTTGTGAGGATCCTGCCTCTGCCCAGCTTGGCAGTTTCTGTTTTTACTCATACCTCACCACAGTGCTGACTGAAGATGCTACTGGAGCTAGAGGAACCTGCTAAATTGTCCCAGCGTGAGACAGTGCTCCTGTATGCTGAAAAATTCAATACTGTAAAACACAGAAGTACTAAATCCCATGGTGGTCCCCACCCCTCACTACATGCTTTGAGCTGTGTAATTTTTTTATTATACATGTAAGTTTTTCAAAAACTGAGTTGAATTTTCAAAATTCCAAAGCTATTTAGAGAGTTATTTTACAAAAATAATAGAAATTTATAATAGTAGGATGGAAAAATATATATACTAATTAAAAGTAACTTCTAGTGTTACAAAAAATTGAATGGTTTGAATGACCTGACTCACTCAATCTAGATACTGCCTAATTCCTCCTTATTATCTACTTTTTAGTCTTTGTGAATATGCTTTTAGAAATAGCAACATCTTTCCAACACAACTATAAGCACTCTTTTAGTGCCTTTTTCAGGATTATGATGGCAGGAAAAATACAAAAGAGGGATTTATGTTTAGTATTGTTTTGCAGAGACATGACCTGAATCATCTGTCTCATGGTGAGATTTCAATTTGCTGAATCTCTGTTGAGATTGTATAACAGCAGAAAGTAAACCTGACAACTCACCCTCCCCAAAAAAAAAAAATTCAAAACCAAAACAAAACCTCAAAGCAATAAAATCAAAGTCCTATAATATTTCTTTATGCAGTTAAATTCAATCACAGTGTTACACATTTTCAAGAAAAAAAGCTCAAGCAATCTTCAAAAAAGTTGCCATATTCAAAGAGGAATGTTCTTGTGTGACGTATTAAAGACAAAACCAGAGATGACTTCTAGAAATATGAATCAGGCATTTGGAAGCCAGAGTCTTATTACAGAAAAACAAGAAACACAAAACCTGAGATGAATTCTAGAAATATGAATGAGGTATTTTGGAAGGCAGAGCTAAATGAAACATCTACTGCAGTAAAATGAGACACACTAAGAGTTCAGAATTGTAAAATTGACTTAGCATTTCTGAGACCCCTTGCAATTTAACGTTTTCTTCCTCTTAGAATTCTAAATCATGCAGATAAGAATAGACTGTCTCTCATCTATCTGCTTTTTTGGCAATAAGCATCCATTTTAAGGACTCTGTCTGAAAAGGCTGGACTTCCTTTTAGCTGAAATTACATCCACATGCAATTATAATCGCTGTAAGTAATCATATTAGACAGTACAATATAAATCAAGTTTACAAGGAAGCTCCATACATCTTCAAGTTAGTGAGAACCTTAGCTTGTTCTATTTCACTGAGTACCTTTTGTGCAAGTTACAGCACTGACAAAGTGATTTGACTGACAATTATAGATCCCTTCCAAATGACTTACATTGAGTTCTGTTCTATTCTATTCTATTCTATTCTATTCTATTCTATTCTATTCTATTCTATTCTATTCTATTCAGCAGTAATCAAATAAAGCAAGCAGTATATGACCCCATGGGCCAGATTCTTGTGTACACTACTCTACAAGATGCTGAACTTTATCTTCAATAGTGTAATTGCTGCACAGAATTACTCTGTGTTTTAGATTTTGATATATATATACAGATATCTGTTCCCTTTGTGCCTCTGGACAGCCCTAATCTACCTCCAGTGTGTGTGATTCCAATAGTACAGGAAACTTAAGGTGGTCTCCTGGTAGAAAAGGCCAGAGGTAATAAAACCTAGAGATGACCCAGGAGCTGGAGTGTGCTGAGTAAATCTATTTCATGCTTACACAGAAAGGAGGTTTATTTAGACTCATTAAGCTTACTGTGGCTGTTTCTATTGTTGAAGCCAATACAAACTTCTCTACATTGCCTCGCTTATATCTCTAAGCTTCATGGAGGTTTCCTGGCCAGTTTGGTCCCTCCCATTTCTTCTCAGTTGGCTAGCAATTTGTTAGCTCATGTCAGTTTTCATAGTTGATTTTCTAGTTCAGTGTAATTCCTAAATTCCCAGAATGACGCCTGTTAATCCCACTGCTATTGACATATTTTTGTAGACATTGCAAATATGATCTTTAATTCTTTTTTTTTTTTTTTGCTTTTGGCAATACTTACATTTTTCTCATATTTTAATTCTATTATTACAGTCACAGAAATTGTATTTGTGCAAATGCAGCTCATAATCTCTATCCATATACCATTTGATTCAGACTCTTCCAATTCAAATACGAGAAGCAACAAACTTAAGTTACAGTGTCATCAGAAGACATGTGTAGACTCATAGAGCTTCTAAAATTAGGTATATTGTTTGTTGAAATGCAATTGTCAGAAGTGGAATTTACCAGAAAACTTTTGAGAGAGAGTTCCTTTTACCTAAATGCAACAAAATCCACTTTCTCCAGGCTTGATAGATTGACCCAGATGACTAAGACAGTAGAGCATGGTCTTATAAAATAATTTTTATCATAGCCTATATAGTAAAACAGCAGAAAAAGCTACAAGAGAGTGCAAAAATACCCTTTGGGCCTGATCTGTGAGTCAGTTACTAACCCAATGTATGGTGTGTTTACCCAGCTGTATGCTGGGCATGTTATCCAGAAAGATACTGTGAGAGACACGCTTTTTATACTATTATGAAGATTCTGGGTGGCTAAAAGAAATGCATGTTAAATCTATAATTTTGTAGGAGATAATATTTTATACAGAAATTAGAAGGAAATAAAGAAAAAAGAAAAAAAGAAAAGTGTAACTTAGGCTAACCACCCCTTAGAAATGAGCCTGTTGACATAATCAGAATGGTAATAGGGTGTGTATGAAGTAAATGTCATTACATTGCTCACAAGGAGGCAGGGGAGCATCTTGCAGTGGTTAAAAGAGTTAGAAGATGCATGATTGCACCAGCTCTTGGAAGGATAGCACAAAACAAATGCATTTTTCCTGAGTTATTTTTTGCCTCCCATGTAATTCCTTGCAATTAGAGCCTGGCTGACACGAAAGGATCAAAATATCTTTACTGCTTTAAAATACCTATTCACACAGTATATGAATATGCAGTATAGAGAGCTAAAAACATGCTTCCAGTGTGTTTTTGGAGTTTCCAGTTTAGAACAGATGGATTTTTTTTGGTTTAATATCTCCAAAAGCCTCTGTAAAATATCTGAGAATATTAAATGAATAAAGCTTTTCTGGTAATGGATGTTAAGTGCATTCTTCAATAGATATCTGCAGGTACAGGTTAGCAGCTGAGAAAGGCCATCCATTTTCATCTTTTCACTTCTGCTTTCTAATTGAAAACTATTATTTCCATTTAGGAAACCAAAATAATGTGTCTTTTTGGCTTTCATTAGTGCCAAGTCTCCTGTGATAGCACTTGTTCATGTAAAGCTCACATTGATTAGGAGAAAGCATAACAGTACTAGATGCAATAAATTTACTGTTGAAAAAGTGAGAAGGACAAAATTATTTAAAAATTTTCCATTTTTCTGCTCCCCATTTTCACACCATCTGTGAATTGTATTATGTATGTTTCCTAAAACTAAGTACCCCCACTTTGGGATTTGGGAAAAGGTAAAATAAATAAATACTTATACTTCAGAAGAATTTAAGAGACAAGAATAAAACCAGAAGGTACCTAAGTTTTGTCACTCATACAGTCTTTATTTGCATAAAGTCAGATCTTAGACATGTAAAGAAACAAAACCAATTTCTGTAAGGATAATGAATAAGTTTGTGTTTTCATTTCCGCTAGAAATGTTAAATACATGTTTAATATTTACTCAGGTGTGTGACTCTTTTTGAAGCAATTTAAGTATGATTTTTCACATTTCACTTTTGTTCCATTTAAAATAAATTGTCTGATTGTAAATATTTATGTTCCTCAAAAATATTTCCACATTTTAATAGCAAGTAGGTACCTAACTGCATAGTGTCTCTGTTTTAATCTCATCTGTAAAGACTAGTTGTGTTTCTATCAGAAGATATTTTAGTCAAATAAGAAGTTAACAAATTATACATTGATTTACAGAGATTGTCTAGCCCACAACCAAGTACCACATTGAGACTAATTAATCATGAGAAAAATTTCATGCCTTTATACTTTCAGTGGGATTGCATTAGTCCCCAGCAAGACATAATCAGTGGAAATTTTCTTCTGCTGAGAATCTTTCAGGGGGAAATACTGCCATTAAAACTTTGTTTTCAATGCAGATGACTTAGCTACTGTAAACTTCTAGGAGATTTGACTGTAAAGCTCCTTAACTTCTGTATAGTTTTCCTTTTACTGGAAAATGTTGAGAGAATTCCTGTTTCTTGGACAGAGGGAAAAGAAACCAAACCAGCAACCAAAAAAATCCCACACTTTCTGTGTGTCATTTTTATGTTAGTGTGGCAAGTAGAAGGAATCAAACACACATTCTGCCCTAGATTGTTAATTGTTTTTAATCAAGGACTTGGATTAGTCCTTGATAAAAATACAAGAATTCAATTCTGAATATCCTTGAATAAAGGGTATCTTACAGATGTTGTACTCCCAAAATAGAAGAAAGAAAATGCTATGACTCATAAGGTCCTAATTTCATCTTTACTTTTCCCTTGCTCTCGGGAGAAATTACATTGCTTCAATTGATGACTTCTCAAAGAAGCAAAAGATTTCTCTTTTCTGCTAATGTGGATTACAGAGTGATAAAAAAAAAATCTGGTTTTTTTAATAGCAAGAGAGTGACAGGAGAATAATTGATTTTTTTCTATACAACCACAACCAGGAGCTCATGACACTTTGTATCTGCTTATATAGATGCACATAGTCTCTACAATGCTAGACTCAAGATTGTTTCTTTCTGAAATGATCTTATCTTCATTTTCAAATGCTGTTAATCTGTTTTTAAAGAAAGAAAATTTCAATCCATTTTCTTGGTGCATGGAAGTTTCTGGGTTATTATTATTATTATTATTATTATTAGGTTATTTTATGAGGAAAGGAAAAGGGGGTCTTGGTGGAAAATGTTTTCTCTCATGCTTTTGAGCCCTATCACCAGCTTTGATGCTGTCCTCTGGATGGATTCAAGGACCTTCACATTCTTCTTAAATCACGGGGCCCAGAACTGTGCTGAAGGAGAGGCTGGGTGAGCTGGGGTAACTCTGGTTTGAGCCGCTGGTGATGCACTCCAGGATGGGGTTTGCCCTCTTGGCTGCCTGGGCACCCTGCTGACTCCTGCTGACCCTGCTGCTGACCAGCATCCCCAGATCCCTTTCAGCAGGGCTGCTCTCCAGCTGCTTCTCTCTCTGTATATTTGTGTTTTTTCCTGTGATTCTAGTCAAGGCTCCATTGAAATGCAAGTTAATTTTACTGAGACCTTTATAGTGCCTACTGGAGCCAGCTAGTCATACCTGTGACTGATAAGAGAGAATAAAATCCAGCTAGACTTTTACTTTTCAATAAGTATCAGTAAGTTTTCAATAAGTTTTATCTCTTAGGCACTTTAAAAATCTAAGAAACAAGTTATCTAATATTTTATCTTCATAAGCAGTGTTTTTTATTAAAAATACTTTGCCTCCCTTATGACCTTCATAGCAGATATGTGCATGGACAACACTTACAAGAAAATATTCCAGAGATTTATTTCAAATACAGTCTTCTGAAAGAGAAACTTTATGAGGAAGATAAAAATCCATTGTGCATACCTGTTAACACAGACCTTGAACTACTATTTCTTTATCATAACTGCATGCAATATGTTCAGTAACCTGTGGGACAAATTTTTCTAACATTCATGACGAATTCCTCCTGCTGTTTAATTCAGTGGGACTTTTGCCTTTTTAATTTAAGTTATCCAGTTTTCACCTTCAGATTGTTTTCCTTAAAATGCAACGTCTTCTCTTATTGCAGAGAAGGTCACTTGAATCTGAAATAATTTGCAAAGATCATAACAGGAAGCAAATCACTCCAACAAAGAAGTATCTCAGTCTGGTAATCAGTCAGCTATATAGCTGAATCATCAAGGACAAATTGCCTGCATCTTGGTATCTGCCAAAAGATGGTACCTAAGAGAAGAATATATTAAAATTCTCGTATCTGGAAACACGTTCTATGTCATCTTAATGAAGAGAAATTTTATTTAGAAATATAAAAAGACCAGTCACCACAGAAGTTCTAAATTGGTGACATTCTACCCTTTCCACATTTTAGTATTTGTATTTTCTCCAAAGGCAGTACTCAGAATGTATGACTTTGATATACCCTGGCTAAGAGCAATGAAACTGATGTTTTAGGGAAACAATATATAGAGAGATACTACTTTAGAAATTCTAGTGAATCACCTATACAATTTTCTATTTATAAGAAGAAGTAAATAGAAGACAAGGTCAGAAAAATCCTATAATAGATTCATAAAATTGCCTGTGTTGGAAGGCACCTTAAAGGTCATTTAATTCCAACCCCCATGCCACAGGCAGGGTCACCTTCCACTAGACCAGGTTCCTCAGAGCCCCATCCAGCCTGGCTTTGAACACTGCCAGGGAAGGGGCATTCACAGCTTCTCCAGGCAACCTGTTCCAGTCCTTCACCACCCCCAGAATTTTTTTTCTAATATCTAATCTAAACCTACTCTCAGCTTGAAACCATTCCCATCTGTCCTGTCACTTCATGCTCTTGTAACAGTGCCTCTATATCTTCCTTGTGGGACACAATTAGGTCACTCCAAAGCCTTCCCTTTCCCAGGATGAATAATCCCAGTTCTCCTGATAGGAGGGGTGCTCCATACCTCTAATCAACTTAGCAGCCCTCCTCTGGATTCACTCCAAAAGGTCAATTTCCTTTCTTTGCTGGGGATTCTAAGGGGTCTCACCAGAGACCAGAGTATAGGGACAAAACCACCTCCCTCAGCTTGCTGGTCATTCCTCTTTTGATGCAGCCCAGGATATTATTGGCTCTCTGAAAGGCAAGCACACATTTTAGGGTCGTGTCCAGTCTCTCACCCACCAGCACCTCCAAGTCCGTCTTTGCAGGGCTGAGAAAATCAGAACTAGTGATGTTGTCAAATATAGTTTGACATATTTACAATTTAATATATTTTACTTAGGAAAGAACTGAGCATCTTCCCTTTTCTGGTAAAATGAAACATGCTTACTGTTCCTTATAGGAAAAGTAAAACTGCATAAAAAATTCTGAGCAGAGTCTTTGGTTGGTCTCACTGATCACTACCACATAACATTGATTAAAGTATACAGAAGTGTACAATAACAAAAGTCAGAGTCAGCATGTGTCTGAGCAAATTGTGATTTTTTTGACTTTCCTTGTTTTTAATTTGTAAGGACACCTGCAGAATGATCTTGAACTGTACCAGTATTCAAAAAATCTGCATCCAATTCAGTGTGTTGTAAGTTTATATTCTAAATAATTGTTTTCCATTTTCCTGGTTTATTTTTCTTGATACTTCCATGAAACAGAATAATCAATGAAAATAAATCAAAATCACTTATGACATCCTACATGTGGCAAGTCTGACTGGCAGATGTTCAATTAATTTGATTACATTGCCTGTAAGCAACTACCTATACTTTAGCAAATGAGACATTTTACAGAATTTACAAAACATTCCAGAACATTGGTTTAAGGACATTTAAGATAGGTAGTTTGTCCATGAAACTTGAATCCTGAATACGTAGACTCTTTTAAAGTGTGGAAAGCTGCACAGTTCTCTCATGCCTAGGCAAGCAAGACAATAGTCTGGAACATTTATAAAATATATGGGAGATGTACTGGAAGTGCTGTCAGAACTTCAGCTTTAAAAAGAAAATCAATGAAGCAGTGTTTATAGATAAAAATTACTTAGTTTTCTGGAATACATTGTGAGCTACAGTTCAGGGGGAAACACAGAACTTTGAACATTAGACACCCCAAAAGTTATCACATATTTGCTTCTATTGTTCTATAGTGGTTGTGAGATGAAATATTATTAAATGTCTTCAAGTAGAATTTACAAGACAAAAAAGCATTTAAAGAGGTTTTATTAAGCAGAACTGTGAACTTTGTGTATCACTCGGGTTCATTAGGAATCAGACTACATCATCCTAGATAAAGCTGTTCATTTACTGAGCTTCCTCACAGAGAAATGTGTATACTCACGTTGAAAATGAGCAGAAGTAGTGAAGTAGAAAGAGGCAGTAACTTCATAGACATTCAGAATATCAATGGTGAATTCAAGAAAACAAGTGGCATTCTGCAATAAGTAATGACTACTTGAAAACAGCTGCTATAGAAACCTACTACATGATCAACACAAAAGGTATGGACAGAGTCAATTCCCTCTAAAAAAAGGGATTTCAGTGTGTTGTCATGGTTTCTTCAAGCCCCACTCACTCAGCTGCTTACTCACTCCTGTACCTGTAAGATCAGGGAGAAAACAGGAAGGATAAAAGCCAGAGAACCCATGGGTTGAGATAAAGACATTTTAGTAGTGAAAGCAAAAGTCACACACACAAACAAAGCAAAACAAAGAATTAATTTGGTGTTTCCCATGGGCAGATAGATGTTCAGCCATCTCCAGGAGATCAGGGAGCCATCACATGTTACAGTTATTTGGGAAGACAAACACCATCATTCCAAATGTCCCTCTCCCTTCTCCTTCTTCCCTCCACTTTATAGGCTGAGCATGATGTCATATGGTCTAGAATATTCCTTTGGTCAGTTGGGGTCATCTGACCCATCTGTGTCTCCTCCCAGTCTCCCTTGCATCCCCACCTTTCTCCCCAGTCTGGCAGTAGAAAAAGCAGAAAAGGCCTTGGCTCTGTGTAACTATCACTCTGCAATAACCAAAACATCTCTATTAACTTTTGTTCAGCACGAATCTAAAACACAGCCCCATACCAGCTATTATGAATAAAATTAACTCTACCCCTGTCAAAACGGATACATATATGTATTTTGTTTTTAACTAAAGTATTTATAGGGTATCTTTTATACCATATGGGATTATTTAATACAACAGGAAATTAGTTTAAGACGTTTCTAATTTTGTACAAGTGAAGAAAACATACTCTTAATACAAGTGGAAATATTTTAATCTTTCTCTAAATTTCTCCCGTCCTGTTCAGTTACTAAATAGAAAACTAAGTATTTGCTTGAACCTACACAGTTTATTTTTCAAATTGTTATGTATAAAATGGGTGCTTATCTGAAACAGAAGTTTCTTTTTACAGAATTAGTAAGAAATAGATAAATGTTGACCCTTTAAAATAATAAGCTTTTATTACTTTAAACAGTCATACATTTTTTTAATTAAGAAAATACAAGTTTTGGAGAAATTGCATGTGTGAGTTATGCAATTTCTCAATTAACATCCTCTGATATATTTAGGAAAATATGGACTAGTTGAAAAAACCAAACCCAGCTTTTTTATACCTCTTGTAATCCTAAATTGTAGCATCTTTTAAATTTTTGTCTTTTAGAATAAGATAACATTGCTAAGCAGAATGTATGGTTTTCAGATACAGTGATTATTAAAATACTGGCCTTTAAAATAATGTGATCCTAATAGTCATGGTAACAGAGAAGGGAAGAACTATTGAGTAGAATGTTAATTTCTTCCTATGCTACTTTTACACTTTTTTTTTTATATATTTTACACAGTTCCCTAATTTTTTCTACAGTGGAAATAAGGTCAAACATTTCTAAGAGCAGCTGTTACAAGAAATTTCTTCTTGCATGGATGTCTCCCTTGGGCACTGACTCTCTTCTGTCCTGTAAAATAGGAGACTTCCTCATTAAAGTAGCACTTTAAATATTGAAGCATCTAAGACTAGTGCAAAGATAACAATTTGTTATCCTGTAAGACCAAGAAATTTCTGAATGACAACAAGCATTACCTATTTGGAATCATCCAAATTTATGAGGAACATATTTAACACTATTCACTGTTTGACTCAAGGGGAAGAAAGCCCCACAAAATGGTTGCTCCATCCTGAAGTGTAAGAGTGAGGATTTATGTAAAGCCATAACTCCTGATTCTCAGTTCTTTCAACCACAGTAATTTCAAATAGTAATAACTCTCTTTTCCCATATTCTTTTTATTGTTGTTATATTCAGCTTTAATTAGAAGTTATCGCTTGGTCGTGACTTTATTTGGAAATTTCAGCTCATATGAAGTGTTTACTGACTTTGAAACCCTTGCAAAATCTTTGACCCCTGAATTTTTCCCTCTCCCATTTCCCTTTTAGTGATAGATTAGGACACAGGATAGGGAACTGGGAGAACTCACCTTGAACTCTGCAATGAGTAAACCGGAGGTAAAGTTCTTTCTTTTAACACATTCTAGCAAAGATGCAACTCTGGACTGAGAGAAAGCATTGCACACATCTGCCTTCAAGCAATTTCTGCAGATCGTAGTAGTAGACTCCAACAAACTCATCCATTTTACTTATGGCTGCATTAGAACTGGGATATGCAAGAGAACAGGAATGGTGTTTTGCAGCCTGAAGTTTAGAAACAACATGAAAGGAATAGATCAGAGTCACATTCTTGGATGCTTCCAATATAATAAATACAAAATTCTAAAAATAAACATGATAGCATCAGAAACTGTGCAACCTATTTTCTGTGGTCATCAGATTCTTTGATCATCTGTTTCTCATATCATTTTTTCTGAAAGATACTGCTGTAACTTTGTCATATTTCTTATAATGTCTTCTTGTGGTGCCAGGTAGGTTGTGCATATCCCTGAAAAGATGCTCAGTCAAATTCAATCAAAATTATCATGAATGTAAAGCTTGTAAAAAATGAAAAGACATCCTTGAAACAATTAGATTTTTTTCCCTGTGGACTATGCCTTAATTTATTTCACTGCATGTATTTATTCTGTGTAGTGTTTTCAAATACTCAGACCATGTTAAGTAGTGGGTATACCAGATGCAGTGCAAAACAGAAAAGAAAATTTTAAAAGTCCAATATTTTCATCCATTAGTTCCTCTGGGTGTATTCTATCTCCTGTGCCACAAAAAGCGGCAATCTTTGACCCATTGGTGCAGGGATGTGAAATGTCATATTTCCTGAAGGTGATTGCTTTCATGTTTTCCTCCTATTTATACCGTGTATCTTTGTTCGTCCTGGTAACCCAGGAATCACGTTCAAATCCCGTTAGTCAGAGCTGACTGTCTTGTATGTATGAGCATCAGACGTGTCTTGCTCACTGCCTAAGGACAGCAGGGCTGAAGGTTACCTTTGACACGCTTTCAAGGTCTGATTGCACATTGTGCCATAATCATTTTCTGAAGCTCGCTGTGTATTTTGCACATGGACTGGCTGGACAGTTATGTTCAAAGGGGTGGTTGGCTTCTAAAAATAGGAGAATTACAAATAAAATAGGAAAGAGCAAGACTGAATGCCGGGAGCAGATAAAATACTCAGATGCCAGGTAAAGAAAAGGCAGACACAACCAAGTCTGAACTAGATAATCACCATGTGGAATTGAGGCCAAATTTGGTGATAAGGCTTAAGATAAAAGGACCTCCAATTATTAGTTATTAAGTATTTAATTATTTTTATTTTTTAATATCATGCCCTTTAAGTTACTTTGCAAAATGCCTCCTATTGTTGGCTTTTTTGGGTTTTTTTAATTAATTATTTAAAACTTCAGTGCTTTTATATGACAGAGGCTGAGCAACAAGAATATCTGAATGAAAGCTGTAAGTGTACACTGAAGGGAAGGCTTGCAATCTGTGACAGAAGTATTGTGCATGTGGCTATCACTAAGCTGACATCCAACTTGCCCAGTAAAAGACAAGCTCATGTGTTTAGAAAATAGTCTGATTTGGAGAACATGGTTTGTGCCAAGAACAAAGAGCCCATTAAAAAAAATAAATGGTATTTACTTTCAAAACAGCTTTCTAAAAGGAAAGAATAAATAAATAAATAACAACACATTATACATGCATACATTTTCTTCTCTATTAACTTAACTAAAATGATGCCTGTCCTAGTGTTTAGTTATGTTTGAGAGATTTTCTTACTTTTTATAGTCTAATCACATTGTTATAAATGTGAAATCCCTTTTGAAATCCCCTGAACATTTTTCAGATAAGAATATTCAAACTTAATTCATTATAGTGTAAATCTAGATTTTGTGTAAACAAGTTCTAGGCTTTACATGAATGTGGATAATGGAATTTTTATGCATACTTCTCAGCAGTAATATATTTTTTTAAGTGATTCTAATCCTTATCTACCCAATTTTTGGGGCTCAAATTTTATATCCTTTTTTGTCAGCCTACCTTCTGTGCACAGACAGGTATGTAAATTTTAACAAATACCACCATCATTATTGGGGAATAGACTGAAATAACATACATTTATTTCCTCATAGAAAAGAAAATCTTGTCAAAGGCCTTGAAAAACAATAGAAGAAAAACAATTGCATGTTTCTAAGGAGCAGTGTCTGGTGCAGGGAGAATCACTACCTTCCACTGGTAATAACAAGTAGACTTATTGATGAAGTTCTATACACTGCATGGTGTATAAAAGATAAGTGCATTAACATATTTTAATAATTTTAAAATGTATTCTAAGCACATTCTGAATAGTTCTGCATTTTTTGCCACAAACTACCTTTTTCTTCTGAATTTTTGGTATTTTTTGGGCTTTTTTTTCCCACATAAATGCTAACATAAAGTTGAAGGATCAAACTCTGCACATTAAGTTTTTCATGAAGTAGGGATTCCATTGGTTCCTTTAGAAGACAGAAATTTTTTTATGGTCATGGAACAGAGAAACAAAAACTATCACAGCTGTGTTTATACCAAGCCCTGACTATTCAAAGTAATGGTTTGTTAAACGTGAATAAGAACTTCATACATACATGCTTGTTTGTTCATTAATGTCTTTGTGATCAAATTGAAGAGAATTGCATTTAAATACATTGAAGAGATGCCCTTTTCAGAATCTATATATATTTAATTTGTGTTGAATTGATACATTAGATTCTTGTCTAATGTTTATTAATCCTTACTTACTGAGTGCAGATTATATCCTAAAATCTAATCTGAGCCTTCAAACACAACAGAAAAAGCTACACTAAATCGTTACCAGTGAGAACACTGCTGTAAAAACAAAAAGAAAAAAAGTTGGTTATTTGAGTCTTCTTTAGTGCTATGAATACTGACTGTGGCTGTTAGAATATTATAGCTTAAAAATAAAGAAGTAATGTGATGTGTTTCTTATAATTTTCATTCATGTGGAAGAAAATATAATTTGCCCCTTTTCCTTGCCCTGAAGAATGTAGTCTGTTGTGTATCCAAGATGCTTTATTCACGTGGGTAACCACATGAGCTAATCACCGTGCTAGCCAAGAGTGAAGGACTGTTCATATCCCACTGAGTGGAGCTAACTGCAGAAGTGTAATCTAACAGAATCCAAGGAGAAGTGCATGTTAAAGATGCTTAATGGCACCTTGTTCTTTAAAATAAAGGAGACAGTGGGTGTGAATGAGCCATGGCTCAGGTCTTGGGTCTTACAACTGAAGTCAGGAGCAAGACTACATGGAAGAGGTTGCTGACAGGACTGAGGACATTTGAGGTATAGGGGGTTCCTGAGCCCTTAAATGGCTGCTGAGTAAATAGAAAAGCTCTGAAACCCTTTTTTTTTTTTTCTCTGTGGATATATCTAAGGTTCCACTAGAAAGTCTTTCTATTCTTTATGTCTCCCAAAGGGTTGAAGTATGAACAATAGCAATCCCATAAAATTAGAGCTGTTGGTCTTTCCCTGAATACGAATCATGATTCATTTTGAAATCCCCTTAATGGCTTTCAGCAAGTTTATAGCCAGGGGCTGACTAAAAAACAGGAAGGGTGTGAAGTAAACAGGAGCCTTTTCTCAGCAGGCTCTGTAAGCAGTAAGCATTTAGCAAGGAAAAGAGACTCCTTCAGGGAGTGCTCCAGAGCAGGAGCCTAGTTCAGGTGAAGTTCCCTCTAGGACAGCCTTCAAATCCCACTGTCTGTCTTAGGAAAACAAGAAAAAAAAAATGTTTCTTACAGAAATACTTAAATTTAGTTGATTTACTTAAAAAGAAATCAAGCACCTTTCTTTTAAAAATTTCTTCAAAAGAAAACTTATTTTATTTCTTTGGGCTTCTTTTGGTTCTTTTGTTTGGGGTTTTTAGTGGGTGGGTTTTGATGTTTTGTTTTTCTTTTTTTTGTAAGAGCTAAGAATTGTTAAAGGGAGGGAGAAGGATTATGGGATATAAAACTGCAGTGAAAGATAATGATAACATTTATATAGGCTTGTATATTTCTCTTGCAGCTATGCTGGGCACAAACCACAAAAGAATGGAGGCAACAGAGAATATAGTGAGAATTGCAGAAAAATATTTTAAATTAGTAACTGGAAGCAAAAGTCCTGTCCAAACAATAATGACTTGGTCTAAAATACACTGACCTTCTGAGATGATATTATATTATTTTACTTATTTTAAATAATAAAAAATGTCATCAGGTCTATAACAAGTTAATCAAAAGCAAAAGAACAGTGCCACACAGAAGTTGGAACTGACTGTTGGGCTTGTCAGGACTCAAGAAATGTTTGGTATTGTAGACACAAAAATATGCATAAGAAAAATTGTTCTATTTTTCTCTCCAAGGCTGTTTCATAGTCAGCTGTGTCAGAGAAAGTGACTAGATAATCTACAGATAAAAATATAAAGCTTTTCTTTTCAAAATGATTGGCTCAATAACCAAATAAATTAATTTGACACTTGATTCTGTAAGGTGCTGAGCAGTTGGCTCTGATTCAGCAAAATGTCTCCCGTCTACTTCAGTCTCATTAAGACCTCTGTCCATTAAAAATGTGCTGGAAATTCACTGTTAGAAAAAAAGGAAAAAAAGCTCCAAACCTAAACAACCTATAAACCCACAGATGCAATTATAAAAGATTCATTTGTCCAGAAAACCATTTTAGTATTTTGTAAAAATTTACTTTTAAACCTGCAAGGGGTTGCTGCAGATTTGAGTTGAAACAAATTTGAGGGTTTTTTTTTTTAATGTAAGTAGGAGTTTATTTTTTGTCCTTGCATGCTCCCTTTTTTTAGCTGTTGTTATCAGAAATGGGCCTGCTCTTATCTAATATTTTTGAAAGATCAGTCTATTAAAAAGTTATACAGCACCTGTGTATCATTGTTTTATTGAAACATGCAAACATAAAACACAAAATCTTTAATGATGTCTTCTTTGATTCTCTGATTTAGAATATTTGTCTGGTTCAAGTACCTAGACTCATGATAGGAAAGGGTCAAAAAGGAAGGGCTAAGTCTCTAAAGGTCAAGTAGCACTAAATAAAATAATATTTTTATATTTTCAGTGCTTGGGAACATGAGAGATTATAGGAAAAACAGAAGCTGAAATATATTGAGTAAGCAAAACACTGAATAATAACTAATGACCTCCACCCTGAGCAAACTTAAACTCACAGCAGGTGCTTTCCTTACTGCAAAGACAGGTTGTGAGAAAGAACAGAAAGAAAGAATCACCACAAAACCTAAGACTAATTGGAGGTTGAGGGGATGGAATGTCACCTCCTTACCTACCTGCTGCACTGAAATACAATACAGCAAGTTTTGGATAAAGATCTGAGAACCTAAATATCTTGGGAGACCTCAGAAGCCAGACAATGTCAGACCTATAACTAGCTTCTTTTGACCTGGTCCTTGTGGTGGATAATAGGGTGATGGTTACAGTACTTACTTCAGAAGAGTGAAACTGGGGTCATCACCTGTGCTGGACGTTGTGGGAAAGGTGATCAGCAATTCCCTGCTGAGGTGTGTTTCTTATCATTTCTATCTTAAATTTCAGCCTCCTCTTTCTTTCCTCATATTCTCAGCCACATGTTTTCTCAGCTTGAGGAAACGAAACAGTGGAGAGTCCTGTGCAAGAGGTTAATGTGTCTTGATGGACACTTCTGGAAACATGGTGTCACCTCTGCATTGTCTGAAACCACTGCTTTGTTTTACTTCATTCACTTCTACTTTAGACTGAAGTAAATAACATTTCTTGGTATTTCCTATACTAGGTGGTTAAAGCTCATATCTGACATGGGTAGACTGGATCACCTTTCAGAATCTAGGAAAATGGCCTAAGATATTAAATTAAAGAAAGAAGATTACTCTTCCTGTCTTTGAAAGTGATTTTCAACCAGAATGAATAGAAATTGGTTGTTAAATAATTTATTAAATATTTGTTAAATAATGGAGGAAACAGACTACTTGCCCGAAGTTTAAATAAGAAAGCAGAATTTCATAAGAATGAAATGGAAAATAAATTCTCAGAGCCTTTTAATTCTGACAGAACATCTGGTCATTTATACTACATGTGGTTCTCAAAAATTACTAATTTTCAAACCTTTTTTTAAATGTTCCTGTCAAAAAAAAATTACTCAAATATATAATGATGCTAACTGTATCTACAACCTTGAATTGATGACAGTGGAATACTTTCTGCATGGGGCAACAATGTCACCTCTAGAGGACTTGGGAGGTGAAGTCTAGTTGGGAGTTCATCTCACTACGTAGACTGGGAGCTTACACAATTTGGGTATCTAGCTATACGTGGTGTATCCTCTCCTCATAGTAGAGGTAGGTAAAATTAACCCGATTAATTTCAAGCAATCAATTAAGAAGTGGCCAAAGTCTTAGAACTGCCTTCTACTCTGAATTTACTGCAAATAAAGTCTTGGCAGCTCAGATATGTGAGGGAGATGGATGCCTGGGGAGAGCAGTAGCTGTCATCTGCCTTGACTTCTGAAGGGCTTTTGACACTGTCTCCCATAACATCCTCATAGGTAAGGTCAGGAATCATGACTTAGATGAGGGCCAATGAGGTGGATTGGGGATTGCTCCAGGTGAACCTGCTTAAGCAAAGCGGCCTTGATGAGCTCCAGATATACCCTCCATATCCTCACCATTCTGTGATTCCGTGATGTAAAGGATATTTTTTTTTGGCAAATCCTTCCTTGTATTCACAAATAATATTCCATTTAAATACTGTGACCTTCTTTAAAATCACATTTTTTTCTTTACTGTTTTTTGCCATGAAAAATCATTTGAAGTTGTTGTAGTATCATGGAAAGTTAAGTTCACAAAATGTTCTCCTGAGTCTAATCTCAGGATAGAGATTAGATCTAATCTAGGATGTTGTAAATAGTGTCTATTTACAACATTTGTGGTGTTTTGAAGTTACTTTCAGAGCTTTTTGTGCATCCTTTTTAATAATTGAAACTTTAGTAGTAATAGTGTTCTACAAGTTTGTTTATTCTTTTTCAGTCCTGTCATTTCAATGTGAATTAACATTAGCAATGTAATTATTTTTCTTTAGTACAGTCAAATACACTCTATAAAAACTGTTTGTTGTTTCATTTTGTTTTTTATTTTAATGAGAATATGTATATGTAGTTTATATGTAAGTATATGTAGCTTATATGAAACCAGCAGTAGAAGGTGAGGTTTGCATAGCATCATAAAATTTCTAGTGAAAGAGATAAACCATTACTGTCAGTTGTGAAAAAAATATTTAACATGTTTAAGAATCAATGACTTTTCTAAAACAATTTCTTCTATACTGCTGCCATTAGTACAAATGTCTTTTTGGGATAACTCTACCATCTTCAGGAAGCAAGAGGAAAAACAAAGAAAAAAAGAAGAAGCAAATGAAAAAACCAACACAAAACCAGTCTTCAAAGCTTCTAGGAGCTGTTGATCTAAAAAGTGATCTTTCACAGTCAGATAATAGCTTAAGAAGAAAAACACGTTTGAAGCTTGTCTGTCATGAATTCAAAACATTACCTCAGTTCTAGCAAATTTTTGTTTCCTGAAGGGTCTTAAAAAATTAATAGAAGTGAAAATAGTAGCACTTTAAAAATAAATTAAAATCAATTAAAAAATATACCCTGACCTTTTTAATTGGAAGGAACTGAAAACAGTTAAATTATATGAACTGTCTTTTAAGAATTCTTACAGAAACTTATTAAGAAATTCATAATTGCAGTAGATAAAGCTGATTATATTAAAAGAGTAATCAGAATGTTTATTAAAAAAGAGAATATTTATATAATGCTGAATGTAATTAAAAGATAATAACAGGCTTGTTAAAAGCTGTTAAAAAAAAAAGTAAAAAATCCTTTTTTCTAGCACTGTGACTTTCAAGTAATGTCAACCAACAATTCGACTCAATATTCAAGTAAAGTTAGAGCTACTTGAACTAGGAAAAACCTTACTCCAGACAATTCCAAAGGACCTGAGATGTTTAGGGTATTACAATTTGTGTGTTGGAAGTCAAAGCACAGTCTTGTCACTGGACATGGTAGCTCTTTTCAGCTTCTCTGTAGGTGTGATGGCCAAGGATAAATAAGGATTGCAGATGACTCAGGTGAGTTTCTTGGGATACAGGAAGGAGGTGCTATTGCTTGCTGCTGTAAAAATAGTATTTCAGACTGGTTATCTGTTATTTTGCAGGTTTAGACCATTTTTTTTTCTGGTATTTTTTTCACCCTGTAACAGTCATGTTTTGATGGATTATCAAATATGAAAAATGATTAAATGTTTAATGTGCCTCATGGAATATTTGCCTTGTCTGTGATGTGAACTGAGCCATGTCACTACTTGGCACTGTAGTATTGGTACAGATATAATTTTTTGGGGTTTTTTGTTATGAAGTGATCTTATAACTCAGATAATACCTTTTGCATTCTTTATCGTGTGTGTTTATTTTCAAAGTTAAACTGGTAACTTGCTTGAATAAAAAAACCTAGAAATACAGACTTTCTTGCTTTTGGAGCTCTGAAAAGAAGGATATGGGTTGACAAATGTAGAATCAAAACATGTTTACTTCTGATGGAGTCTCTGGAATTAGTTGGTTTTTATTATCAGGGTAAGTGGTTTCTGTTTCTGGGAAATAATTTATCATTTCCAAATAGGAAACAAACCAAAAAAGCAAAATATGCAACCATATTAAAAAAACTTTGTAAGTTATTTTAAAGTTGTCTTTTTAATACTTGCTAAACTAGTAAGCACTATTTAAATGGGGTCATCCATTATCCTTAATCAGCCTGCTTAACTTTGTATTTTTCCCTGAGTTAACTGAAGGAATAGTTTTAACAAGAAATGTAGATATATTTGAGATAAAAATGACATTACTTCATGAAGCACCAAATAGAAGTGTCATAGAGACCCACACAGTGGTGTACACTTACAATGCAAGACATGCTGAATAAAAGAAATCACAATTCCCAGAGGGGGCAGTGTACACAATATTTAGTGGGAACACTGCACACCAATTCTGAAACATGGAGAAGACCTGACAGCACTAACAGCTTTGACAGCAGAAGATGAGGCTCCAGTGTATGACATCTGACCTTAAACAAAAAAAAAAGTCTATCTTCCTAGTTATTAAATGCAAAGAATAAAAAGGACTTGTCAGAATGAGGTGACTGAGTCACTGTTTTCTTCAGCATGACCAAATCCGGGGCAGAATAGGACACAAATATGTACATATACTAGCATTTCATTTTTTGTCCTTCCAAAGCTGGGAATTTATATTATTACGTGTCAAATAAACATTATACCAGAGAAACAGTATATTAAAATATGATAAAATTCATATACTTTGAAAACAACAAATTAAAATGAGTTTATTTTTTGCATGACCGCACTAGCAGCTATGTCTTATTCACATAATGGTCTGGTAGGAAGTTGGATTTATAGCAATAAAACCAATGAACAAGAGAACTCTTTGTCTAGCAAAGGAGAAATTTGTTATTGAAAGTTCCTGAAAAGATATCTAAAGGCAACAAGACAAAAGAATAAAATTAAGTATCTAAGACATCATTTTCCTATTTTGTCATGAATACATAGCAATTTTCAGTTTGTCATTGAGATGCTACATGCATGACTTTCAGATGACATTAGGTATTTTAGTGTAAGTCACCTCAAAAATACTTTTGTGTAAAAAGTAGCTTAACTATTACATTGAATTGATGTATAAGATATTGGAGCAGCTCATGGAAAGAGAAGGGAATGAAGAATCCAAATGAAAAATGAAAAGTGGACTAAAAAATGGTCGGGAACACATTTTTTGCCTTGTGTCTAGTTTAACATCTTGCATTCTATATAGAGCAGGTTGTACTCGTTTTTCATTCATATAATAAATATCTTCCCTAGATAAACAAAATCTTTTATCTTGTCACTTACTTTGTAAATTAGTTTGACCACTTAAGTCCAGTTTTTAATTACTCGAATTGCTAAAATTGATTTATCTTCTACTGTCCCAGTGGGGAAGAAAATGAAGTTACTGGTGAAAATAGCAACTCAGAGTCATCAAAAGGATACATAATTTTGCCATTTCTTTCGTTCTTCAAGTGCAAGGCAGTATTTACAATAAATAAAAGTGGAATCTATGAGATATAGCAGTACCTAAATAGTCTGAATTTTATCTAATGAACCTAATTTTAGTTTTCACATAAATTTGTGATCATTTCAGTTATAAAATACCTACATATATAAATTGATTTCTTCCAGAAAAGCTACTGTGATAGATTTAATATGCATTTGATTCTTTCTCCTCAGTTATTCTAATAGACTTCATCTAATATATACTGCACTCAAGCTCTCTCTCCTTTCTCCAGTTTGGGGAGATATTTTGAATTCTAATGAATATTGAGACCAAGACAACTGGCCTTTAAAATGGAAGGAAGTTATGAATCTCAATCACAACAATTTGCTTTTAAAAACTCATATAGTTTTGACTGAAATTGAATTTTGATTGATAAATCTCTATGTATTTTTCTGTATAAAGATAGATAGTTACCTAGATTTCTTGAAATGTGTACACAGTCATGAGACAGTTATCTTTTACCCAAAAGGTTTCTGGAGGAAAGTTATGTAAGTCCACTATACTCTTCGAGAAAATGGGTGACATTCTGCATTTCCAAATGGTGGCATTTACAGCTTCACTGGTACTTACTTTGCTCTAACTAGAAACAGCATTGGTATGCAAAGTATTTAATGCACTTCGGTAGTTTCAAGATGGTCAACAAATGGGAAAGAAATGAAAAAAAAAGCATCAGTGTCTCCATTAAATACTGATGTTAGGGGCATATTAATGAGATTTTGAATTTTTCTGGTTTTGAAGACATCCTCATCTTTGTCTACAAGTACAGAACATATGGCAATACCAAACATCTGCACTGTCAGCCCGAGTCTGCAGGAGTAACTTGACAGCTATGTAAGCAGCCAACGTAATTTACAGGAGCTCAACAGCTGCTTATAAATGGTATGAGCATGTTGATAGTGATGTCTTCATGAACAAGATCCTCTTTGCATCGTTATGTTTCTTCACATCTTAAAACTGGTTATGCATGTGGTCTGCCCAGCTTGGAGCAATATTCTGACAATGCACCTCACTTACATCTTTCTTTCACATCAGAAACCAGCAGGACATCATACTGTCCTTCGTAAAGGTTGGGCATAAAGAGAACTGGATTTGGAATTTTTATATTAAATTAATATAGTGCATGTAGATATTCTGTAATTTTACTGGAGTGAACAAGTTCATGTGGTTATTTTCAATATCCAGGGATAGGATACAAGTAATTCCTAAGATAATATCAAATTAAATTACCAATTTGAGTAAAATAAAAGGAAATATGATCACTGTGTGGTAAAGAAATTCAGTTCTGAGCCTTTTCCTTATTTCTGGCTAAATAATAGTTTTCCCACAATAATGCAAAGATGCAGATTAGACGGCAAAAGTATTCAGATATATTAAAGATTCAGATATCCTTCATGAACATCATAGATTGACAAGGTCCTAAATAATATTTTATTTCAAAATTGTATTGTAATAGATTTTAAAAATTATCATAATCGGCCTCTACTGATAGTATTTGGGGTGATGGTTTTGTTTTCTCTTTGATTTTACATAGGATTATTTTTAAGGAATAATTTTGAGACTTGTGTTGATTGGCCTACTTAGGCTTCCAACTTTATTTATGGGAGAATGCATCAGCCACAGTGATGTGCAGAAATCTGTCTGTTTCACAGCTAAAAATGTGCATCAGTGGATTTTAAGTACTTTAATTCCTAGATAGAAATATAATCCAATTGATTAGTCATCTAAAATATTTAGAACATTTTCTGTTTATTCCATTCTCTTGCTCAAGTGAGTCTCCTTTACTGCCTCCTGCCTCTTGTATCCCTGTTTGTACAGCTTAGTGTCAGTAGGAAAACATTCTATGAGAAGGATTTTTTCTAGACATGCTCTTTCGCCTAATGTTTGGGACACTCTTCAGTAGTGTAGGAAATGGCATTTCGGTTCCTATGTGGTTGAGCAGAACTGAGAATCAGAGAAAGAGAGCTTGTCTTTTGTTTTCTAACACCCAGCTCAGCTTCCATTGATGACTACAGAGGTTCATCCAATGGATTACAGACAATGGAAATAGAAGGATGGAATTCAGTCTATTCAACAGAGGTACTGGGTCCATTATATATTCCATGGCTTCACCCAGAAAGATAATTTAGTTAAATGACTGGCATTTTCTTGGAAATATCAGGAAAATACAGAAATCCAATACATTCACTTGATATGCTAGAGATGTCCCTCTCTATCTGCCTGGGTTTTGTTTGGTGGTTTGTGGGGTTTTTTGTAAGATTATTTTGAACTCTATGTGAATATAGAGGTCCCATTATGTTGTTTCACAATCCACATGTTATTTATGTTGCTTTAAAAAGATCCCTGACTCAGCTATTGCCACCAACTCTACCCCAGTTGACCCCTTTTTTTCTGCATTAGTAGTCCATTATTTTGGCACTGGTATACTTGGCTTGTCTTTGGATTTTGCCTTATGATGTTGCAAAAGGAACAACATTTTCTGCCAAAGTAAAATAAAACAGCTAGGCTGATGTAGCTGAAATACTACCCATTTACATCAGCAGAAAATGTGGCTGGCTTTTTAGCCATTTATGTTACAAACTTAATTGAAGAATGCAAGGTTATTGACTCCTTCACTTTATCAGATGATGAACTAAAGCCCCAATACAGTTAGTAATTATAATAGTCACTAATTTACTCACACAGGATGTTGGTCTGAGGCCTTGAATCCATGAAGAATACCTGCTGGCAATATTCAGCAAAATGGTGCTTCCTATTTGAGGGATTTCCCACCAGAGCAGTTTGTCAGTGCAGCTGTTCATCATTATGTACAGTCAGCTACTCTGCAGCCTCCATCTTTTACATAAAAGGAAATGTTGCATGATTCTCCCCCTCAGAAACAGTGCTAAACATCAACAAAGTATTTGTGCCATCTGTAAGTTCTTTATGAATACGTGAACATGAATCATGAAGAATTTCTATTTTATTTTTAAAAATTATGGAACTTTCCTATACAAAATAAAATTAAATGTACCCATTGAAATAAGTCAGCATTTAAACTTTATATTGCCCTTAAACTTAAAGTAGATGTGTATTCATTTCTAAGAAAATGTTGCTTCTACTTCATTAAAATAAAATATTAAGCACTATGCAGAAGAAATCTTCAGTTTACACACTCATTTTACACACACCTATTTTTCATTTTTATTGCACAGAACTCTTGAAGTTTTAAGTGTAGCTTTCAAATTTGACTTGTGAGTATTACTCGTCTCAGCTTTTGGACAATATACCTACTCAAAACAGTTTTGAGTAATTTATTGTTGTGATAATTGAGAAAAAAAAATGACACAATATAGTAAAATGATCAAATAAACTACTTGGAAACTGAAAATGGTTCTTTGGGCTGTGACATGAAAAAAGTTTCAGGACTAGAGTAACAACTAAAGTGGATATACAGGTATTATTTCCTTTTCCACCCCCTAGAATACTTTACGTAAAGAGAACTTCCACTGATTGTTCTAATACATAAAATGCCTTCATAACCATATCAAAATATTCTGAGTGTCTAAGTCAAATAAATTGCATGACTTTGTATAAACATTGTGGGTAAAACCCTGACCTGACAGAAAACAACAACAAAATGTTTCTGTTTACTAAATAAAACCTACTTAAAATCTACTGAAGTTAGATTTACTTAGTATCTACTGAAATAGTGCTATTGCTACAATTACTAATGCTATTATAGTATTATTTAAACTGTGGTATTTTAGTGCTAGGTACACAGATTTCCATTACCACGGAAAATTGAATTTGATATCTCAAAGATACAAGATTCATGTACAGCACATTCTAGCTATTGGCAGGAAAGCATATTGCTATTTCTCACGAACACTAAGCATCACTAAATTCTACTTATCTTCAGAGATGTAAGTGCTGTAAATGCTACTATTTTTATATTTTTTGTGAGATTCGAAAGTGCAAATCTTCTTTGTGTATAAACTTTATAAACTTTGCTGTATGCGTTCCTCTAATAATTCAGTCAGAAGTTCATCCTTTAGATGATCTATTTTCCAAGGCCAAAATTCTACTTCCTTGTTGTGCTTTTTGCCTTCTGTATAAGACTTTGACTCACAATATTCTTAGGGATGACAGACAATATCATGTTTCATAGTTAATTGAGAATCTTTTGGAAAAGTGGAGTGACTATTTTTTTTTTCTTTAGTTCCTCTAAGCAGGAATTTTTTGTTGGTTTTGGCTTTGGTTTTGGAGGATGGGTTTGCTTGTTTGTGGGGATTTTTTTGGTTGTGTTTTAGGAGTGGTTTGTCTGTTTGTTTTGGTTAGTTGGTTTGGGATTTTTCTGGGTTTTGTGTGTAGGATTCTTTTTTCATTTGGGATTTGGGTAGAGGTGATGGGGTTTTTTTGGGGGGGGTTGGAGTTTGTTTTCTTTCTGTAATCCTAGTATGTAGACTGAATATATGCTAAGGAATGTGGCTAACCTTTGGTGGTGTCAGATATTTGTGGTCCCTTTAGGTAGCACTCGCCTTTAGGATTCATAACATTTTATTCCTGTGGGATTTACAGAAATGATACCTGGCCCTGTTAGAAAATGCACAGCCACAGAGCATTAGGCTTTCTCTGTCCTAAAATCTAATTTAGACAGCCAGTCATGGGCTAATGAAAGGAGGATAGCAGAGGCACATGGTGAAAGGAGTAATGGATGATAATTTATTTGAAGAGAAGTCATCCTTAGGAGGGTATTCTAGTGGAAAGAAGTAAGAAATAGACAAAGGATGATAGCTGAAGTGAATGTGCTAAAGAAAGGACAGCCAAGAAAAATGAAAATGGAGCAGAAAATGTACAAAAATACAGACAAAGAAATCTCATTCAAAAACTGCTCATAATTTACATCCCTAAATTTGGATTCTACATACCTGCATCTACTAGTCTGACTTTACTGTCTTTGCTCTCCTGGAACAAGCACAGGACCAAGGACAAACTCATTTAATGTCTTTATATCTTGGGTGAGCTTTAGAAGCTTGCCTCAAGAGAATGTTAATGGGAGGAGTGTTTCTGGGCAGTGCAGCCTTTGGTTTGGTTGTTTGTGCTCTCACCAGTTTCAGCTAGTCCTTGTCTTCAGTCTTTTCTCTGTGTGCAGTATCTTGTTTGTAGACCTACCAATCATTATCATGCCTAAATAGCATAGGAATGTAATGGAATAACATGGAAAGGTGAGCTAGCTACTGCATGTTGCCAAACTAAACAAAGAATCAAAGTTTATTTCTGTTTTGATACAAATGGCTTATCAATTTTTTTCAGTGTTATAGTAAATCTTTGCTATTTAGATGTGGAAAACATGGCTTCCACTAAAACTCACTGCTGCTTGGGTATAATACTTGACAAAGGAAGAAAGAACAAGATACTATTTTGTAAACACATTACAAAAAAAAAAAAAAAAAAA
>VXAX01005714.1:426135-518446 GCA_013399835.1 Leptocoma aspasia
AAAAAAAAAAAAAAAAAAAAAAGAGGTGAAGAAAGATAAATCAGAGAGAATCACAAAGAATTTACTGAGTTGGAAGGGACCCACAAGGATCATGGAGTTCAGCTCCTGGCCTTGCACAGGACCACCCTAAAAATCAGACCATGTACCCAAGAGTGTCGCCATACACCTCTTGAACCCTGTCAGGCTTGGTGCTGTGACCGCTTCCCTGAGGAGCCTGTTCCAGTGCCCAACCACCGTCTGGGTGAAGAACCTTATTCTAATATCCAACATAAACGTCCCGTGACACAACATCAGGCCATTCCCTTGGGTCCTGTCACTGATCACCACAGAGAAGAAATCAGTACCTGCTCCTCTGCTAGCCCTCACAAGGAAGCTGTAACTGCAGTGAGGTCTCCCATCAGTCTCCTCATCTTCAGGCTGAATAGACCAAGTGACCTCAGCTACTCATCATATGCCTTCCCTTCAAGGCCTTTCACCATCCTCGCGGCATTCCTTTGGACACTCTCCAATAGCTTAATGTCTTGCTTTTATTGTGGCTCCCAAAACTGCCCCCAGCACTGGAGGTGAGGTCGCCCCAATGCAGAGCAGAGCAGGACAATCCCCTCCCTTGCCCAGCTGGGCACGCTGTGCCTGATGGGGGGCCAGGACAGGGTTGGACCCCCTGGCTGCCAGGACACTGCTGACTCATATTTATCTTTCTGTTGATCAGAACTCCCAGGTCCCTTTCTGCAGCAGTGTTCTCTAGCATCTCCTTTCCCAGTCTGTACATCCAGGGCTGTCCCATCCCAAGTGCACAATCCAGCACTTTCCCTTGTTGAACTTTTTATAGTTGGTGATTGCCCATCTCTCTAACTTGTGAGGACCCTCTGCAGGGCCTCCCTCCCTGCCTTTGAGGGAGTAAACACCTCCTGACAGTATTGTACTGCCTGTGAACTTAATATCTTTTCTCCTGCATCCAAGTCATGAAGATGAAGAGCACAGGGCTGAGGATGGAGCCCTGTGGAACCCCGCTAGTGACAGGTCACCTGTCTGTCACCCCATTCACTGTAACCCTTTGTGCCCGACCTGTGGAACAGTTGCTCACCCATCGCATGATGTGCTTATTGAGAAAGGGAAAGATACAAGTTCTTTGTTCTTATAACAGTAAGATATGCACTTTCTTTTCACTTATGAATGATTTAATAAATTTAAGTCTTTCTCATGTTGTAATTTTTCTTTTCTGTTTAAAGGATTCTCTTTGTTTCCTTGTAGAGTTACAAGTAATTCATTTTATAAGAAACCAAGCACACAGTTAAAGAAGCTGGAAGACTTTCCTATTTCTCTTATTTGCATACATTTTTTCAGAAAAATATATATAATAATTAATAATTTATAGAAGGCTTCTAAGAGTCTCCTGTGGAAAAATAGTTTTAGAAGGATAATGTGAGAATACAACAATATCTCTCTTACCATATGTTTTTTAAAAATCCTGCCGATTTTACATTCATTTAATCTTTGATGATTAGGTTTGTGTAAGAATTTCACTCTGAGAGTGCAATACTACACTGAATCAGAGGGCAATGGTAATGCTTTGTTTTCTGTGGAAGGCAGTCAAATATAGAAATAATCTGACCATGAGTATTTGTGAGGGATTAGGTTGCAAATAAAGTGGGAATTGAAATAAGCATTTTTACTAGACAATATAAGTAGAGCAAGAACAAAATGACTTCTAAGCTTAAAGACCTCTAATAGTGGATATGGAATAGACATCCAAATGTCATTATTGTTAAGTGTGTATATTACTGTTCTCTAGTGTCAGTTAAGACTCAAATGAGAAATGTTGCTAATAATGACCTGTGTACATAGTATAAATAATTTTCCAGCATTGAGCACAGCAGATCTATCAACATCTCAGCAAATTGTCTATTTCTTGTAGCAAAATTTATTTCCAAGTTTGAACTTCATGAACCATTGTTTTGGACAAATTTTGTAAATTTTTTTTATTTTATCCAAGTCTTCATAAGTGAGACAACTTGTATCAATATAAGAGTAAATCTAAAGTGAAGGTAAAAAAACCCAACAACTGTAAAGGAATAGCTCCATGCCCATTTCAGGGTAATGGGTCTGCAGAAGGAGCTATTTTGAAAGAGATACTGAAGAGTTCTCTATAACCGACATCCAGTCAATCTTTGTGCAGGCATATTTAGCTTCTTGCTTCTTAGCTATTTAAATGATACAAAGAACTTCAATTTTCCTCAAGATTTTTTTTGCTTGCATTTGTTCTTTTCTTCTTTTTCCACACCTCATATGGACACTCAGCAATTCCTGCATACCAAGTCATGATGATAAGAGAACAATATATTTTTATAGCACTGATTATACAGCATGTTGCTCTACCACTCATTTTCTTGTGTAGCAGAGAGGAATGTGAAAGAGTACACCATTCAAACTGTTTTGAGATAGACAGATAGATAGATAGATAGATAGATAGATAGATAGATAGATAGATAGATAGATAGATAGAAAAATAAATTAAACCTTCCAATCCTTTGGCTATATTGTCCAGTGCAGGAGTTTGTGAGAGCTTTGAAGATCCTGTGTAAAACTCAATGTATACATTCTACATTTATAACTGCAGATACTCATACAGCACTCATGTATTTTAACTCTACTATCCCCTTCAGAAATGTTAAGCATCTAGTAGTAATCTCTTGCTGTTAACTGCAGCACAGAAGAACTAAAACATAGGCTAATGACTCTTACCACATCTAGAAAATAGGCAGAGCTGTCATTAGGCAGTCTCCATTGACTGACTACAAGAAAAAGCTAAATTATAAGATTCAGCAAGGTTCTTAACCTTAGTAAAGTTAGACGAAGAGGAATCCTATGATGAAAATCTTCCCTGAAGTCTCTAAGTTTGGTTAAACTGTTATAATACCTTAATACCTTCCTTTGAGCTTAGGTAGACATAATTTTCATCACTCTGAACATTTTGAGGCCCACTGTAGAGGAGAGAATTCAGCTGTGTCCTTATTGCTTGCTGCTCTGTGTGTGTTCAGACAGTATGCATAGAGAAATTCATAAGCAGGTGAATTCATAAAAGGATGGTAAAAATCTGAAAAAAAAAGGACAACAATTGAAGACCTAACATTTCCAATCTGATTTTCACTTTCTATGTTAAAAATGCTGGAAATAAAACAAAAATTACTTCCCAAAATGACTGGGAACACATCAAAACTATATTCAAAGTTTGAACTGACTCACATTTTTCAATGTTTAGGGCAAGAAATTACTTTTCCAGTCTTTATGGGGTTTTGAACTGACATTGACATTTTGATGCATGATGTTTAGTTTTTTGACTCCTCTGTCTTCTGTTGACAGCTGAAGAAACATTTAAAATATTTAGTGCTCTACATAATGCTGTAGAACAGTCTATTAAAACTCTAATGTCACCTTTTAATGGAATATTCCTGTGCTAATAATATGATAACTCTTTATCAATAGATGATTCTATGTAGTCCCTGTGCATAGTTCATATTACTAGCACTTACGGTCTTTAATTTTTTTTTATTCCATTTTAAATGAAACTCTCATTTGTTTTAAGGAAGTTTATCCTGAATGAAAACTACTGCATCTGTTATTTTGTTTATTTTATCCAAGTCTTCTTGAGTCAATGGGCACCTTTGTAGGGAGTTGCATGGATGTGGGATTTATGCTGTTGAAGAGCGCCCTTTCAGTGAAGCTTGAGAGAATGGGGCTCACTTCCAAAGATTTGCAAACTTAGGCTTGATCTTGGATTTATTCACAAAAGGATATAAGGACCCAGAGTTCAGTTGTGTTGTGTTGAACAGTTATGTCTCATTGCTTTTTCTGTAATAGAGGGATGATTACAATTTCTCTCACAAATTGCTCAACTTACCTGTCTGAAGTCTAGGAACAAAATTTAAAGCAGGTAAGTATTCATATTAATGGCTAACTGCTATTTTTGAAATCCCTCTTCAGGTACTGCCTAATCCTTTAAGAAGCAAGATCTCTTTCAGTTCTCAATAAAAAGCTAGTCACGTAAAGGGTTTCCTATATCATTTTAGTAATACTCAGAAAATAGCCTTTCATGGGAATAACTAGGAGGGAGATAGAGAGGGAGAGATGTGAAAAAAACATACATGGAAGGCCACTAAAAGCTGTCCAATGACACTGTCTATTGCCTCCAAGTCCAGTTTATAGTATCTCATCTATTCTTTACTTCTGCAACTATTTGAGAGCAAAAGCAAATGAAATCATGACGTTTAAAATTATACATTTTGTAATTTAAGTGATGTCTTAATATTGCTGTGGATGAGAGGAACTTCTTCCATGTTCTCGCCTTTGCCCATAACTCAGATCTGGAATATAAATAGTTTATTGTTGTTTACTACTCATGAGGAGTAGTTTTGCAATAATTTTTTCCTTGGAATTTTTAGGGATATAGTCCTCATCTATAATCTGTACAAAACCCTTAATGTGTTGTTAATGATACTTTTGCATGATGTATTTATAGTAATTTCTCTTGTCAGAGTTTGCTTCCAAATTGTGGGTTTTATACTGACCTTGCCATTGACTCCCTTCTGTTTAGGGCTGATCATGGCAACTTAATAATATCACAAATCTCTTTATGTCAAATGTAAAATGCATCTTATGTAAGAGATAATACATATACGCATATATAACATATATTACTGTATTCTGCATTGGTATATTATGATTGCAGTATTTCTTTGAATTTTCATTTAATACTAACATAACTTTTTATGAACTTTCAGGTTTGGATCATTTTCTCAGGAATAATTCTCATTCTTTAATTCCTGTGATCAAATTTACCTACCTGTGAAACTTTTTAGACTGGCAAAGTTCAGTCTGAAAGTTATGTTGTGCTGTGGTGCTTCTTCTGGGCTCTGATAGATTTTTTTACTGACAGAAGAGCCTTTTGTTAATCCTCCTTCATTTTGATAAACGGGCTGTCATCTGGGGGAGATGTTCTTCCTGTAATATAGATGTGATTGCAACTGGCAAAAACAGTTTCACTTCATTTAACTTTACAGTAATCAGGGAAATAAGCAATAGGAAAAAATCTTGTCTAGTGAAAAGTGCATCGCACCCTGATATTTTCAGATAAAACCTGTTTTCTTCACAGATGGTAAACATTAAATTCACAGCTACTGGATTTTGCATTTGGGAAATGGCTCCTACAGGACATGCAGTCTGATTTTGCAAACATTTAAGAATATGAGGAGGAGTCACTGACTTCAGAAGATCTAATCATATGTGCAAAACTTTCCTTCATAAAGGAAGATTTGTAAAACTGGAGTTAAAGCAGGTTTTCTTCCTTAAAAACAAACAAACAAACAAACAAACAAACAAACAAACAAACAAATAATTGTAGTTTTTTTTTTAAGCTAAAAAAGGTGAAGGTAGTTCTTCATTTCATCATTTTATTTTGTTTCACATAGGGACCTATTAAGTCACCAATGAATCTGTTGTGTTGTGCTTTGTTTTAATTTAATTTCTTTGCCTTCTTGTGACAATGTCCTTTTCACAAACATTGTGAGGCATTAATAAGCAGACAAAATCAAATAGGTTTTGCTATGAACTGCTCAGATTAAAAGTTGTGATAGCTTAATCTGTGCTACTGTCTTGAAATTAATTAACCAGATACTGAAAATTCTTTTTTTTTCCTCTGTTCTTCATTCCATGATATGTAGAACCTTGGTTCTTTGAAAGAGTTGAAATCTAGTTTAACATACAAATTTGAACCATATTTTTTTCAGTGATTTACATTTGTGGCCTAGTTGTCTTTATAATTGTGCCTTGTTTAAATTAAATTATCATTTCTATGTTTAAGTTCTGTTTCTCAAAAAATGTACAAGCAAGGGGTAAATTTCTGTGTAAAATATTTTTGTTTCCCTCAGTGGCAGGAGGAACATATAAATATGAACATGCATAGCATATCAATAATATATTAATTAATTCTGGTATATTCATGGCTCAGTAGTAACATAGAATGTGTTACAGTGTTTCTATTAATAAAAATTAGTGATCTGAAAGGAATATGGGCTTCTATCCCCCTCTTCTAATCACCCTGAAATATGGTAAAAAGCTAATCTATTAATTTTTCTCTTTATTTCTCAGAACATGGTTTGTGTTTTATAAAAATTGAGTCATCATTAGAAGAAAGTAATCCTCAACTATTGTGATACCACTTACTTGTGGTAACCCAGAATCCCTGTAGAAGACACCAGGAAAACTGGGTCAGCTGTAGCATGTATTCAGAGGAAATCATAGGCAAAGCTAATATCCACTTTGTTATGAAACCTAAAATTTTCCTTCTAGATGGAATTACTGGTTTTTTGTTGCTGTAATGAAAAGGCAACATCTCTCAGAGAATTCGAGAGAAGCACAATTTCTTATAGAACTGTTGATTTAATGGCATAATGTAAGGCAGCTGAACTGCCATCCTAAACAAGGACAAGATGAATGGATAAACTATTCCATTTTGTTGTATAGGAGATTAGAAGTTGACATATGAAAATCACCGGTTTATTATAGACCAACAGCAATACCCATTCACACATTGTGATCATCTGCCTCTGTTTCTGGAAGTGAAACTGAATACATTCCAGTGGCTGGCCTCTGGTATAATAAATAGTAGAAGGGAAGGAAAATTTGGTCAGGAAAAATATAGCTTAAAAATTAAATAGATGCATATTAATAGAAAAATGGAATGGAAAGAAGAATTATTTCTTGTAAGAAAAGAAGATTCCATCTATTTACAAAATTGAAAAACTTAATGAAAGGGTCAAATCTGATGAGGGAATTTTTATGCTATAACTTTGCTTAGTGCTGCCAATCTAATTCTCACTCTAAGGATATTCCCCAGTAACTGATGCTGGTGGGTTCATAGTTAGCAATACCATTCAGCAGTTGTACATAGGGGTTTATACGTAATTTTAATGGGTCTGCAGTAATTTAAAATGAATGATCTCCTGGTCCCAGACTAGAATATAAACTTCCCTTCTTTATTGGTGGATTGAAAAATAATCTGTGTGTGTTGAAAAAGTGATAGTATAGTCATAACATCTTCAAAGTTGCCTTTCAGTAGGCAGAAGTGGTTTTTTTGCAATAAAATAATTCCTCACATAAATTTTATGCTACTAGATCTGTTCTTAGAAGGGTTGTATCAACATCATGTGCCCACCTTTAGATTAAAGTATCAACAGTACTTGCTCTTTTGAAAAAACCTTCTATGCTTATATCTCATTTGAATTTGTCTGTTAATTTCTTACCTTTTTGTTGTTGTTTTTGAGACTTTTCCTTGCCAAGTAAGTGAGTTTTTGTGACCATGTTTTTACATTGCAATTAAGTTCTATCTCAATCTGTTTGCAAAATCTCAGCAGACTTGGATTCCAAAATCTAAACAATGGAATTTCATGATATGTGTATGCCTTTTAAGGCATAGATGTATGTATATGTATGTATCTGCTACATAAATGTAGTAGATATTTGTTACCCTTAAGATTAAAGAGACACCTAAAGATCTAACTCAGCTCTCTACACTGACTATTTAAAACTAAGAGAGATGAATCCTATTTTTTTCTTATTCTCCTAAAATCCTGCATTTTTTTGCCCATTCTTCAGTCACACTGTTAATCTCTTAAAATAAAAACCTCAGAATGGATTACACTGTTCCTCATAGGGATGAAGTCATCTCTCTTTTCTTACAAACTGCTTCCTCCTTAAACATCCAAAGATAGCATCAGTTTATCACACTGGAATCTTCTCTTCAGTTGTTCTAAAAAAACCCTAGCCCCTTGGGGCTTTTCTAGTCATTGATTTGTAGGTTACTGCCCATTGCTCCTCTCACATTCACATACATTCCAAAGCTATGGCTTCCGTTCCATGCTCCTGTGTAAATCTGTGCTTTGCTCTGGATAAAGATTTGGATGAAGGAAAAAGAGCAGAATACTAAGCGCGTTTGTAGCTTGCTGCCTGGGTGTTTTATCCCCTTTAGATCAGTCATCTGTAAGATTTATCATCTGTGATTTTCTATTTACTTTCATTGATGAAAACATTTGCTTTGCAACATGCTGAATTAGAACTGGAAGCCATATTCTTCTTTATTCTATTATTAATTCTAAAAGTGGTTTTCTGGGTCGTGGGTTTTCAGTTTCTCTACTCCAGTTTCTTCATTTTCAAAATAAGGGTAATTGTATTTTCTTAATTTCAGAGGCAGGACACCAATAAAGTACTGTGACATGACAAAACCAAACAAATGAAAAATAAAAAAACAAAAACAAACAAACAAACAAAAACCAAAAACATTGGGAGGAGATAAGAGGTGAAGAGAAGGCAGGAGGGAGTGAGATAAAAGTAATCCTAGCATAGAAATTGCTCTGTAGACCTACAGTCAGCAAGAGAGAATTTATACACAGCTGTATGTCTCTGCCACACCTTTTCCATCAGTTCCTTTTCCAGAAGAGCAAAGCAGGGATTCATGCTCTTGTACTTATTGCAACCTTAATTGTCTGAGCAATAACAGAAGAAACACTGACATAGACTTCTGGTAGTTTAAGATAAAATCCCTTGATATTAATCTGTCAAAAAAAAAAAATCTGTCGGGGTTTATTTTAACACAATTTCACACAATCTCTTTCACTTGATATGAAATTAGACTCAGGCGCTAAAATTTGATGTAAATAAGGCTTGTTTTACATCCAAATTGTGAAGTTAGAAAGTTGTGAGTCTGGAAATACAAGGCAACTTGACACTTTCAGATTTCTATCCCTCTGTGTAGCTCAAAAATTCTGTTAAATTGAATGGATATGACCTAAAGTTTAAGACCCTGGAAGCAATAATAATGATGCACTAACAAGGAAGTAAAAGCTCTCAGATCATCCTATGAAAATGAAGAGCCTTGTATCCGTCTATCTTCTCATTGTAATGAACGTTATGTATATTGAGATTTATGCTTTTTAGGGGGTATTTTGAATGCGTGTGTAGGTTTGTGAGTTTGTGTATGTGTATGTTAAATATTTTAGAACAAGCAAACATTAAAAATATGCAAAACATCTGACCAGGAGGTTGGATATTTTCCTGATTTCTAGTCTTCATTCTCAGATGCTATGTTTGGTATCAAACTACACAGAAAATATATCTGCACTGATGTTATGTCCCTAAAGCTCTTTCTCAGGAGGATATTGAGTCGATTAAACATCTTGGGTAAAAATAGAGGATAAAAAATTAAAAACTGTGAATGGGCTGAATGACCCACTTAGAAACATATTTGGTGACCTGCCATGAAATAGTTAGGGAATGAAAAAGACACCATAAAAAATTCTGCATCCTGTTGGGAGCCCTGATATCTTCAGTAAGAATATCAGTACAAAGACTTGTTGTCACAAACAGACAACTAGTGCTTGTGAGTCATTGCTTTGATTCCAAAGTAGCATGCAAGCAAAATTGTCTCTGTTCATAATGCAATAAATTCAGCAAATGGTGGCAAACAACTCACCAGCTTACATAAAAGAACACACTGGCCAGGCTAAGTTAAAATTTTCATTAATTGTTAGGTAAAATACCAATTGCCACTACCTGTTTTATTCTATTCATGTATTCTGTATATATTTGCAGTGCAAAAGCAAAACCCTCTGTATATTACTAAGTGTGTGGATCTAAAATGAGCTTTCTAAAAATAGTCTGAAAAATAATTTAAAAAAATATTCTGTAGTAAGCAGTGCTAGAAATCCTTTGTAGGAATGTTTGTAGAGATATTGGGATGTTTATGTGGTAGCACTGCCTATTAGTTACTTCAACTGCCAATTAGTTGAGTTCAACTCAAACACTACCTCTATGGTCCTTGTGAGTGCCTGAATTCGTATTTAGTGTCTGTTCTACAAAAAGAAAGTGTTTATTAGTAAGGCAGTCAGTGGAGAAGGATAGGCAGCTCTAGAGACCATAGGAAATACTGACTTTTCCTTAGTCAAGTTTTTCCTAATTAAGACAAAGCAACCATCCTACAGGAAGCAGACACTGCTGGGAGCCTTCCCCTTAGGAATTGCTAAGGCTTGCATTCAGGAGCAGGCAGTGTGAAGAAACAGCTATTCTCATCTTACCTTGATAGTATTCACACAAGATATAGAAACCTACTTTACAATCTTACTCAGCCCCAAAAGAGATATTCCAGTTGAGGATAGAATTCATCTTTCTGGTGAACTGGGGTGACTTCAGACAGGCTAGAAAAATCATGGGGCCATAAGACAAAGAGGCAAAAGGAAGGTGTGTGCATGAATAAAAGAAAACTTTCAGAGAAGGGAAAATAATTAAAACTGAGCAAATAATTTTATTTTATTTTATTTAGGTTTCATTTGCATAATTCTTTAAATTCCCATGGGAAAAACACAACAAACCAAAACTGTGAGACAGCCCAGAAAGTAGATTCTGCAATCTTCTCCCATTTATCAATTTGATTTTATTACATTTTCCTTTTCTAGCAATAAATATCACTTAGTGGATTGAAATGTTTGACAAAAGACAGATTTTTATTTTTCAGTTTGTACTTAAGGAACACTAAATACACACACACATACACAGATGTGTGTGTGCTTGTGTGTTTATGTACGTATAAAAATTCCACTGGGGACCAATATGTAGATAAACATAGGGCAAAAAAAGTACAGTTCATATTATAATGAAGAGAGGGAATTACTATTTCTGCATAATAACCATAAGTTATGAAGTTCTGCAAACAGATGTGAAATAATGTATTAATCTAATATTTTTTCACTTTATGATGGCCATTTTAGATAAGAACAGATTTGGAGAAAGAGTACTTCTTTAAAACTATAAATTTTAAATTGGAAAATACAACTTTAGATAATGGTGTGAGTTGCATAGATGCAATGTGCAAGATGTTTCCATCATATTTACATCCAAATAAAACCAGAACAGTAAGTAAAGATAGAAGTGTTGATTGCCATAATTTATTTTCTTCTTTGTGCCAACAATCTAGTGAATGGGCACAATAATCCATTTAAGAAAGAGCTGGTGAAATGCTTTGAATGTAAAAGAAAGACCATAAAATCCTGCTGGAGTTGTAGGTATCTTCAGTAAGAATGTTTTTATTGTCACAAGCAATGTTAACAAAAAAGGGCAAAGAAGGTTAAAGAAAATACTAGAATAAAGAATTATTTTAATCTGTGATTGCTTTGTTTGTTCATGTGTATTAGTTATATAAAGTAGCCTTCTGATCTGTATCTAGGCAACACAAAATTGCTCCATTTTAATAGTAAGGTATGAATGCAAATAATCACTTTTATAGGCACATACTGCAGAAGAAATAAATTACTGGTTTACCCTTCTGTAAAAGGTAAAGAGAAGCAAAAATTGCATTTTTTGAATAAAGGGTCAACAATAACAAGGTTTACTAAAAACTTTCAACAAAATACAAGCTTAAATACGAAAAAGTACTTTAATTTTGTCTCCAGTGATGTAACTTGAAGAAACTTTTGTACACAGCTGTCGCACTATTGCGCAACACGAAACGTAGAGACAGAGTGTAGTCACACTTGAGAGAAGGTAAGGAAGAATAAACTTTATTTTGGTTTTCACATTATATAGAGTTTTGGAAACGACTATCAATTGGAAGGTGCATTTACCACCTCTCTAACTACACTGGTCAATGACAGTCTATCAAATCTTTCTCCTCCCAGGAGAAAGAATGAAAAACAAAAGCACAGTTAGAAAAACATGTGCATATTTACAAAAACAGTGTGAGAAACTCTATCACAAGAATGAAAACATCAGAAGGCTGAAAAAGTGAAGAGTGACACACAGTCACCCTCACTTTTGCTTTTCTTCATGGGGAGGAATAATTTCATTCCTATCAATGCTTTACCTAGACAGATGAGAAACAGTGACTTCTGGGAATCCAAATATGAAAATGAATTCCTCATGCTTTTTTTCTCCTCAGTTTATTTAATACTTCACAGCATTGTATTGTATTTCTTGTCAGTATTCTTTGGAAGCAGGATAAAATGAAACAAAACAAAAAATGTTGTGTCTGGTCATTCCTAGATATTCTTCCTTCTGCTGAACCTTAATCTAGGAACAGACAATAAACAGCAGAAGTGTTTTTAATGTGGTTAATGGTTTTTTTCATTAACTCTCAGAGGACTGAGAGTCTTAATTTTAGGATTATGTTCTTGAATACATGATAATAGAGATAAATATGAAATATGGAGATGTAGAAACCAACTTAAAGAGCTTAGCCAAAACTGCAGAATGTGAATTCCTAGCCCTCAGAACTGGTTTCTAAAGAAGCGATTATTTCTATTACATTCACTTGTTGAAAATAACAAATAGAAAATTATTGGGTTTATAATACTATTTTGAAACATTCAAAACATGAATATTTAGCAGTGTCTAACTTTTTTTTTCTCCACAATAACATCTGTTTCATAACCAGAAGAATTCAGGATGAAGGCAACAAAGTCCATATACTCAGCATTTACATTTCATAAAATAAGATTCATGTGTGCATCTTTTAGAACTGTCTCTCTTAATCTTTTGCTATGTTAAAGAATTTGAAAGCATCCAAATCATTCTAGGAAATAAATATTTTTGGCTTTACAATCAAATTCAATCAAAGCTTTTCAGGCATTTCAGATACATCTGCTAATGAAGAATCATTTCAGAAGATTATCTTTTTCTCACTGGAGTAACCAAAGTAAAGTCTGGATACAGTCATATTACCAGTTTATAAAATTCATCCATATTTTCTTTTGCTGCAGATTGATTTCTTTCTTCAAAATTTTTGCCTTCTACTGCTGGTTGATAATTATCGTATTCTTACAACTACTTTGCTAGAATTTGAGCCCTGAGACCTCTTAGCTTTGCTTGTTTTGTAGAGGATCTCAGTTGCCTTCAAACACATTGAGGATCATTTGGAGTAGAAATTAGCAGAGAGACACAATTTTTAGTAGTTATATATTGAGTGCAGGTGAATCAAGAGTGTTTTCTGCTCTAATGCATGTAAGGTATTTGCCAAGAGAGCTGGACTGATTCCACAGGAATAAGATTCATCTGGGAGATCCTGATAGCATGTTTCATTGTCTTAAAAAAGAAGAGGTAGTACAAATTAGCAAAGCACAGGAACTGCTGTCACAACCTTGGTCAGCTCTGACAGACAGCAGCAGTTTGTCCAGCCATCCCTCCGACCTGCACTGCTTTCCAAGTGGGATCTCTGTAATTTCCATCTTTCTAGTACTTTCTTTAGAAAGTAGTAACTGATCACCTTCTTCCCTGCTCCTTCAACACCACCCTGCTGGGTTGGAAGAGGAGTCCTGTCTGACACCCTTCTGCAGGTGCCTCCCTTGCAGCCCTGGTGACACATATCAGGAGGAGCTGAGGTGCTGCTTCTCATGCCCTTAAAGATTATTCCTATTAAACTTTTCTTGTCTTGTGAAGAGTGACTGCTTAGTGGCCGATCAGAGCAAGACTGTGACTCAATGTTTTAATTTGGCTTCTAGAAAAGAAGCCAAATTAAAACATTGGGTTTTTTCTTTCTCTCCTGCTCCTATCTATAGTAGAAGATTTTCTGAAGACTAATCTTCCCTTACAAAAGTTTGCCCCGGTGAGTAGGGTCCTCCTACAAGTCATATCTCTCTCTGAGAGGCCAAATTATTGATAACGTTGTGAATATTTTCTAGCAACTGATTAAGGACTGAGTTAATTTGCTTTTGAAATGTGTTGTTTTGAGTACGACAGCAGTGAGCATTGGGGAGACGAGGTGGAGGGTATCCCCAAAAATCATATCTGACACTTGGGAATTGTCACTTCATCACTTCCAGTGGTCTCTCAAAAATCATCAAAACTGAATCCATCCTGGAGAAAAAAATTAAGAGCTAGAGTATAATTTGGAGATACTTAGAAATTCCAAAAACTGTTCTAAAGACAATTCTAGCTTAGTCTCTCTGTTCAAGTATTCTTTATTCAAGTTTTCCGACATGGTCTGCAGATCAATACATGCATATGTAAACATAAACAGTGTAATAACTGAAACCATCACTATTAGCTGAACAAAGTAAGTGTATCCTGAGGTTCATAAAAAGTAATTGTATCCTGAGGTTCATAAAAAACCCCCAAACAAATAAAAAGGAGAATAATAATTCATTACTGTTAACCTTTTTATTGATTTAGTACTATAAAACATATATTATTAATCAGAGAAGCACAGAAGAAAGCACTAAAACCCACGCCCAAGAATAAATATATTAGTGAGGAAAATCCCACATTACCTGGAACATTAAATTAAACAAATCTAATCAACATTTCCTTTTCTAAATTATGTATGTAATAATTGAAAATCTAATTCCTCCCTAAGGCCCATAAGTAATTCTATTAGGAAGCCATTATATACCACTTAAGGAAGTTTGTGTGATGTCTATGAAATGGTAGCTATAGTACCACAAACTCAGCTATCAACAAGTGACTCATTAAAATGTCCAAAATTTAAATGTTGGTTCTTTCATCTTATTTTAAAGGACAAGTTTTAACTCCCTTGTTATTGCAACTTTTAAAATCAAATTGAATCCCCAATGACATGAATAATAACATACAAAGAGAAAAATGCTGCCAGATAATAAAAAGTAAACAATAAGTAGGACAGTCTCCCATCAGGGCCACATTTCATAGGATAATGGTCATTTCCACCTGCTAATTTATGTTGCTATAATGTTATTTATGTATTATATTTTTATGTTTGTGATTTATGCATATATACATAGTATTATTGAGAATAAGCCTAACTGAATGCCTTGCAAAATCTCCAATTAACTAAGAACTGCAGATTCAAATCTTTGAAATCATCAGATTTTGGCCAAAACTGGTACAAAATAGAAATAATATTTCACCTGTTATGATAATGTCTTAGGACAAGACTGATCATGACCTTCCAAATTTATTCAGAGCTTTATAGAAAACCTATGATATAATGTGCTAAAAACAATCAAGCAGCTGCATATTTTCATTGATTGGAGCATAATGTATTATTTTCTTCAATATTTTTTTTCCAAGTTGAAGGAATGTCCCAGATTACAAAAAAAAAAAACCCTGTCTAATTTATGACTCCACTTTATCAAAGTCTTCTGGCAAACATTGTAGTTATGGATGTTTTGTTTGGTGTTTCCCTAGAGTTGCTTTAACTTAGAATAGTCAAAGGATACTTTAAAATATTCTGATCTTTTTTTAAATGATTGGATTACTGAGGCTATGAAAGCAATAAAAGGAAGGTTATATATATATATAACTGAAAAGAGGAAGCAACACAACCCAGTGAGGTAACTCATTATGTCTTGCAACAGAAAATGGTGCATAAGAGGGTGAGAATTGTCCATGGAACAGAAGTGACACCCTTCCTAATGAACACTTGTTAAGCACCACCCTTTTCCCTGTGCTCAGTCCGTGCAGAAGTCTGCTATCTGAAATCACACTTCCTTTTCTAACTGGTTCGTGGTGTCTGGCAACCTAGGAGGCATGTATTTTTTGCTAAATGCTGCATTTTTGCATTTTCCTACTTTTTTTACCCCACCTGGAGTATTCTGCACAGCTCTGGGGCTGCCAACCTAAGGAGAAGATGGATCTGTCTGAAAAAGTCCAGAGAAGGGCCATGAAGATGATTGGAGAGCTGGAGTACCTCTCTTATAAAGACAGTCTGAGAGAGTTAAAGTTACTGAGCCTGGACAGGCGAAGGCTCTGAGAAGGCCCTGTAGCAGCCTTTCAGTGCCTGAAGGGGCTGCAAGAAACCTGGACAGGAGCTTTCACAACGTGTAGTGACAGAGCAGAGGGGAATGGCTTTAACCTGGAAGAGGAGAGATTAGGAAGAAATTCTCTGCTGTGGGTGTGCTGAAGCACTGGAGCAAAGCAAGCCCGGTGTTTGCCCGGAGAAGCTGTGGATGCCCCATCTCCGAAAGTGTTCAAGGCCACGTTGGATGTGGCCAGGTTGAGCAGCCTGGTCTAATGGGTGCTGGTGGCAGGGGGTTAGAAATTACATTTCTCTTAAAAGTAACATTGTATAAAAGCAACAAAATATGTTGGGCAATTTCTCTTCTTAAATACTGAAGAAAAAATTATTTACTTCATGAAGTTCTTAACATTAACATTGTGAACCCTTTCTTTCTCATTTTCACAGTGGCTTGTAAGCACTTGGGTTTTGACACCAGTACATTAATGCAATGATATTGTCAGCTTGGTCAATTGGTGCTTTTCCTACAAAGAAAAAATTACACCTAATATCCCATAACCCATTTATTGGAAAGATTCTAACCTTTTGAAGGTTATTAATAATTAAAGATTATTAAAGATAAAAATCCCCTTGCTGTTTTTAAAGCTGGTGCTTGCCATTTATGACATGCAGGTTAACTTTCCTGTCATTTTTAGGGGTAAACCTAATGTCTTTTTACATCTTTAAAATATGTAAAATTTCTATGTCTTATTTTTCTTTTAAGGATATACAGCTACAGATGTTGTGTCTTCATCATAATATTGATTGTTTAATTGAAAAAAATTGAAAGTATGTTAATTTAATCTTAGTTTCATGTAAATTTCATCTATATTTTATAATGAAAATAAAATAATTTCTAGCTTTCATAGGCCTAAAGCATTTCATAGGCCTCTCTTCCGGATGAGACAGGCACTTCTACAAAGCGACCAGATGCTTTTGTTGCCTTTTTCCCAACCTGGAAATGAAACTCGAGATAATTTTAGTAAGGAGGTAATATAAAAGGGGATCTTTATTTGAAGGCCTTCGTGGGCAGTCATGGAAAGATGCCCACAAAAGCCCACCCCAATGGGGAGGAGTACACATTTATAGGTTTTAGGAAATTAGCATAATTGATAAAAAGTACCAATTAGGAGGACATGTGGTGATGCAATTCCCCCTCAGGTCCCCCTTCAGCATGAGCTGTACTTTGTCCATGAAATGTATCTCAAAGAGTTGTTCTCGGCCTTGGTTCCCAGGTAGAACCACTGGGGCCTTGTATTTCCTGGAGCTTGGAGCTCTGGAATTTGTCTTTCTGCTCAGGGAAAGGCCATGGAAAAGTACTGAGAAAACTGGCTACTGATACAATAGGTGACAGAGTTACAAGTATATGTGTGAAGAATACAAAGAACATAGAAAAAAGGCAAAACCCAAACGGCATCACTTTAGAAGTGAAGATTGTGCCATAGCTATGGAATAATGTACTGGGACAGGCTGGGATGGAATTCAGTTTCTTCAGACCAGTCCATGATGATGACCAGTCCATATTCTGTAGTGTTGAGAACAGACTGATGTTGTGGCTGTTGCTGAACTGTGCTTACACAGGTCCAAGGCTTTTTATTTTTCCCATGCTACCCCAGAGACAATAAGCTGCAGGTTGACAAGAGTTTTGGGAGATCCAGGACAGTGGACTCACACTGACCAAGCAGGTGTCCCATGCTGTATCATCACACAGAGGACACAATGTGAGAGGAAGAAGTGGGGTGGGTCTGACTTCCAAGTAGCTGTTGTTCAGAGACTGGCAAGGCTTCACTCTGCTTTTCGGAGGTGTCAAATGTAGTCCTTTCTTTTAGTTACTTTTTTTCAGTTTCTTTCACTTTTTGTGCTTTGTCTCAATCTATACGTTTTCTTGTGGTTTGTTTTTTTTTTTTTTTGGATTTCCTCATCTGAGAAGAAAGAGTGTGTAACTGTATTACTGCTTCATAGGTAGTCATGGCACATTTTTCTTGTTAAATGTCTTTGGATTTGACTGTCTAGATCAGTGATTATGAAATATTTTCAAATCATAGGCTGATGACACCAGATATTTATTAGTCTCTCCTCCAACACACACACTTTTTTTTTTCCTGGCAATAACATTCCCAGAGCAATGAATTGATTTTAGTTTAGTATATTTTACTCTTAATCAAGCTGTTAATAATGTATTCAACACTAATCTTTTTTATCGAACCTACTGTTTTATTGATTGTATGTTATGTAATGGCAGGTTTAACTTGTGAATATTTGGTTAAATGGTAGGTAAGAAGACAGTAGATCAGTGAATGTGTTCTGAAATGTTTGATGCTGTCATTGTTATTTACTATATTTTAAAAAATCTACATTCTTAATGATTGGCAAAAGCTTCTTCAGTGACACTTCCTATAGAGTTTTGTACTACTCATGAATAATGACAATAGAATTGAATGGTGTGAATATCTTAAACCTCTAATATTTTAGGTAACATTCATTGGACTAATCTCATTGCAAAATAGCTTCAGAGTATTTTGCAATGAAAAAGACAAATTTAAGAGCAGTTTAAGTTTAATGTACTAATTTCAATTAGATTCCTTAAAAATATTTCATTGTAGAATATCATAATGGCTTGGCTGGAGGAAACTGTTGATCTCCCTGGTGTTCTGATAAATTTATGTTAAGAAGCTTTTCACTGTTTAGAAATATGCATGAAAGTAGGTTTTAAATTTTGTTAAAATGTATCCCGTTGTTTTTTCTCATTCTTTTTCTGCTAAGTGTTCTTATACACATTTATTATCGAGGACGTTTTCAGCAGACTTTTATGTGTTTGAGATTGGATGTTTTCCTGAATTGTAAAAAAATAGATTTTAGTTTTCAGTACTGAATCAATATAGAAACAAATAATAATATTCTCACCTCACCATCTCTGGTTTATTTTTTTGTACTGCATGTAGTAATGAGATGTTTTTTCTAAACAAGCAGATTTATGTTTTACTTTCCCAATAGAAGTAATTGAAAATAATCCATCAAAGCAGAATCAGAAGAGACTGTTTTCTTAAGCTTAAACTAGACAATTGAATTAAAAGCACCACTGTCCTTTATATTTTAGCATAATCTATGAACTCATACGAAAACTGTAAGCTGAGTTATCGTCACTGCTTGTTTCTCTTCACTTACCATAACCTGAGTTAAAATTTAAATGAGTGTTATTTGCAGCTGGATAGGGTAAATAGCCATAGCATGAAGAAATTCCCTTTTGTGACCACTGCTTCAGAATCACACACTATCCTATTACTTAAGTTACTGAATATTAAAACATTTGTTTTGGCAGAGCATATGCAAATTTCAAACCAATTTGCAGCTGGAGGAAGGCATTGTTGTTTTGTTTTCAGGATGAAGAAGTATCCGTGTAACATTATTTCTGCACCGACCCATACATAGCCAGTTGACAGTCCTCTCATTTGTTTTAGTCTCTAGGTAGAAATTTCAGGTGCAGCCATGATGCTTATTCAGCTTTGCATAGGCCAGTCATGCTGCAGGAATTTGGGGTTTTTTTTCTGCTAAACCTGTGCCAAGGACATCATCAATCTATCTTGCATCCCACCAGCTTTTCAGTAATGTTTACATCATACTGTTAATAGACGTAGAGACAAAAAAAAAAAAAAGAAATATATAGTTATGTTGATTCCAACCAAGATATCATCCAGCCAAACACCCTGCCTCCAAACACTATTGGGGATGTTAAGGAAGGGCAAGCGTAGGACAAACTTACATGATAATTCCCTCTAATGCTTCTCTATTCTCCAACTATTTATATTTCAGGGTCTTCCTGAACCAACTGTAGTCTCTATGTTCTCAGTAATCCCCAGTGAATTTTACTTTGCATTTGAACTGGTCCACTTTTACAGTGGTAAATATGATAGGCACAGACAAAATCTATTAGAAAATATGAAGGCTCTGCTGTATACTTGCCATTTGCTCTTTACTTTGAAAAGGCCCTACTCTGGTATTTCACAAATGTAAACAAAAAAGACATGATTGTACTCCAAAGCACAGTCTCCAGTATCTTATTTATATTGCTTATGTCATAGTTCTGATCAGTTGCTGTACAAATCAATCTTTGTATGTCACCTGACTATTCAGGCTTGGACAGCAGTCATGAAAAGGCATAAAGACAAAAGGAATGTGAACTCAGAAAATGCAACAGAGGCTTAAAAAAGAGGACTTAAATAGATCAAAATGCACTAGCTTGTTGATTTTCTACAGATTTCCTGGTTATTAATTTCTCACTGTGACATCTTGGCTGTTTAATGTGCCTTACTAAGTTTGGCATTATTTTTTGTCTGAGGGCTCTGTCTCAGAAATTAAACACTTTGTTTTTAAGAAAACCTGGGAAGGGCAGAAGTTGAAGCAAATCTACTTCATTTGCAAAGGAAAGTATGTCTCATTTCAAGATATACTTTTAAAATTGATTGTAGTACCTAGTAAAATTCATGACAGAATCAAGTTTAATTTTTCATTATTTATATTTTCCCTTCTTAAATAGAAAAAAACCCATCAAATACAATTGATTGAATTTCTGATTTAATTTAAATCTAAGAATCAGTGCAGTTTACCAGTACCAAAATGTACTTGTAAGTTTTGATACTATTTCGAGGCAGTAATATAATACCAGCTTTCACCAAGGCAACCTCATCTGTTTCCACTGGGAAACAGTCTCCCAGCTTTGGGATTTGAAGGGAGGGAGAGAGAGGGGAAAAGGCACAAACCAGTGGAGGAACATTCACAGTTGAAATTTAGGCTTTCAGCCAGCTATCAAATTGATTTGATATGCATTAGGCCCATGGGGCCAAAATATGAAGATAAAGAATGGACTTTTCCTGCAGTGATGTATTATTGGGTATTACCGCGTGCAAAATGTCAAAGGAAAGTTGTGTAATTTTTTTTTTTTTATAATTTAAAAAGAATGAGAAAGTAGGTCATATCAATTTTAAAATTGAAGATTACTGCAAGATTGCAGTTATCTTGGTGGTTTTATTTATCTCTAAAGGTGATGTCATAGTTCTCAGATCATAATTTACGATCTTTAACATAGGTGTTTAGGGGGTTTTCTCCATTGCCTTTATTTCTTCCTAAAATCTGTGTATGTTAGATTGAGGTTCTGTGGTTGGAAAATATGATTTTGATCCTGACCATGTTTACACCAGTGTTTTAATTCAGATCAAGAGTGTATTTCCACAGAAAACCTAGTACTGTCACCACTCCTTGCACATTTTTTTCACGTTGCAGAGAGTTTCTTACAGCTTGGGCCCTTCCAGGTGAGCCTCAGCTGGAAGATGTCCTGCCCCTTGTGCACAATGTCCATGAGAAGTCATGGACAATAGCTTGGTCATGGTAAAATAAACTGCATGAAATGTGTACAGTGTGTACAAAAAGTAAATAGTCAGTCTCTTTAGACTGACTCTTGAAGGTCTGCCAGCCATAGTAGGGATGTGTAGGGATGGCCTCCAACCACTAGACAAGGCTGGAGCTGAACAAAAGTCAACTCTTTGGGTGGATTTTATAGATATTTTTCTCTTCTACTTGTCCCTGTGGGTCTCTGCATAACATTTTAGTAGTAACGGGGAAATATCACCATGATTATCAATATGTAGTATGTTGGGGCTTAGTATCTCAGTAGGATTTCTGTAGCATATGGGAAAACCAACCATAAAGATAGAACTAGGGATTTCTTTTTGCCTAAGTGGGATCTAAAGGAGCCTTGTGTGTATCTTTGTGTCTTCACTTTGTTACCAAAACAGTGCAAGTGACAGCATGTAGCTTTTGAGTACATGCATTTTTAAAGGTCGTAGAAGAGGAAAATTCCCAGCAATTTCCATTTGTAATCTTTTTATCCTTGGCTATTTCTATCTAGTAGTTTAAAATGAAAGAATTTTTCTTTAATGTTTTTCTTCATAAAGTCAGATATAAATAACAACAGTTATTTCAAGAACTTCAGTTTAAAGAAGCATTTTTGTCTCTTCCCAGAAGTAATATAGAAAAAAGTAAAAAAAAAAAAATCTTAGTGTTGTGTATTTCTGGACAAATAGTTACTCTTTACCTGAATTTCTTCAAATAGCTTTGAAGAAATATTTTGATCTGGTACTCAGAGCATGAAAGAAAAGCCTCAGCAAGAAAAGACAGATTTATGAATTCAGTTTGTGTAATGTGGGGCTGACTCTTTGCCATAGTGATTAGTTTTTAAATTAAGAAAATTTGTTCTTCCAATTAATGAGAATCAGCAGACACCTGTGGAAACAAAAAAAAAATCTTCATCTGTTGAACATTAGATATTCATTGACTGCAGTTTTATCAAGTTCACCTTTTAGTACATTTGGTAAGAATTCAAAATTATGAAGTTCAAACAGCTTTAGTTTGATGCTGCTAGTAGAACTAAAACAGGTTTAGGCTCTGAATATTAATTACCATCCTACTTTAAAGGTTACAACACTCTCTTTATTCAATGGATGTCATAGTTCTGATTGAATAAAGCCTTAATTATAGAGTATTGTAGAATATTGCAGTGAGCTGCAGCAACAAAGCCAGCAAGCGGGTTATTCTTTTTGTGACAGGCTTAAAAAGATAATAAAGGCATGTGAAAAAAGAGAAAAACACATCTGTTAAAAAAAATAAATTGAGACAATTATGGATTAAGAGTTTGTTTATTTTTTCTTCATTTACACAGAAGAGAAGAAAAAGGTTACTGCCATTCTTATGACTATGCTTGCCATTAGTAGAGATTTTTAATTAAATAGCTTAATCATGTTATTTAGCAATATGGATATGATTTGTATTCTGCTTCCTCCATTATGTGAATACCTTCCATCGTGTGTCTTTTCATTTTTCCTATAAACAAAAAAATTATTACAGCCAGTGCAAAGAGATCTGTTCTCCTTTGCCACAGCCTGGGAAATCACCTGCAAAGACTTTTTCCCTGGGGGACCTAAGACTCACCTTCCAGTCAGGAGCATGGAAGTCTACAGCAGGCTCACGAGGTTTATGATAACAGACTTTCATTTCCAACTGCCCCAGACCACAGATCTCCTGAGTCCTGGGTCCCCCTTCTAGCAAATTTTTCTCAACTGATAATTAGCTGGAAGAAACCTGCCAAGAGACGTCCTTGTTTTGCCTTTGACAGCTGTCACTGGTGCTTAAATCAGTAATGTCCATCTGAAAACTTCCATATGCTGTAAGGTATTTCTAACAGACTTCTGACTTTGCAGCTGTCTAACAGGAAAAGGTCTGTGGGAGTCAAAGAGAGGACTGTGAGTACATGGCTCAATGTGGTAATTTGGACATAGCACAATGTCTTAACTGTGAATGATAGGCAGCAGGGATAACTGCAATGTTTCACCTTAGCTGGTGTCAAAAAACCAAAATTAATCTCAGTCCTAATCTTATGGTCATTTTGTTCTCAGTTGCAAGACAAGCAGCAAACATGTCATGCTTTTTTTTCTAGAATCTGATAACCACAGTACAGGAACAAAAAACAGCAGCACAGATTTTCCTGCAATTTCCAAAGAGAAAGACAAGACCTGATTTGTTCAGATAAAATCTCCCCACCAAAGGCTATATTGCCATGGATTTACCTGCTATCTTCCTAGTAAATATCCTCTCTGAAATTGAAGTGTAATTTTTTTTCCTAGGCTTTTTCATGTTCCTTTTACTATTTACTTCAGCCTTCTTTTTTCTGTTTCTGAGTACATTCATCCATATCACAAATACAGAAATTTAAAGAGGTATGTAGCTCAGGACAATTTTGATAAGAAGTATTTAAATTAATGTGTTACAGAGTGTTGTTCTCAGTCACAGACTGGCTATCTCACATCTTTGCCCAAAAATGAATTTCCTAAGGTTTTGTACCCTACTCACATCCAGTTATAAAATGTTTAAAAACTTTCTGTATTGTTGCATTGTTACAGAAATATTTCAATAAGGAAATAGTGATTCTTCATAAATGGGATCTCTGAAGTAGGGAAAAACAAACTCAAGCTAAACAGCACACAGAATGAGTTTCTCTGCTTGCTCAGGAGACATTTAACTAGGACTGTGACCTTTAAAAAGAAGAAAAAAAAAAGTACAGAAGATGAAAAGATGGGAAGATGTGTTGTGAATATGTAGATACCCTGTAGCTAACTGTATCTGGTGAACTAAAATTATGGGGTTTTGCCTTATAGGTTTTTTAAGTACTGGGGACCAAGCTGCAAAAGGCAATTATGGATTGCTTGACCAAATCCAAGCTTTACGTTGGATTGAAGAAAATATTGGATCTTTCGGAGGAGACCCGAAGAGAGTTACTATTTTTGGATCTGGGGCAGGAGCTTCCTGTGTCAGTCTCCTGACACTCTCCCACTATTCAGAAGGTAACAATCCTCCAGGCAAAGTACTCTTTTTTTTTTTTTTTTTTTTTATTTAATGTTAAAATGTAGTGAAAGTGCCAAGTGAGGTAGCTGAATTAGAATTACATGAATTCAAAATTATGTAATTCTAATATGGATGTAATTTTTGTAAAATACCTACTAGATAGAATTCTGGATTTGTATTAGTCAACATAAATAATTTATAAGGAAAACTAAATGCTATTACAGCATAAATCTCCTGCAACAAATGCCATGGGCAATATACTTTTTCTAGCTTTATCAACAGATTCCACTGACTTTTCTATCAAAAAATTTGCCCTAATTAAAATGGAAAAGAGCAATGACCTTTTTGATTTTTTGTACACTCTTGGCTGCACTTCCAACATATATGTAGATGCTTTCCTTACTTGGTAAAAACATAACTAAGCCTTATTAAAAACTGTGTTTAACTCCCCACAAGTACTGTGTGATCCCACACAGTGTTCTTAAGGTTTTGGTAAGTGAGCTGTGGGATTTCTCCCCTCAACACCTCACCCTCTGACAAAAACTAAACCCAGACTCCAAGAATGTACAGTACCAGTACTGAACTGTAAATATTCCTGGCAATAAGACCAAACCTACAAAGACTTGCTAAAAGACAACACCAAAATATCTGTTGTATTTTTTAATCCATGCCATTTCTATCACATTAAAACAGCCAGAAATTTGTAACATAATCTGTAGCCAGAAGTTATATCAGGAAGGCTGGAAAACACACCTAATTTTGAAATACATAGAATTATGCTTGACAATTCAGTCTATTGATACAAATAAAATTTCAGTGAATAACTGTTAAGCAAGTCATGCCAAAATCAAGCAGATGGAACCATGAAAAGCTTAACTGATTAAATAATTGGAATTTTGTAGTGTGTGCATTCAGTAATCGTCTTCAAAAGTATATCAACAAAAGCCCCACATGCTTTTGTAGCTGTTACTGTCTTTCGCATTTTGAGAACTTGACGGTAGAAACCACGTGCAGAAGACACCCAAGTATTTCAGTTTAAATATAAAATATTAGTGGTCATTTTAGTGGTCTTACCAGAAAACAAAAGCCGGATGGGGCAGATTCAACAGTAAGCTCCCCTTGCTTTTCAGTGCTTTAAACAAAGAAGTTCTTCAAACTGGGTTTTCATTTCTCTTTATATTAGTGCACATAAAACAACAAGAAAGAACCATTGACTATCATCTTACTCTCTTGCAAAACAATTTAAATACATTTTAATTCAACATATAGACAGGGTTACACACACAAAATTCAACATATAGGCAGTGCTAATATATACACACAATAATAATTAAAAAACTAAATGGTAAATTAAAAATGTCAGAGTAGAAAATTCAAATGTATGAAATTGCTTTTAATAGAGGAGATTTTTTCCAGTTAGTATGATGTGCAGGTTTTGTGAAGAAAATGAGAACATGTAATTTTCATTTGACCTTTAAACTACTCAAAGGCACATTTATGAGTGTCATTTACATGGCAAAGAGCATATGATTGCTTTTAGCTGCCAGTCCTTCAAAGAAATTTTCACAGGACTACAAATGTGGTAAAGCCAGAGGACTTCCATCAAAGACACACTAAAACTGCGGGACAGGAGTGAGCTTTGTTCTTGAAACAGTAACCTGAAACCTTCATGCTTTATGTGTTGAGCATCAAGAACATGAGAGATTTTAATTAGTAGCCTATTCTACATAGCATAAAAAGGGAGCAGTGAGTTGGATCTATGGAAATTGATTCAAAATTTCATTGTGTGCATACTTTAGGGATTCTATAATCAAAGCTTTGTTTCCTTTGTAAGAAATACTTTTAATTTATATAGATATATATTTTTTTTTTTAAATATCTAATTGGATCTGTATTTAAACAATTTGCACCTGCAGGTTTGTTCCAAAAGGCAATCATACAGAGTGGAACAGCCCTGTCCAGCTGGGCAGTGAACTATCAGCCTGCCAAGTACACTCGGATATTGGCAGATAAAGTGGGCTGCGACATGCTGGATACCACTGATTTGGTTGAATGTCTGCGGAATAAGAATTACAAAGAACTCATTCAACAGACTATCACTCCAGCCACGTACCACATTGCCTTTGGGCCTGTGATAGATGGAGACGTGATTCCAGATGACCCTCAGATTCTAATGGAGCAAGGGGAATTCCTTAACTATGACATAATGCTGGGTGTGAATCAAGGGGAAGGTTTAAAATTTGTGGATGGCATTGTAGACAATGAAGACGGTGTTTCTCCCAATGATTTTGACTTTTCTGTCTCCAATTTTGTGGACAATCTATATGGTTATCCAGAAGGGAAGGACACACTGCGAGAGACCATTAAATTCATGTACACTGACTGGGCAGACAAAGAAAACCCCGAAACAAGGCGGAAGACCCTGGTTGCCCTTTTTACAGACCACCAATGGGTTGCTCCAGCTGTTGCCACGGCTGACCTGCATGCCCAGTATGGATCTCCAACATACTTCTATGCATTTTATCACCATTGCCAAAGTGAAATGAAACCCAGCTGGGCTGATTCAGCTCATGGTGATGAAGTCCCTTATGTATTTGGGATTCCTATGATTGGTCCCACAGAACTGTTCAACTGCAACTTTTCCAAGAATGACGTCATGCTCAGTGCAGTGGTTATGACATACTGGACTAACTTTGCCAAAACTGGGTAAGTGTGACCCCTAGCATTCATTTTATTGATAGCATACTTCTTAAATAGTCAGTACCCTATTCCAGTGGCCTCAAAATCTGATTTTGAAGCAGTAGTATTGAAATATTTGTGTTAAGATAGGAGGTAAATGAGGCTTATTCATATTTAATAGATTTTTAATTAGCGTGTTCCCTCAAACCTTCTTCTTGCAGTAGCTCAATGAGAATAATAACACACTGTATTTTTGGTTCAAAAAATAGGACAATTACTAAGACAAAAAGCATGTCTCAGAGAAAAGGTGGTTCACTAAGATACTGAAAAATCAGAGGCAACATGTCTGCTACTTGAAGAAGGAACTGTCAGGCAGATTGCACTTATCTACTACAAAAGAAAGGAAGTTCTTGTTTTTCAGTGACCTTCACAGGAATGAGGACTCAGGGAGGAATTAGAACAGAAAGGCAGATACTGGAAAATTTTTTCCCTCTGAGGGCTATAATGGCAATAATAAGTACTTGACTGGAATTAAGAAGAGACTCAGATATAAATTTTGCTTTGAGAAGGTTAAAAAATGAAATTAATTCTGCTTGCAAAACAAAATAGAGACATCAATATGTTGCTGAATAGAGTTGTAAACATCAAGGAAACAACCCTAAAAGCAGCTTAATCTGTGAGCAATATTAATAAATTCTGTTCTCTTCCTATAACATTCCTTTAAAGAGTATTGCATGTTTTACTTCAGCAGCAAGGGCTTTTTTTGTTAACCTTGACTCCTCAGCACTGAATTAAAACAAAGACACTTGTGGCACAAAGGGGCTGTAAATCTTTTCACTGAATGTTTAATGGCAGGATTGGGCTCTGGAAACTGCAGCTTTACTGCACTGCAGTGAACAGTGTGCAGCTATATAAGAAAAACTCAGATGCCTATTGTGAAACACTCAGAGGCTTTAGCAGCACTTGTAGCCTTCCATGAATCTAAATGGTGTTTGAGAGAGAGATTTTGCAGTCTTGACAAGGACCTCAAGCATAAATTGAGTAAAAAACAATCAAAAGCTTCAGGTCAATGTACAAGGGAAAAAAATTGTTTTCTTGTACTGCATATCAGACAAACAGGTATAAAAGCATGCAAAAACCCTGGAGTTCAGCAACAAAAATGAATGATCTGTCTAATATTTAGATTTGTTTGGCAACAAGAAGCCACCAGTACTGGGATGGGCAAACTTCATGATGAAATCTTGGTTTATGGACAGACAGTGCTGCATGACGGCTGTACCACATGCTCAGAGATGATGATACCATCAGTTTGTCTTTATTTTGGTAGATGGAATGCCATGTATACATCGAGGACTTCAGATCCTTACAAATATACCTCGTTGGAATTATTATGGAGATGAAAGATCTCCATGGTCTCACTATTATTTGCAGTTACTTTATTACTATTCCCTGTAGATTAAGAAGTTGTATTTAAGCAGTTTTTGAGGCTGACAGGAGCTTCTCACAGTCCCAGCTGCCACCATTACTCATAATTTCAAGCACTTTCCAGCTGTTGCTACCTGAAAACTAATTTCAGCAGGCTATACCCAGTTCTCTGGTTACAAAGCCACCATCATACTACACCTAAAGGCAAAAAAGGGTGCTTTGGGAGAGCCATTAGTCATTTCTGAAACCTTCCCATTGCTGATGAGACAGGAATGGGGTATATATTCTGTTACAAACTCACTCTCTTACAGGCAGTCTGAAAGATGTTAGGCCATTAGAAATGGCCTCCAGCTGTAAAATTTCAGTTTTCAAAGGAAAGGAAAAGAGCAACACAATACATATTACCTTGATGAGGTCTTTTCTTTGTTTGGGTGAACAATGATTAATTGTTCTGAATAGTATAAGAGAATACTTGGAGGCAAATAATATTTTAAGATTACATTTGTTCTGCACCTCTGGTTCCTCAAACAGAAAGGCAAAGGTTGTAGCACCTCAATCCTAGAGCAATGGGATCTCTGGGGTAACTGTTCTCCACTCTGCTCACTCACTTGCAACCTAGAATCTCTGTACCCACTCAGTCCTTCAACTCTCAAGATGAGTGCTACAGTTCAAGACTGCATTGCTGGGGACTCTGATTTGGATTTTTTTCCTCTCCCTGTTTTTAATTGATCATTTCCCATCCTTGTTATGATAGTACTTATCTTGCTTTGTGTTTGTACCCATGGCAACCCATAAAAAGTCTTTAAACTGAAAGATTTTATTATTTCGCATTTCCCTGTAGGTAAGCTTTGATCATTAGAACTGCAGATATATTTATTTATTTTTAGTGTGTTTGAGACTTTTCCAATCTCTATCTCTATGACTCTCCCACAGAGGCTGCACCCAGCTACACACTTATTGTAAAATTATGGCTCAGGTGATGCATCATTCAGATGGACTTTGCTAGCTTTTAATGACAGGCCATCCATTCCTAAAAAAGACACATTGTTTAATGGGCCTACTGCCAAGGCTGGGTTTGGAGGGCAGGTCAATCTTGTAAAATCAGTAGGTGAAAGACACAACACGGGGCACAGTGCTTTTATTGTGTTTAACTTGGAAGTTGGTTACTGAAGCTAGCAAATAGGAGGTGACAATTAAAGTGTTTAATGGCAAATAGTTTGTGCTTGAAATGAATGCCTGGAAGCTGCATTTTGCTAATCCTCAATTCTTTACCTAGCTATGATTCTCTTTTTTTATGATGATGATGATGATGATGATGATTATTATGAGTTTTTCATTTGGCTTTTTCAAAACTATGTTTCCAACATGCCTTAGAAATAGGAAAACAATTTATTACAGAGTAAGTTTGAGATACTACATTTGGGATACAAAAATGACATGAAAATACAGTTTTGAATTCCTCAATGCACAGACTTATATGTGAGAGCTTCATTAAGAGGTGCACTTGGAGCTTCAGTCTGCTGCCAGTAGTGCTATCCTAAGTGTAAAGGTAATTTTATATGCCAAGTGTTCTGTTTGTTAAGACCACGCTACCTCCTTTGCAGACACATCAGCAGGGGAAGAGTGAACAACATGAGGGGTTGTGTGCCAGTCCTTCATAGATACTCTGCCAGCTATGCTCTTGTGAAGAAGGATTTGAAGTTTCACACAGTAGATACAAAGCCACGCTCTCATTAGGGCCATCTATTAGGTTTCTAAAAATCGCCCTGTTTTTGAGGAATTACAGTACTCTACTTTTTCTCCCATTCATCCAGCACTACCTGTGTTGGTATTGGGAAAGATAAAGGTCTAGAAGATATGTCCTTGTTTTCTTTGTATTTCAGATAAATACTCCAGAATTATTTTGCTACCATTGATTCTGAAGCACACACCTGAGTTCTTAAGAATGTCTGTGTTTTGTATGCAGTTTGGTTCTCTAATAGAAGACACTATTAAACTTGCAATTATTAAAGTGTAGTTTCAAATCTATTCTCGGGGAACTCTTTTATGAGGCTGCTGCATTTCTTCTTAATGTTTTCATCTGAAGAAATAACTGTCTCCAATGGCAAATCTGTGTTAGTCAAACAAAACAGCGTAGTGATGGTTTGTGTTCCTGAGTACTTTTAAGGAGTCCTTAGCTGACAGGGAGCATGGCAACAGTGGGACCTGGTGATAAGTGAGGAAAGGTGGTAAGGGAAAACATTCCTGTGTACCAGTTCTTCAAGCAGGAATGGCTGTGGCATTATTAGTATTGTGACAGCATGAAAAGAATCAAGAGAAGAATAAAGAAAAAACAGCTTTTCTTTCTCTTCCATTTTTTTTATCATACAGAGAAAAGAGTATTACTGAAAGAAAATAAAGTATCTAGGAGCCTTTCAGAGGGTTGGAGACAAAGATTATGTAACTGTGAAGACATTTTGCTCTCCAGTGAAGATAGAGAAGGACACAAAAATTAAAACATTTCAAATACATTAATGTAACAGTTCATTGTCCTGAGTGATAGTCAATGCTGTGGCAGAAGTAGTTTCACCATCTTATAAGGAATTTGGGTTATGAGAAAACATCTTAATTCACTATTCTTCCCATGAACATATCATCAGATATGAAATACACAGTTCCTTCCTTTTCCCTCCAGGTCAGCTACTAATCTACCTTGTGAACAGCAGTGTGTGTTGCTCTTCAGTCAACATCCGTTGCAGGCATATTTACTTTATACCACCTGAGAAAAAATTTGATTTTACATCTCTAGCTCATGAGGTGTGAATTGAATGACAATACACAAGAACATCTTAAGTTGTGCAAAGTTAGTGCAGATTGAAAGTGGGAGGAAAAAATGACAGGTGAAATGGGATTATTCTGCACATTAACAAAAATATACCTTAGAGATATGGTCTCCTGTCATACGAAAAAAATTCAGGCATTTCATGATGGGAACGTTTTTTGATGGATAAGCTGTTTGAATTCTAAAGGTGGTAAAAATAAGTAATGAGATAGCAAAATAAATAACAATAATCATCAATCCTGTTGTAGTAGTTGGATGAAGAAAAGAAAAAGCCTCCCAACCAACAGACAAATTGGGAAACAAGAAATCTCCTCCCTATGAGAGCCAATACTGTAAGAAGTACAGAACTGGAAATATATTTTTCAGATTATACTGTTATCATCATGATTGCAGTTGATTTTTAAGGGAAGGTTTCCTGGAAGCCTTTGTTATGAAATAACATACTTGAGCCTCAAGAATATCTAGAAACGCAAAGGAATTGTGAGAGTCTTAAAAAAGCAAGGGAAAAATTGCAATTAAAGTAACAGATCAAGAATTTTGTTGAACAGATGATTTGATAGGAGAAATGATTGTCTGTACATCTATGTTTTATGCTTACCAATAAAACTAGAAAATGGTTCATAGGAGGATAAGCTGCCCAGCTATCCCAGGAAAAGACTTAACAAGTCATAAGTTGTAACTTCATTAATTTTCTGCAGTGTACATAACAGGATGGCCAAGGAAAGTAAAAATTTTCTTGTTTATATCTACTGAATATTTTTTGGCAAATGATCATTAGTCTATAAAACCAAGATCCAAGGCCATTATTAGATCTTTTATTTAGGACTGGACTTAGTTATTCTTGTTTCTTGTAAAATAAACAAAAATAATTTTGATATCTATCTTCCAAATTCAGAGAGAGTCTTCAGACCATTTTATTTATTTTTAAGTGATCAACCCTAGAGTTGATGTTAATGGAAGGGCTCTGACATCCTCAGCAAAGAAATTACTTGTCTGTAGGGATGGGTGATTTTTTCCTGTTTCTTGTTTCAATGGACAACTCCATGCCCACACAGAGCCATGTAAACAAATATTCAAATACAAGCCCAGACTCATGTAATGTTATTTTCTCCCTTGTGTTTGGAGGAGGTGGCAGCATAATTGGCTGCTCCCAAAAATATAGTTAAAAATGACAGATGGAAGTAGAGGATGGAGGAGAGGAAAAAGGAGGATGATATTTACTTGTTTTGTAGGCTTTTTGTATGGGAAGGGAATCACAGGATACAAAATGGGTAATGTTGGAAGGGACCACAGTGAGAATGCTAATTTAAAAAAATGTTATTTGCTAAAATAATCATCAGCTATGATGATATTAATAATTTTTATAGGACCACTAAGAAAGAAAGAAAAGAAATGGTAACATTTCAGAACTCCTAGTTTGTATTTTTGATATATCTTATCAAAATGGGAAGGATTAGATATATTTCAATATTTTAAAAAAATCAGCACACTAAACCACCCCTAAAAACCCCAAACACTAAAACCACTAGCATAAGTAAGACAAAATACCAAAATTATATAGAAAAATAATTCTTCTTTTCTCTTAAAAAAAGGTAAGAGACCTTCTTTCAGGTAAAAAAAAAAAAAAACGGAATCATAAGGTTATTAAAGTCAAATTACTTGTCTCATTTAAGAACTAAGAAATAGCTCTTTATGTACAGCAAAGGAATGCTGAAGTAGGCTATTAGATTCACTGGCTTTTGAAAATGGAAAAAGAAAAAAACATGCTTTAAAATCCCTAGTGATGGGGTTTGGTATTCCCATAATATACATAACTGTATATTGGAAGAAAAGGAAAATATTAGAATTGTTTTCTCAGGAAATAAACCAGTGCATATGAATGAATAAAAAGGAGAATGGAAAGTTCTGAGTAATGCACAGGAAATAAATAATGTGCTCTTGGTATAATACATCACAAAGTCACAGAAAGCACTCATTGCTAGAAAAGACAATTCAATGTGCAATATACTATTAAACTTAGTACTTTAACTTTCTGTATTTTTTCATGCTATTTATTTAAATTTTACTAAAATTATAAGGATATGCATACATGAACCATATCTGAATGCTCTTTCTGGCATTGGTTTGTCTTTATTCTGAACCTGTAAGAAAAAAAAAATTTGGCTTACCAGTTTTGAAATGATCTCTGACTTGTGTACTACTCTTATCTCTACTACTACTGAAGTACCTTAAAACTGGTTGATCTCAGCTAAAATATTTCTCATCTCAGTTAAGGCCCATTGTCCTTTGGCCACCAAACACAGTACTTTGTAGCAATGATCACAGGCAACATTCAAATAGTCATCTGCTAGTGGAAATAATGGAAAGATTTGTGACACTAAGGTAGTTCAAAGATTTTTTTTTTCCCAAGCAGATATTTAAATGCAGGAGGACTAATAGCTAAATAAAGGAAAACAAGCAGAAATGGTTCCCAGGTACAGGCATTAACCCTGCTACTTCAGGTTTTGAATAGGTTTTTTTTTCCTTGTAATATACACAAAAAGTATAATTTTGTGTGTTCACAAGGACTTCCAATATTGCCATGGGGCTTAGATGCTCATATTTACTACTTACAGCAGTGGAAGCAGTGGTACCTTAAATGAGAAAGTTAGTGTCAAACGTGGAGAAGGGTTGAAGCTACACATTTACTACGGGAAGAGGTAGTTAGTACTTCTCTAAGATGGTGTGTCTCTAAGACACTCCTTGGAGAATGATACTGAATCACAGAACTTCAGATGACCTTTTGGTAACTGAAACACTATGATTTCTGCATTTGCTTGTAAAAAAATATTGTAGTATCTGAGATGCTCTGTACAATAAGTAATTTTCTTTTGATTATTTATTAACAGCTGTTCTTCAGTTAGGGAGGTTTTTAGCTTCTGCTTTTTTGTTTATGTAAGTATTGGATAAACTATTAACTGTAAGATTGAGAGGGTTTCGTGTTTGTTTGCTTTCGTTTTGTTGTAGGTTTTTTGTGGGAAGGTTAATGACTGTAACATTATCTATTTTCTTTTTATTTTAGAGATCCAAACCAGCCTGTTCCACAGGACACAAAGTTCATCCACACAAAACCCAACCGCTTTGAAGAAGTGGCTTGGTCCAAATACAATCCTAAAGACCAACTCTATTTACACATTGGCCTGAAACCCCGAGTTCGTGATCACTATCGAGCAACAAAAGTTGCTTTCTGGTTGGAGCTCGTACCACACCTTCACAACCTGAATGAAATATTTCAGTATGTTTCCACAACAACTAAAGTCCCCCCTCCTGACATGACCTCATTTCCGTATGTGACCCGACGTTCTCCTGGTAAATTATGGCCAGCCACCAAACGCCCAGCAATGACACCTGCCAACAATCCCAAACATTCAAAAGACACCCATAAAACAGCTCCGGAGGATACGACAGTTCTGATAGAAAACAAGAGAGATTACTCCACAGAGCTGAGCGTCACCATTGCTGTGGGGGCCTCCTTGCTGTTCCTCAATATTTTAGCTTTTGCTGCTTTATACTACAAGAAGGACAAGCGGCGTCATGAGACTCACAGGCGCCCCAGCCCCCAGAGGAACACCACCAACGACATAGCACACATACAAAACGAAGAGATCATGTCCTTGCAGATGAAGCAGCTAGAGCATGACCACGAGTGTGAATCGCTGCAGGCCCATGACACCCTGAGACTCACCTGTCCACCTGACTACACGCTCACTTTGAGAAGGTCCCCAGATGACATCCCGCTAATGACACCCAACACCATAACCATGATTCCAAATACATTAACAGGAATGCAGCCTTTGCATACTTTCAATACCTTCAGTGGAGGACAAAACAGTACAAATTTGCCCCATGGACATTCGACTACTAGGGTATAGCTCAGCCCTTCCCCATCTACCCTCACAAGCCACTTGGAAGAAAGAAAAAAAGAAAAAAAAAAGAAAAAAAAGAAGAGGAAAAAGTTATATACCATCCATTGAACACCTTGTCAAAATCTAAAGTAAAAATAAGTAAAAGAGAAGGACAGTCGTTATTTTCTTACTGATCCTTCCCACAGAAACTCACTGATGTTAAAGATCAACTACAAACCCTGTGAAATGTGAAAAGTGTACATTGCTGTTACAATACTGCTTTAAGATCTCAGCCACTTTGATTGAAAGTCGAGGCCAGAAGAAGTAATTTAAAATGGTGTTTTAAGTGTAACAAGCAAAGCAGAGTCTTCTGGAACACAGAGCCAGTGACTGTACAGGTGTTTTGTTTTGGTTTTTTTTTAAATAAATAAAATTATAAAAAAGATTCTTTATGTGCCATACCATGGCCGTTGATAAAACAAAGACATCACCATGGGCTTTTACCCAGCATATGAAGCTGTAATTCAGATGGGGAAAATAGAATTTTATTATTAAAAACAAAAATGAAAAAAAAAAAAAGAGGAGGACTGACTATGCAGTAAAATACGTATAGTTCTGTGCAAAGAGATGACTTGCCAGCCTGAACTATATTTAAAGAAACTTTGTAAAAATGTACATAGCTGTGAGTTTAAAAACAAACAAAAAAAAGAAGCAGCTTTTATTGATGTTTTCAGTTTGAAAAGAGCTTTTAGAAAGATTGTGCATTCGATTGTGACCTATGTGTATATACATTAGTCATATGACCTCTGTTTCCTCCAAGACCAAAGGAGGAATTTCTTCTTAATTACTAGTGGTTAACAAAAACCATGAGTTTTTTCTAACATGTTTCATTTATATGAGGCCATGGTGTCATGCAGAGGATACAGTTGTCTGTGTGACCTGCGTATTTTCTCTTACAGGTTACACTAGTGCATGTTAAAGTATTCATAGGAGATTGTTGTTCTTTTCTGAAACATTTTTTCTATAATTTAATTTTGTGTTAGCCTTTGTTAAATTCCAACACAGCAATGGATTGGAAAACAAAGAGAAAAAATACAAAAGAAAATAATTACTATTTTAAGCTTGTTGAACTGAACCAAGAAACATCCAATAATATATATTTGGAGTCCAGTTTGTAGTTCTTGGTTGTTGTGATACATTAGGAAGAGTTTTGTGCCCTGACAAAAGCAATGAAAGCCTGTGTTTTGGTCATCCTTCTTCAAGGAAAATTAGCTCTATATTCACCAGCAGTTGCAGTGGAATCTCAGCTGAGAAAGCACTTCCTCAGCATTGCTAAACAAAATAAAAACTATAATTTGAAAGTTGGCAAATGCAGGGTTGGTTGGCTGGCTGTTTTTCAAACTGTTCAAGAGTGATGAGTGTGTAAAGAACTTCTCAGCCCAGTATCTTGTTTTGCGCTTGAAAGTGTACCTGTCAGAAAATTCTTATTTGCTGATTCATTGCACAGCAGTCCCACAGTCTGTGAGCATTATGGAGAGAGAAGCAGAGAAATCCTCAGTTGTTCTGCATTTGAGCAAAACTGAAAATCCCAGAGAACATCACTCTCAGGAAAGGCAAAATTATTAGCTGGTTATTCCCTTCTGCCTTTTCTTCACTAGAAAAACAGGGGCCAAGCAGAGCTATCAAAGTAACTTAGCAATTTGAGTTAAACAACTGATTTGAATGTGAAAAGCTAGAAAATAGTTTTTGCAGATGAAGATTGCTTTATATTTTGTCTTTGAAAGTTACTCCATCATTGCGAGATAGTAACCAAAGATATTTGAACAAATTGGTCTGCACTTGAACGTGACTATCCCAGATGTATTTTCTATTATTAGTTCACAACTAAACTGCATCGATATCATATGTCCCATAATGATTAACACAAGATGCCTTGTATGTCTTGTTTTCTACACTTTTGTTTTCTAATAAAATACCTTGAAATAGTCACCCCTACAAATGAAATCAAAGACAAGGTGATTCACTGAGGTCTATTCATCTGCACAACCCTTTGTTGTAGCAGACAGTAAAGCAAATTCTGAAGGAAAGAAATAAAAAGTTAATGACATTATAAAAATGCAACATATGGCTGATATAATCCTTTATCTGCAGTAAATGTGCTATAAATATGACCTGAGAGCTCAGGTTGGAATATCATGAAGCAACAACCCCAAAGTACAACTTTTTGTTTTTTCACTGATCCATCACATAATATATTAATGCTGACTCTATACCAGGCCATTTCCACCAGCTATGTAATGCCTCAGCTGAGATGCAGCAGTTTATAACTCTTTAAAAAAGGTTTAAAAAAAAAGTAAAAAAAAAACAAAAAACAAAGTAAAAAAAAAAAAAGGTAATGATGCTTGGCATCATAATCAGTTGGGTATGTTTGTAATGTGAATTACAGTATTTGTTTAGTACTTCCAATTGTCTTCTGCTAGCAATATGTACAGTACTGTGTCAGGCTTGTGACATTTGGGTAAAAAAAAAGTTCCTGTAAGTGAATGATTTTAGCTTTTAAAAGTAATTACAATCAAGTTGATTTAATAATTTGATACATCTGGACTGATGTATGATTTATAGAGGGAAAAGATTTATAGGGTCTTCATAGAATTCTATAATAATGATATCAAAATATACTTTGAACTGTAAAAGAAAAACAAAAGTACTTTCCCAGGCTTATATTCTTGTCCTTAAGAGGCACACAGGGTTCAATGGTTTCTTCTGTTATTGTTTTGCAATTTTTTGGTTTTTTTTGCCTTAAGTAATGATAGAAGATATATATGGCTGGACACATATGTATAAACTTTTCAGCAGCATTTTTAATAATAAAATATCACGGTATTTTCTAATGCTTTGTGCAAATAACTACGTGTTCATCCTTTTGTGTAGAAAGTCTTTCAGAGGTGTGTTTTCTGCCCCATCTCCATTTCACTATCTACTGTAAACAATGCCTTGATACTCAGTATAAAAATATTAAAGTAACAGAGGTTGCACTTTTAAGTTAGCATTGAGTTTTCATGGCTTTTGTAGTTCTATAAGCCTACCAGTAAAAGGAAAGCAACTCAGAACGATCTAAAAAAATAAGCTCCATATATTTATTACCTGCATACACTACAATTCCCATTGAACTAATGGTTTAATTGTTTTGTTAGTATTTTCTGGGGCACTGGGTAAAAAGCTTGGGTAAACAGTTTCCCATATTAGTGTATAGCTTAGCTGCTGAAAAATGCAAAAAAATGTATCTTCCAAGTTAGGGATCAAAATAATGCAGATAAATCTAATATGCCAAGTTCTACAAGTCAATATGCTTCACTTTTATATTTTAAATTTAGATAAACAATGAGTTTTGTTAGAAAAAATATGTAAAAGTAGCAACATATGTTACATATTTGCATTTAAGGTATTTACATATATTGCAAGGATGTTAATATCATTCTTCCTTCAAAGGCTGAGAAAGTAAATAGTTTGTTCTTTTATGATGTCAGATTCTGTTTATCAACCAGGTTTCCTTTCACTGGAAAGGTATGTAGACACTTTAGTAATTTGAACTGGGTATTGTTCTCTTTTTGTAACTATTCTGCTGAATAGAGGTACTAACAATAATATATTATTAATTTTGAGCATATTAGTGAAGAGTATTTGCAAAAATCAAAGTCTTAATTATTCATATCGAAATTTTGATATGAAGAATCAAACTTCTGAGATGGAAACATGCACCTACTGACCTAATCAAGCAGCTTGAATTTTGAATATTGAGCTTGTATATAAAGCTTTTGCAAATAAACAGCAGATTTAGAGTTTTTCAGCAAATATGTTTAATTACAGGTACACTTCAAAATTCCACATCTTGCTCTGAGGTAATTCATACACACAAAAAGGGGTTACAATTGTGTCATTTCTGTGAATTGTTCCCCTTAAATATCTGGGTGGACTCAATAAATTAGCTTATTTTCAGCTAATCAGTTTCACATTTAAAAAAGAGAACATCTTCAGAATTTTGTTCATGCTAACTTAATACTGTGTTATTTTATTCCTTTACTGTCTGAAATATAAATATGCAGATTAGTATGTTCCCATTTTGGCTTTGCTAAGAGTATTGCAATTTAATGGTATTTAATATCACATAAAAGTCATATGAAATAATACCATTACAATTTTGTGCTTGTCTCAGATTTGTGATTTTACATTTGTATTATTTAATTATTGTCAACTGTTTCTCATATTTTCATCTACAGCTGTTTGGCATCACAAACCTCATCAGCCTGAATCTCTCCAGAGGCCATTAGCAGCTGGTAAAAACTGGGATTTTTATCCCACTAGAAATTATGATATTATAAATTTAATATCATAATATTTTAAAAGCTCCTCAGCACATCAAATAGACTGAAAAGTAAGACAGTAACCTTTTATTAAATTAAATGAAAAATAAGGAAGGGGTTTGGAAATGTCTAAACATCTTTTTTGAACTGTAGCATAATAAATAATATCTTACTTTCGGATGAAGGTTTGATTCAAGCCATTTTGTTTGGTGTTCCACAGCGGGCACTGAGCTCCTCACTGTGTCTTCTAAAAGTTAAGTTAGTCTTCTAAAAGTTATGTTTTAAGGAAGTTATGCCTTCTAAGTGTTTTATAGCCTACCCAAATTATTTCATCCAATTTTTATCCATGTAAAGAAAGTCAGATCACTCAGGGATGATTTAGACACAATCCAGTCACAAAGTCCAAACCAGAGGAGTTTTGTTATAAACCGAGTGAACTGAAGCTCCCCTAAGACACACTAGTAATTAAAGAGAATAGGCAGTAATATCCCAACAATCCAGATGTAAAATAAACATCTAATAAATGAGGTGCATTCCATTGTTATCAGGGGAAAGTTTACAATTTTTTGCAATACCTGCATTTTCCTAACTTCATTTTCCACCCCTTCTCTACATAAAATAACAAAACCTTTTCAGACAGTACTTTATGGAATATCCACATACATAAATGAGGAATGAAATAGACGACCTCTTTTTGTTTTCTCTTTTACATAAAAATCCTCAAGTGCTGAAAGCATAAAATGTTCTTCCTCTAGTGCCTTTTATTAGGGCTTCTAGGTTATCTGGGTGATTCAGAGTAGTCCTATTCCAAGGGCTCCAAGTTTAAATAAAAGGGAGAAGCTAGACAAAGGACTGACATATATTGGCTTTGACTTAGACTAAAATCCCAAGTTTACATACACTCCAAGAGCCAAAAATGTGGCATAGAAGAGAGCTTTATCTATGTTTTTTTTTAATACTGCATTTGTAGAGACCACTTTTTTTTCAAGATTTTGATGTCTGATGTCTTGCTTTTTTGCTGTACCTAACTCAAAGCCCTCACTCATTTCATGTCCTGTCATATCTTTTTATCTCGTTTTACATAAGATACTTTCTGAGAGATACAGATATGTTTCCATGTGTGTTTTTTTCTGTCACAACATTTAAGTTTGTCTTCAGACTTGTTCCATTTTGTGCTGTATGACTGAGAGAGCATTTTCAGCTGACGTTTTCCTTGCTGCTTTTAGTGTTTAAGAAGTTCTACTGAAGGGGTATTTACATGACAGTGTTCCTCATCCTTAAAATGCATCGATCTCTGTGACTACGTTTTGTGCCAGCCTAGCAGCTTTGCTTTGACACGGTGTATGTCTTAGTGGGAAGCAGCTTGCAGCCAGCTCTCCTGTTACTCTGCAGCTTTTATTATTGTTATTATTCACTGTTAGCATTTGTTTCTTTCCTACATTGATCTTTAATCAGAGGTAAATTAAGTTAGTATGTCATTCTATTCCACAGCAAGATTTCTCAAGCCCTACCTTGTTCGTAATTCTTGTTGAGATACAGCTAATTACATTGTTCCACCAAAACATAAAACCCTTTCTAGGCTATTATGTTTTCTGATTCTACCATCAGTGCAAACTAACGGGGCTGGCACAGTCAGCCTTGTATGCCAAGAATTCATGGTATACTGCCTTCCACTCGGTGGGGACTTGTTTTACGTACATCGGAAAATAAATGCAATTAACATTTTCATGCATCAAAATTTCATTATATCATGTCAAAGGTGAGCAAGACCCAAGGTAAAATTCAGAGAAAATGCATTAGTATCCTGCATTGGTGGTTATTTTGTATAGGCAACAATTTGCAGGTTTAGCTGCATGAGTGCTTCATACACCTTAGTCAATGGATATCTCACTTCAGAAACTAGACTGGAATTTGAAGATTTCAGGAAATAAAGATGATATTGCAAAAGTATTTTTAATGGGGTTTCTGCTTTCAAAATGCCTACCAGCAGCAGAAAGAAACTGCAGGAAGAGTGTTTTAAAATAAATACATGTCAAATGCAAATTGTTTCTAAATGAATTTGACAGGAAGAAATATGATATTATATGATATGAAATTACCTTAAAGTAATGTGATAGATTTCTTCTGTGTGAAGGGCCAACAGAAAAATGAAAATTATCTCAATGGATACATTTTTACAGGGACTAGTCAAATTAAATCATTGCAGAGAATGAGACTATAATAGAATTTTGAACAGAGCTGTTGTGTCATAATGGAATACCATATGGATTTAGATATGCAGAACATAATCTACAGTGCTCATCTGGGTATTGAGAAATATAAAATTAGATCCCAAGATGCCCTACTTTAACCAGAAGACAGTGCTGCCATTGTAGATAACACAGCAAAGTGAAATGTGCACATTTCTCAGGGAATGATGTAAGATAAAGTGCCAGACTCAACAGGGAAGAGTGACAGTACAAGCCAGGCGCAGGTCCTGCCTGTATAACAGCCCTGCATGTAGGCCCAACTGAGAGATAATGTTTCTAATTTGCTTTTTTCTTTATTTTCCTGCGTGGGGTCCATGGAGAAAATGTCCCTGGAATATACTCTTTTTCCACTAACCACCGGCCCTTGAGCCTTCAAAAATCTCCAACAACCGATATGTTAAAGGTCCCTCTAAGCTGGAACTGGGACTGAGAAAGAAGAAATATGAATGGTTTACTTATTATTGGCCTTTTTTTCTCTTCTTGGTGAAGGACAATCAGAAAGAGATGAAGAGTGATGTGCAGCTAACTTACCTCAATACTCAGGGAAGGACAAGCCAAGCACCTTACTCAGTTTTCAGTTGACTGGGAAAAAAACAATGGAGGCACTCAAGGAACAGTGTTCTGTGAGGGAGTTGCTGGAGATGGGCAACAATTAACTGCTGAGTTTATTTGTGAGGCTTGAAAGTCTTTTGCACCCATTATAATGGGTTCAATAAAAAATATCTATGCTGCTCCCCAGACTGTGAATTCTGCAGCATTAACATAGCAGAAAATCAGTCAGGGGTGTGATTAAAAATTAATCAAATAAAGATTTAATTATCAAAACTAAAGCTCCAGTTTGTGTAAGAGAAGTAACTAACACCCAGCATAGCATTAATCCTGTCATCTGACTGCAGATGTTCTACTATGCCTCCAAATCAGACACAATAGAGATTTCTGGTGGAGGCATGAGAATAAATCATCATGAGTATATGCACAAAGGTAGAAAGCGGAATTCCATTTGCAACAGCTCCATAAATTGCTGCTTCAGTAAATAGTAAGTTTGAAGTTACTGAGCTTTTCTTGCTGAGTTTTTAGAATGTGAGGTAAGGTATACCAAGGACACATGTAACAACTGCTACGAGCTCTCAGACCTGCAGCACACAGCGAAAGAAAAATGAAGACGTAATCTGTTGGAACTTTGGACAGCTGAGACCATGTTTCTGTTAGGAGCCTGGTCCTCTTCAGCTCCTGCTGCCTAACCTCCATCCAGATCTTACACGTAATGAATGGTTTTCTTGTGAATAACTGTTTCTTCTCCTAGGGGGCTGCCATGTAGCTAGGTACTAACTCAGATTGAAAACAAACATAACCCCCTCGGGGTGGTGGTAACACGTCAGTGACTGCACTGACCTCTGTAGAGCAGGTTTACAAACTTCCTTGGCACTCAGGAGTTTATTAATAGGTGACCAGTCAGAAACAGAGAAGTCTATTCATTAAGAACCATGTGAGAAATGACATCAACCACAAAACAGAAATGAAGACAATTCCTGTTAGTAAGATCACCAGGATACAGAAGCACTTCAGCAATTTCCAAAAATCCTTGTGAATCTGGCATGTAACAAATAATTTGGAGAGCACAGGTAACGGTGGAGGAAGAGATAAACACTTTTTATTGTTGCACAGATGTGTGCATTTATACTAAACTGACTATAATTCTCCATTTTGAATTCAAGATCTGATCTCAGCTATGTTTGTCACCTGGAATTATTTGGTTCTATGATTTTTTGGATAGTCGTGGGGTTTATGAACTCTGAACTTGTAGAGTTCTATTGTCATCTTCCTTTCCTCAATAATCGAGTAATTAACAATGGGAAAATTAATACTTTTCCGTGATCTCAATGATTGCCTGAAAGAGGCTGTATGTTTGAGCATACAGCTTTTTACAATTGTCCAAATCTGCAATTCTGACTGTAAGTGATTAGAAATTTAGCAGTTGTTTTCAGAGCAGTTTCTGCATTGCAAGCCTTGAAATGTTAAGAAAATATGATGGCAATATAATTTTGTAGGATACGTAATTTGGAGAAAGAATGTTTTTGGTAGATATACCATCTCAATTGTTTTAATAAGCAATATGCTGATTGATGTGAAAATATATAACCTTTATAGGAACTTCTGCTAACATTTGAGTCTGTAAGTCTACATATTTAGATATTTGGGATGCATTTCTACATCCATCTATATATGCAGATCTATTTATGACAAATATATATGCTTATTATATGCTTCCTGACTGCCAGTATTCAGTGTCAAATTATAAAAGCTATTTTCAATTATTTACAATTCTTAGAATACTGGAAAATATTAATGTTTTACAGGTATTTTGTATTTGGTCCTTTTAAAACCTTTTTTATTCACAGATTTATATAAGCTTTTGCTTCGAAGATCCACACACAAATGCAACTGAGGTAAAGATGAGAAGATAACATGTCTATTTAAACTCACTTGGTGAAAATAACTTCCCACCTGCAAAAATTCTCTTGCATAATGTAGACTTCAGTTGTTCCTCAGAAAAAAGAAAAAATCCCATTCATCTGTAAAAAATGAGGTTACAGAAATGTGAGTAAAAGCAAGTCATGCAGGATGGACAAAGGCGAGTCAAGAGAATGGCAGGAGCTGCAGAAGAATTGCGGCCGTTAACCAAGCACATGAGGAGGAGCTGGGAAGTGGTCTGAGGCTGGATCAACTGAACTTGGAAAAAGTATAAACCAGAAACCAGGAAAATAACCAGAAAATCCATAATATTGAGAATAAAAGTTCAGAAAATAGTGCACAGGATAATGACATAGACTGCCAAGCTGTGTTTACATTAGTATTTTGTTTGGTTCAGGAATGCACTGTTAAAGGAAATATGCCAACCCCCATTTATTAAACTTTCCTCACAAACTGAGCTTTGTTGTGCATTGCAAGCGATCTTGGAGCAGGTGAGATGGATTCCTTTTGCAGGCATATACTGAAAGATATGATCTAGTAATGCACCCCAGGCAAATACCCCTCACACTTGTGGATGCAAACCATTCTGGGACACTTCCCCACAGCCCTGGTATCAGCCCTGGTCCCTCTTCCATTTAACAGCCTAGCAATTCAGCATTATGGCCTCTGGCATAAAAATGGCAGCCTTTTCCCAGCACATCAAGGCTAATTGATCCTGTTGTCCAAGTTCAGTTTATGGTGCAGTGCCTTTGATTTCAGTCCTGAAATGCATACTAAGCTGCCAAGTTCTAAAACCATTTACTAAACACTTGCTCATTTTTTAATTCTGCTCACAACCATGAAAAAGGGAAAGGGCAGGTCCCACTATTGACTTTGTAGATCATATTGATGAAAGGATATTTCTTTTCTCTTTTAAATAAAGCAAGCATGCACTTGATGCTAAAAATAATTCTGCTACTGGTGGTTTAAGGATTCAGCAATGCAATGAAATTTACTTTTGTCCACTTAAAAACCTAAAATCATTTTAAAAGTGTTTTAGTGGGAGAATATGTACCCCTGTGTTTCTAACACTGACCTAAAATGCCAAACACTCGAAGATGTTCAGAGTGAACATATCCAACAATATTAAAATAAAGAACCCAAAACAAACAAAAGAACTTCACAATTTTAAAAGGGTTTTATTTTTTGAATGCCCCATTTGATTTTAATCCTTTTGCACTGTGAAATCTAGGCATTGAATATCATAATTTATTTGGAAGTGTTATTATACTCACTTTGGCAATTAATTTCGTTACAAAATATGGGGGGATGAATTAGGAATTTCAGTGTGATTTCATGGTTCTTCCCTTCTTATACCTTCTAAATAAATATTACAGCCCTAGGCAGTAGATCTGTCACTCCACTCTGCAAAAAACAGACAGGTATGTTTCTGGTTTCTTTTTTGTACCAGACATAGTAAGGATTTTGGTGTCAAAGCTAGGCTTTTTATTAGTTTAGTCTTGGCTGTTGCAGTTAAAAGACCCTGTGTTAACTAGGAAAGGGACACAACGTCCTTTTCATACTTCCATGATAGCTCTGTTATCACATCCATTGAGAGTATCTCATCATGTACCGCAATGCCTAAATTTTGAAGTTTTCTCAATTTAAAGGCATGTAGGAACATATTTCTTTCATTCCACAAGTCAAATAGCAAAAGATTCTTTGGACAAAAAAACCAAAACAAACAAAAAATCCCAACCCAAATGGAGGACAAATCTATAGAAGGCACCCTAATCTCAGAGAAAATGAAATTTTCACCTAATACTGAGTCTGATCCACATCATATGTGGTAGCCAGCAGTATAAAGACAGGTTTTCTATGCACTTCAGGAGTAAAAATTAACAGAATAATTTTTAAATTAGATTCTCCTTGCTGATTAAGATAGAGATTAATATTGATTAAAATAAAAGCTTTTGAATATGCTATTTTTAAGGTAATGAAAAATAATTTTTAAGCTAATGAATAATCTACTGAATAATTTAACTTTTAAAGGCTCTCATGACTTCCTATACATGTGAAACTTCAGAAGAAAATATTTATATAAAATCACTCATCAGTCTAAAGAATCAAAGTAAAGCTGGGTACATGGAGTTACCATGTATAATACTCTTGGTAAAATTTCATGAATTAAAAACCAAATTCCACTGATACATGGTAAAAAAAAAACAATATTAACCTGTAGTAATATAGCTACAATGAGTTTTTAATTCAGTTGTGAATGGGGAAGGAAAAACATCAAATTATCTTGATTAAGAGAAATATCTTATATTTCATTTAGCAAATTTATGTCTCCATGCAAGATTTTAGGAATACAAGGGCTGAAAGTGTGATTTACATAAAGTAAATTTAAATCAAGCAACAAAATTAAACAGATGTACCCTACTAACACCAAGCATAAATTAAAGAGTAATGGGATAGAGAATGGAAAGTGTAAGGGCAGTTCTGCCACTCTGGAGTTATTCAGCTATTTAGCAAGAAAGGAAGAACAGGAAAATGTAAAGGATAGTAATTCTTAGGGAGAAGAGACTCTTATGGAGGAGAGAGGAGCAAAAGAGGTATGGCATTGGGCTCAGAGAAAGAGATGTAGGAAAGGTGAAAGACTGTGGTCTAGAGTTGGTAAATTCAGAGACAGAGCTGATGTAGAAACTCAGAGGGCAAGATTGACTTGATGTTTAAGTACAGAATTATTTTTTTCAGTAAGGGAAATCAAGTGACTAATGAAGATGTCCAATATATTTTTCAGATAACTGTAAACAATCAAAATTGTGTACTTGAAGAAGGTGAAAAAAATCACATTTATGGCCAGCTCTGATTAGAATATCAAGTTGAATCTTTAAAGGGTAGAGACTTTAAGATATATAAGTACATGCAGAGTGGGACAAGAACCACACTGTCTGGATATTTTTAAGTAAATTTATATCCGTGGTGGTTTTCCCTGGCACCAAGCAGGAAGTGTGATCACAGACGTCATCAGGAAGACCAGTCTGAGTGTGCATGGTCTTCAGCAGAACAAGCTAGGCCTGGAGCTTTTCTCAATGATTTTCATACTCAGTGTATCCATTTTGCTAGTAGTCCATTACACCAAGAGTAATTGAAATAGCTAGCAGAACTTTTGGGAGAGAAATGGAAAATAGACGATAAAGTCATGGGCTGCCTGCATCAAGTATTTTAGAAGCAGCATTCCGTGAGCTCAGTATTTGTGCTGAGACTTCCCAATGGAAAAGAAACTGCTGTTGGGACAGGGGGTAAAAACAGAAAATAACTATGACATAAAAACTCAGAATAGATGAAAGCAGGGTTTACATTTACAGGGGTACAATAAAGTCATGCATCACAAAGCAGAATAATGAAATAGCATATGAGACATAATGATGGAGATAACTATTAGAAAATAGTATATACAAAAAGAACAGAAAACTAAAAATAAATAGAATAGCAGCAGATAAACTGTGGGGCTGAAAAAGTTCCTGCATTCTTTCTCTTACATTTAGGTACAAATGTTGTACAAATGTTACATAGAGGTGTGTAACCTCTGTGTAATAGATCTATATGATATGTATGTAGTAACTATAATATTAACGATCAGCAGAGGCTGGTGAAGCACAAATATTATGAGAAGGTAAGAATGTAATAATATTGTGCAAAATGCATGCACATACACACTGGTTGTCCTGGCCACAGTGTGTAGTTGAGAAAACTCTTCCATTTTCTCCCTAAGAGGATAAAAGCCATAATTCTTTAAACTGAACTACTTTTAAAATACCTGACCTTCGTTACAACCCCTTTCTTTTTATATTACATTTAAATATGTGCTTCATAATTAGAGATAATTTACTTGGAAATACTGCAAGCATTCACATCAAAATTTACTCTTGAAGGCAATTAAGTGTTGTGGGAAACATTTCCCTTTGTTTACTCAGTCACTATAACGTTTCCTTATACAAGGCCAAATGAGCAAATAACTTTTAGACATAAAGCCTGGAAGAGATATGTTCTTGTTTGTAACTTTGAAAAGTACATCATGTTCTTCTGCAAAGCTCTAATTTCCCTAATTCTTTAATCGCAGATGTGCATATTGGTCTAAGTATCTTCCCTCTAAAACCAATAGCATTATTTCCACTGAATTCCACAATGTGAATCAAAAAACTATACTCATGCTTTCTCAAAAACAAGACAATGTGTAGCAGTTGCTTTTGCATTTGTTAATGGAGGGGGTTTTTTTGTGTTTTTTCCTCTCTGTTAGAAGCAAAAAAGAATTGCTGCTGTTGTACTCATAATACATTCCAACTTTAGCTTATTCCTAGCAAGATATTTGCAGTTAAGAAGTCTTTATCATTAATTTGGAGGATTTAGTTGCATATGTCTAAAACACACTTGTCAGTCAAGTTTTAAAAAAAAACTAGTAAGAAAATTTGTTAAAAATAATAAGAATTCACTGGAAGTGGTACTCATATATGAAGTCTCTAAATTTTAGTCATGTAATAGCTGGAATCATAATTTGTCACTGACAAGTGGGAACAGTGTTGTTTATTACAAAATAACACCCAGTTTGGAGAGCACTTTACTAGATAAAGTTCTATAGAAATACCACATTCAGAGAAGGAAATGAAGCCTCAGGTAAAATCATATTTTTCAAAGAGTTCTTTAGACTTCTTTAGAATTCTTCCCTGACACAAAACAATAATATATTCCAGTGTTACCAAAACTTTCGTTTGAGGTTTTGGTTTGGTTTGGTTTTTTTCTTTATTTTTTTTTCTTTTCTTTTTTCTTTTTTTTTTTTTTTTGTAATTTGTCATAGATTCATATTTCTGTAAGAAATATTTCCTATTTATACAACAAATATCTTTGCTGCATACATTCCGTAATTTTCACTTTTTCTAATTTGTAGTGAAATAGGGTGACTAAAATGTCAGGGAAGTTATAAAAAACACAAGATTAGACAAAATGCAAATTGAATGTAACTTTAAATTTTAACATAATCTGTTTCAGTCAATGTGTATATTTTGCCACTTAGGTTCTTTTCACATATAAATAACATTGCAGTTGTTTGTAAGAATTTCCTGTGATGGAAGGGGGAATGATAAAATGGTTGAACTTTTATTACACTAGAAATTTTCCATTGAATTGTATTCGTATTGAAATTTTCAGTATATTTTTTCCAGAAATAAACCAATAAAACTTGGTTATCTTTGAAAAATATAAAATCAGCGTGACGTTGATTTTTTACTTTTTAAAATCAGAGCTCTATTTTTTTAAACAATGTGAGGCAGCATAAAGACATAACATAAAGAAGAGCGAAATAAATGAACTAGAAATTTGCTCAATTTACCCTGCGGATCATATGTAAATAGTGCTCATTTGGCCCAAAGAATTAAGCAACATTAATAAAACAGTAAAATTGTGTACCAAGGAAACAGAATCATATTCACAACATTAACAAACCCACATTATACTATGACTTACAGACAAGTGCATTCTTAATAGCTTCAATACAACTCAAAAAAGAATAAAGAAAAAATACATAAAGTAGTTGGTGTATCTCATCAAATTGTAATTAAAAAATTAATTTATAAATGGACAAAAGAAGAAAAATCACATATCACACGGTATTAATCTGAGGATTAAAAGACTGTTGTCTTTAAAGTGAGTAAGACAATTTTTTACAAATTATTTAAAACAACAATAAATCACAATCAATGAAACAAGAACTTGTTTCCCACATGCTAGTGACATTTCTAGAAAAGCAATTGCCCTAATTAACTAGAGAATATTTTAATTTTTGCCTATTATGTGACAGAAGAGGTTGAAAGGTGGGTTTGATTTGATATGGACATTTATGCCACAATAACAGATTATATAGAAGTAGAACAGAAGGAGCACCCAGTCTGTGCAAGGGCACCAGGACTTTTCTAGTTGTGATATTGAAATAGAATAAATCACTCCATTGAATTAAGTGCAGCTTTGCCTTTGCAGATGAAGATTTGTCACAGTGATTCTTCCTTCCATGTATTTACTAGATATAATTTTTCTAGGGTTTTTTTTTTTTAATTCTACTGAGTTTTAATGAAGAATAGAATTGCTTCTATTTTGTGCTTTGAAACAATAGAAATAAATAATAGAAAATTCCCAACTTCCCATAGTACTGGAATTCTCAGAGCAGCTTCTCCTTCTATTTCACAAGCAAGAGACAATTTTAGTGAGGAATGTGTAGCTTGTTGATGTATATTAATCTATAAAACAACATGAAGCTCAATTGACAACATGCATAGCTTTTAACAAGGAGCTTTTTTTAGTACAAAGTCAATCTAACCAGACATATAAGAACTTTGCCACATATTTCTTCTCTTCAATTAGCAGCAGGTTTGGGGTATTTTTTCACTGTTAAATGGCTATTCTGCTATATTGTAACTGGCATGATGTTGTAATGGAGGCTTTTTAGCTGGTTAGGTTCTGTTTTGTTGGTTTTTGTGTTTGTTTTTTTTTTTTTTCCTTAGAGGGGCTGTTTCGCAAGTTGTTATTTTAGTGCTATTTAAGCAACTTCTCAGTGAATTTTCATTCTTTAAAATAATTTTATTTTGGGAGAAAAACACATCATCTCTTCTCCAAGACCTTCAATTGCCTTGGTATTTGGCTTCAGATTAGGTTTCCAGCAAAATATAAAATCACAGCAGGAACCAAAAAAAGATCATGGCTTTTATCATATCAAGCTATAGATTTCTGCTAAATAACCATCCATTCTCCAAGCAACATGCTTTGAGGGTAGATGGAGACAAATATCTGTATCTGAGTGGAAGTGATTGCTCTCTTTGCTCTCCAGCCCTTCTCTGCATCTAAGTTTTAGGTCTTACAGTCCTCAGGACTTACAGTCCTGCCTCAAAGCAGAGTCTTTCCTAATAAAATACTCATACTTTGCTTTTTAGGGACAAGTATATTCTACTTGACTCTTTGCTACAGACTGCTCCGAATTTGCTGCAGACTTCACCGAATCACAGGACCATAGAAAGGTTGAAGTTGACTTGACTTGATTAAGCTGGCACCTTCACTCTTTAAAGAAAAAACAAAGCTTCACGTTAATATTTCCCCTTTTCCATCCTGCTGAGAAGTTTTTTCCATTTGGGATCTACAAGTTGTTTCGAAAATATTAAGTCTCCTGGATTTATTAAACTTTTAAAAGGAGAAAGAAGAAAGACTGCCTGGCTTCCCTTCAGGGTGATATGCTTTGTAGTAGAATACAGAGAAACATAGGCATGAAAAGCAGGTAGAAAAATTTGTTTGTTTCTGTAGCAATCTCAGTTTTCTTCATGCAGATTATTACTTCATCTTCCCCAGAAGGAAAGAGATCAAGCTACTTCTAGGTGCTAAATAATGGCATTTCTACACTGTAATTTGAGATAGACACCACCTGATAGATGAGTGAAAAAAAAAACCGAACCAAAAAAAAAAACCACCAAAAAAGTGATGAGTGAAAAAAACATGAAAAAAACATTCAGTGTATTTCTCTTGATTTGTATCCATCACCTTTCTCAGTCATGTACTGCAGCATATTTCAGGATTCACTCCTTTACCTATAAAGGATCTCTCTGTTTCCTCTCCAAAGCTTGTTTTAGAGTCCCTTAAGTAAACAGTTGACCATTTTTCTCTCAGAGTTTTTCAATTACCTGAGCAAATTAATTCTACAGTATGTTACTGTGCTGTGAATTTTTACTAAGGCCAGGTTCATTGGCAGATAGAATTTGGGAAAGCAGTGCCTTGATCTATAGTTCTCAAATTTTGTCCTGTGCTTTTTCCTTAAGAATTTACAGTAACTATTTCTTATGTTACTGCTCACTAGCAGGAGACGCTTCTCCTACAAGTCTGAGATCTATTAGCTGTAATTTCTAGCATGGAATTGAGTTTTCTTGGACCATTAAAACTTGTATTTTAAGGTAAGGCCAGTAATGAAGCAGAGCCATGTAATCTAACTTTGTTATTAAACTGTATAACTTTTTAATCCCCAAAGAGCCCATTGTCCTTATTAAAGGACTTAGATAAAGCTATGATAATTGTGAAAGAAACAAATAAAAGTATTTCTGTATCTACTGCATTCTATTTATTTTCTTCCCCTTAAATAATTCAAATTAGCCATACCCTCAGCTACAAATTTCAGTCTCACATGCTGTGTTACATTTTGAAATTTGCTAAATTGTTGCAATGCCCTGACAACAATAGCTGGGCAGATCGGTTGTGATGGTAATACAAGAACAGCAACAAGACATTCATTCTTTCAATTGATGAATGATATTAATCCTGTGACCCATCATTCCTCATATTTGAACAAGCCAAAAAAGTCTTCACAACCTACTGTCATCATTTACGCATAGAGGAGAGGCAGTCATTTTAGAGAGTGTGAAATTCATTTTGGTTTTCATCTCCATGTCTCTCAGCTCCTTAACTTCCTCTAAAGGCAATCTTAAACCACCCTTTTTATATCAGACTTACATATCTGCGACTGATGTTGATTTACTTTGCTGAAAATAATGCCTGAACTGTATAACACAGATCTCTAATCTTCAACTTGTCAGTATTGCTGAAAACATAAAATATGTAAAAAGGAAGTAGCACTTCTGGAGTATACTGATTTTACAGGGCTGGAACTGAAACATTTGATGAATTTTGGAAACATGATGGATTCATCTAAGCATTTATCTCAGAAATCCTTTCTTTTCATGATATTGTTGTTCTCTGATATATTGTCTGACGTTAAAACAAAGAGATTCCATGATTTGAAAATGCAATCTGTATCTTTGTTTTACGGTAATACAAGACACACCATATAATCTGAATTAAAGGTTTGAATTTAAAACTGGACTTGAATTTAAGACTGGACATGGACCTTGCTTCTGTGGAACCATGTAGCAATAGCCCCAGAATTTGAATATATATTCAGAGATTATCCTTCAGCTGTCCAGTCATACAAGATACTATTAAAAAATCATGAATAAAATAAAAAATTAGAAGGGTTTTCCTCTCTTGCTTTCTATTGTATTCTTCAAATCAAAACAAAGGAAGGAAGGCATTGCAATGTTTCAGCTATTGAAGAAAGTAAAAATATTCTGGTTGTTTCTCCCTCTGTTTTTTAGATTAAAACAATATTGTTAGGCAAAGGAAACACAAAGATAAGGAACATTCTCAGATACTGCCAAACTTGTAATTTCTGTTCCTGTCTTTTGCATGAGGAAGAACAATTTGAAAAAGAAAGGAAGCCTCATAGATTGTAAGGAGAAAAGTTCCATTATTCTGTAAAACAAATAATTTGTAATGACTGTTCCATTTGTGAAACATCAGAGTATAAAATCAAAAATAATCTTGTTAAACCCCCTAGGGAATTCATCCTGCAGCATTTCTCATACTGTATTTGCTAACATATTGTCAAATTGAATATCATGTGTCTTGATCAATGAGACTTTAGCCTCATTCCCTTGGGAATTCAAAGATTAACAATAGATCTTATCAGTAGGATGTCTTGCTTTGTCATTTCCCTTGCACATAATTGCATTTACCATTTTACTTGTCACTGCAGTTTCTCATAATTTGTCCTTACATGGTGATGAATATCTACCTCTCTGGAGGTGTCTCTGTTAAAATATTACTGTGCTCCTGCAAAAGTAATCCAGACTTGTGTTGGGTTTCAGCTGCAGAATCATGCTAATTTACATTGCAAGCTACTAACATTATGTAATATAAACTCCACTACTGCTGCTCAGGGTGAAGAAAACAGAAAAAAGGTCACTGAAACAAATAATGTACCTTCTGCTGAATAAAGATACAAATCACTCAAGTTATTGCTTTCTATAAAAATTATCATTGGGACTGCAAAAAATTCCAATTTTTAAAAGTGTTCTGAATTAAATGGATAAACACATGAATCCTCATCTTATCTCTCATCTCATTCCAGACTGGTTTTTTTCCAAGTGTTATGATAGAAAGATAAAAAGCTAAAAAAGAAATCAGTTTCAAAGTACAAGATTTTATAGTTTTATTTTTTTGGTTTGCTATTTTGGAATCAACAGGTAGCAATTGTGAAAATAAAGTATTTCTGATTTTAAAAAAATCTAATAAGTATCAAAAATATTGTATCTTGTAATTTACACTATTTCTCCTTTAGAAAGAGCATTCAATAGGGCTTTACTACTATTCCGAGGTAAATAAAAATTATTTTAATATATTTTTTCAGCAGAAGAACAAAAAAAATTAAATGTTCATGCAGCATGGATCTAGTGATATGTAGCATACTTATACAACACCACAATACTGTATGTTTTAGTTCCTTATTTCCCTCTGTTAAATATATATTTTCATAGTAAATTTCTTAACACAGCAGCTTGTTTTTAATTTAATAATAAACCATGTTATAAGTCATTCTTGTTTCTAATCTTTGTGTAAAAACATATTGCTGGGAAATAAGCAGTTGAAAACATGCAACTTCTTCTAATGTATTAATACTTTTAAATCTATTTAGCAGACATTAATTTTTCATACTGACATTTATTTTAGGGATCAGTCTGTCATGTATCTCCAAAATGTGTCCAAAATCAGGCCACCCACTTTGTCCTGATTCATACATGAAGTTTTTTTTATAATGATCAGGCATTTAATGAGCTTTTTATGGAAAGGACTGCCAATCTTCCAACCTGTTTCCACTCCAGCAAGCCCTTCCCACTCCACTTGGCTAGTCATACTTGCAGGAACATTAATTTCTGTGCAATATTGTTTATCCCCCAGTGGACAGGTGGTAGAATGAGTTCACCATCTGAGAGTCAGTGTTCCATGTTTTCAATAAAGCTTCCAACCAACATGCATATGGACATGCTGTGTGGCTGAGATGAGCATTCAGATATACTGTAGGCAAGGATGATAACGAAGTGTGTTAAAACACTTATTTTTATAACTTCAGGGAATGAAGCCTTGGAATGGATGGAGCTGTGACTTTCTGAATGTATTTTTGCCAAAATGAAACTATTTGAAAACATATTTTTCTGGCAAAATCTTTTTGTGCTTGCCTTGCACTGATTTCTTCTCCTTCACGTCTCCATGTCCACAAATATGTTCCTCTTAATTTATATGTTTTTCATACAGAAACCAGGATAAGCTTCTAGATTTCTTTGTGACTATTGTGGATCATAAACCTGTAGTTGTAATAAGGGCAAGGTGGAAAAAAAATAAAGCCTTCATGAGAGAAGGAAAGTGAATTTTAGAGAAGAAAATGGAAATAGCATCAGCTGGGCTGGTCAAACATGACAGGAATGTCTTGGAGTCAAACATGGTGAAAATCATCCCTAGAGCAGAATGTGCTTCCTCCATATCCCAGTAAGGAGCCCTCAAAAGCTGAGTTATGTGCATCTCTGGAGAAGGCAAATAGCTGTACCTCCTTTTCTCTTACTAAGAGGGATTTCAGGAAAAAGACAATGCATTTTCCAACCACATGGCATGTTCATTCTGGAAATGTGAAGGTTTCCAATATATTTTGTTCTACATACTCCAGCCTCCTGGGCACAGAAGTATATTAAGTATCAAGAGGCATTAAGCAGAAATATTCGGGAAATAGAATCCAACCATGTATTTCTGTGATCTGCTATGCAAGGCTCGTTTTGGCAGTGTTGTATGTTCTGCAAACATCCTTTGAGAACAAGTGGCAAAAGGGAGGAAAATTCTCCTTGAGATTCAGATACTTAAATGTGGATGCTTGTAATATTGGGCACCACAGTACCCTGCAGTCTGCATGTCTAGGACAGAGTCAGCTGAATTTACAGATCTGGCGTATTCATCCTAAACAAGCTCACTGGTCACCTGAGGAGATTTTTTAGCCTTCACTGATAATATTTCATATGCTTTTGAATATAACATTTACAGAGCCATTTAACCTGTAAATTTATGCTCCAAAAGCCTGGATCTGAGTCTCATCCCTGATGATGATATGGAGCCACCTGGCAGATGAGAACACCCCCAGTATTTCCAACATCTTATAGTAAATTGCAAGTCAGAGTGCCATCTCAGTAACATACCTTAAAATAGGTGAGATCTTACAGTTTAAAGTAATTTGGGGACAATAAATTTATATATTATTAGTTCATTGCTATTTGATTTCTTTTTTTATTGTCTATTATTTTTAATTCCCAAATGAAATATTTATTTATTCTTGTTTAATCCCTGTGTCCCATTGCTTCTCCTTTAATTCTGTGTCTTTACCTAATTAACATCGCACATTTATTAATTTCTTTCCTGGGTTTGAGCAATTTAGTTTTATAAGCACTTCAAAAATCAGAGTGAGAACTTTGAGCAGATTGCATAATTATGTGAGTAGTTAATTTGTCATTATGTAGAAATTCATACATAGTAAGTGGTCTTTAACTTTTTAAAATTTCATATGAAGATTACAGTATGAAAGATTTTTTTTCTTTTTGGTAATTGTTCTTACACTGTTCTGAAATTAGTTATAAGAAGGAGTAAAATAACGTATTTTTTGCTTGTTTTTATTAAAGATTTTCTAACACCAGTAGTATGCTACAGGTCCCTCAACATTTTATCTCTTCATATGATACACTCTGAATTCAGAGCTATTTGTCAGAGTCTTAGCTTGAAAACAGACAATCTATAAGGATGTTCCAAGTCAGTTAATAAACTTGGCAATATCTTTTTTATATTCCTTGGGAAATGCCTTGTCAAATGCCTAACTTAAATCTGGATATCAAATAACAGACGGTGTTTTGTCTTCTTTTAGACTTTTTACTTCATAATTGACTGATTTTAATTTTATAAGGAGATTCTGATAAGGTCCTAGGCATCCAGATAGCAACTCTGTTCTTACATCTTTCAAGGGGGTAATGTATGAGTGCAGTTACCAAGCAAAAAGTGGCAGAGGTGACTTCAAGTAATAAAAATCCTTTCCTCCTGTAAATTAACCCATCCAGCCCAGTGACCAGTTACAAGCCCTGATGTTTTCCTATACAAGAATAGGGGGAGTGAGAGAATTCTAAGCTAGAAAAAAATACTTAGTTCAACTAGATTCCAACGTTAAAGGTATTTGAATCACAAAGCTATGCAGACTTTTGCGGTCTGAAGACCAGACTGTGGATGCCTGTAGGTACATCCCACTGTAATCCATGGGAATATTTAACTAAACATCTTTGAAATGTCTGTTCAACGGCTCTGACTCACAAAAAATGTGCTGTTGAAAATCCAGCTAGAGTACAAGTCACTGTGTCTCAAATTATCCTCTCTTCTCCTGGGTTCTTCCGCCTTGTTTGTTGCATAGGCTGATCCATTTTATCTGAAAGGATCCTGAATAAGCACAGTTAACAGCCTGAGGTATTAGTTAAAACAAAAGTCTACTCATGCTTCTTTTTAAAAAGGTGAGATGATTCAGTAACATCTTTGGAAGTCAGCAGTGATAAGAATAGGAATCTCTAAGGGAAGAGACTGAGTGAAAGAAGGACAAACCCTCACCTCAAATCAAATTATCTCCACTAAGGAAACAAATCTGTATATCCCAAGTTGATAATGTAGTTTAGTATGAAGAGTTCATAATGTATTCTTCTGTAAACTATTTATTTTCAAAATACGAAATCTGGAGAGACTGAAACAGTTCATCAAGAGATTCAGTAAAAAAAAATTGAGGGTTTCATATTGACATATTCAAAGTTAAGTGTTTATCTTTTTTTAACATATTTTTCTGTTTGAAACTTTTTAAATTACTGAAAAGAATTATTTTCTTTCTCCATATACAATGAGAATTGTATTGAGGGAAAATGCAATGCTTTGTTTAATCCTTGATATTTCTGTGAAAATTAGCACAGATATGTTTCTGGTTATCCCACTTTTTCCTCTTTTATTCCTAATTTAAAAATTCAGTGACACAACCAAAGAATCAGTTTCTTGTACAGCCCTACTTAGGATTCTAAGTCCCATTGAGTTTCAATGGGTCTTTGTGTTTGATACTGTCCCACTGAAGTCAATGGGTGCAGGATGAATCCCTTTATCCCTCATACACTTTGCAAATGCATGAGTCACACTCCATGCAGCCAGGGAAGCAAGGCCACCAGCCAGAATCCTCAGGACTCAAGCCAACTCTGCTTTGTTGATCTGCTCCTAGGAAGAGCCATTGAAGAATGCAAATTAGTCCTTGCCCTTTGCCTAAATGAAAAGCACTACTTAATATCTCTAGATGCCTCAACTCCAGACAAACAACCCCAAAATGCTGCTACATTCTAATTTCCCAGACTATGTTTTATAATAACTGTAAAACTACTTCAGTAAAAGTACTGCTTTGTTTATACTAGCATTTTTTGGCAGCTAAAAAAAATTCTAATTATTTATATATGGCAGCTTTGATATACAAATTTATATAAAGCCTTCATTGGTTCCCCATTAGTTTAGACATAATATTTGATAATTCTTGATAAATAAAACATATATACAAAAAAAACCCCAAGTACCCAAACAAAGAAACTAAAACAAAACCCACTTATACAGGTGTTATTACCATGCTTATGAAAGTATTACTGAAGACAAGTGGAATCATATTACAGCTGCTCATCTCTTTCAAGATACTTTCATCCTCTCTGAATTCAGTCAAAATATGTAGAGGACATTTGAAAACCAAAAACCTTGCATTTAAAAATTATATTGCTGCAGATAGTGCTACTGTAGATGTATTTACCAATTAAAAACCCCAGCAGCAGAAATTATGAGATCAAACTTGTGTAATGAAAATTAATAATTTAAGAAGTACACGGCTTGATTATACAAGGTTTGATTTCCCAACCAATAAGGCATTTCCCCATAATGAGCATCTCCATTGCCATGGAGCATTTTCCTTGACTCAGTTGGATCAAAAATGAGCCTTTTAGTTACAGAGGAGCATTGTGTTTAGTGTTTAGAATTAATCCAGCTCTGAACTGGATTAACAGGTCCCCAGATTCTTTGGGCAGACCACCAGAGTGCAGTGGACAATGTGTATAATGGAACTTTCTAAAATTATTTCCAGTCCAGATATATTCTCTTGTCCCTTCACACTTATGAGCAACAAAAGGGAGGGCTTGAAGCCTGCTGGCAAGTTGGCAAATTCCTTGCAATAGTCATGAGTGCCAAAAAATGATGAAGTTACATGGACATCTTGCTCCTGCATTTAGAATTACCTGCTCCTCAAAGCTAATTATTTATTTCTTCCAGCTTTATAAAGCTGCTGAATCACAAACTCCTGTAATCAAATACTTAATTAATCCATTTAAGCCAATTAAAGATATAAAATTAAATGACAAGTAAATAAAGAGATTGAGGAAGTTCATTTTTTTCTACATTTTCAATTCAATGAAATAATTTGTATAGCTGCACATATTAGAACACACGCTCAGCATTTTACAGGAAGACAAAAGGCTGATGCCATTAGGACTTTGCCTTCTTCTGCTAGACTTCTGCTCTTTCGTCATAGAATAAGTAGGATTAAATTAATTCTGATTTGCAAATTGGCAAAGACAGCCCTTCATTCTTTACCATATCTCATCTTCTCTTAGACCACTGACTCCCCAAGGGGCTGAGAGAAGGGTCACCATGCCTGACACCAGGGAGACAGCTAAAGATACTGCATGACAACCCTCCCTCAGGGTAGGTACTTAATTTTGTCAGCGCTTCTTTAAATTCGTTTCCCCTCGTTATTAGAAAACTTCTTTTTGAGTAAGAGACATGTAGAAAAACAGTTTTCAAGATGCTTCTGACAGCATGGTTACCACTTGAGAGATTGTGAGTGAAACGAGCCATATGCAGGCTCTGAAATAGTCAACCCCATTTCAACATGAACCCCTGTGGCAGGGTGGGTGATTCTTTGTTGTATGGGGACATTTTGACATGTGGGGGTAGTGCCAAAATTACAGATTCTGCATGTTGGTGTCAAAGCCAGTTGGGAAAAATATAGAGCAACATTTATCATTGAATAAAAAGCCACACCAATGTTAAATGGTAGTTTTTACGTAGAGTTCTATCTTGCTAGTGATTTGGCTTCAGTGAAAGATAGGAATAAAGTAAAATTTTTCAATTTCTCCTATTCACCCTTCTAGGATTCATGCAAATGTGATTAAGGTCCCTAAAATAATGCATAAAGAAGGTTACAAATGAATTAACTGAGGAAGAGCAACATTTACTAAATTGTAACACAATTTTCTGGTTGGCAAATTGCTCTTGGAGACGATTCTATTAAATCTAATAGAAGATGTCTGATAGAAGGAAGAAGTAATGGAAAGCATCCCCAGCCAGTGTGATTTCTTTAGTCCTTCTTGGCACAAGTGTAATAAATTACTTGGTTCAGATAGAGGGGAGTTCTGTACATTGTCTTGTCTGCACTACAAATTCCTAGGCAAAGATTTTTTTTCTACTGCTCCTTCATTAGGATTTCCTGACAACAGAGAAAAACAAATCTTAACTAGAAGCTGAACTATGTTAACACATAAATTGTTTGCTTGGCACAACACACGTTGTAAAGTGTGCAGTATTTATTCTAACCACTTAAATTGCTTGTCCACTTTAGTCCAGTGTAATTTTAGAACTTTAAGTAAAACCACATCAGTCAGGCTTATTCAGGCAGATATTAAACAGAACTCATCTGAGAAAAGAAACCACAACAAAAAAAAAGAAAGAAACAGGAACTTAAATGATATGCATTCATTTTTTGATTTCCAGCTGTATCAAAGACTGCTAGAAATACACTATTAAATGCTGAAGTCTATATCGGAAGTACAATTAATTGTACAAAACATAAACATTAATTTATAGACCAACACAGTAGAAAAATATTTTCTAAATCTTCCACTGAAATGTGTATTTGGATCTTTGTTTTTGTTTGGGGGTGTTTTTGTTTTATTTGTTTGGTTTTATGACTTCTGTTTTGAGTCTAAAGAATAAGAACAAATATACAATGTACTTATATATAAAATCAAATCTATCTGTCTTTCTAATGAAATACCTATTTTAAAACTGAAATAAAGATATTATAACCCAACTATGGCTTATGTATAAAAAGTGGGCACACAGGAGGAAGGAGAACTGGCAGAGAATTCTAGTGCTTTCATTATCAAAATTCTAAGATAAAAGTTGAGCTTGCAAATTCCATATATGTCTAATCAGTAAATATTGTGCACAAGGAAGTTTTTTCATAGTAAGAACTTGATGAACCTTCCTTCTTTATAGAAATAGAACAATGAGGATGGTGTCCATTTCTTCACAGTATGCATAAACTGATCTGAATTGAAAACATGCTGTGTTATGTCCTAGAGTCCTTGTTGTACTGATTCCCTCTACTGGGATCCTGGTTCCTTTGGAGTCTTTGTAGCTGCATTACAGAGATTCCATGCAAACCCAGAAACCAGATGATAAAGCATATGTAGAGACCAGGAGTCTGAACGTGGTGGTGGTATTCACCTCGACTTATAGACCCTGTCCATAGTATTTCTGTAAAACTTTGAAAGAAACCCAACAACATCATGTATCCCAAGTGGTCCTATTCAAAAAGGAAATACTAAAGACACTAGAAAGGAAACAAAGAAAAGTAATCATTTAAAATAACACAAGAAGTTTTGAGAATTGTAATCAAACAACACATTTTAAAAATAAGTTTTTGGGAAAATTAGATTAACTTTTGGCTATTATACAACATATTTTGCACAAACCATAAAAAAAAAAGAAATATTAACTGCTTAATAGATTTGCAACATGCCTAGATATAAACAGAAGAAATAGAAAAGAAAAAACCCACAACAACAACAAAAAAATAACTTTGGAAAGAAATCTAAATGGATAAAAACACTTGTATGTAATTTAGTAAACTTCTATCATAAAAAGGCAGGGCACCTTGTATTATGTACCTAAATTCAGTAAACAGTGGGAATAAGTGCATTATAGAAAAATGAAAGTCTAAGACATTGTAGTAAGAGTGTGGTCCTGCCTCTGAGCTGAAAACAAAGAATATAGTATGTTTTCCTTATCTGATCTCAAGCTGTGTTAAGAAACATGGGAAAAAACCTGCAAAAAACCTCCATACAAAGCTGTGTTTTCAGGCAGCCCATAGGTGTGTATAAAAAATGTCTCCCTTTTGGGATCCCACCTGTACAAATGCAAGATTTTGGGATGGATCTAACTTGACGGTCCTTACCTACTGCTCCAAAGTATGTTATAGGAATTTCTTAACTCTCCTAAATTATAACAGCTAGATGTTTTCTGTGCTAAGAAAAAAAGAAAGAAAAAAAAAGCCCCAAGCACAACACAACACTAGCCTTGCCCTCCCAAAGTAACTAAACAACTCTCCCCCCAAATTCTTCCTTCCTTACAGCAAAACCCTTGTGTCTGGAAAGATGATGACTATCTGATCCTTCATGTCTGGAAAGCTGACAGAGGTCTAGTTCCTTGCTAATTTATGCCAATGTGACTTCCTGAATGACATCTAAAAGCAGGCAGAGTTCTAAAAACTGGTTTTGTAATATACAATAAATATGTCCTTTCCTCATCTTAAAGTATGTTATCCTCTCAAATGTATTGCATATTATTTAAGTTGAAATGCTCAAGTCCTTTTTAAAAACTTAATTGTTTTGTCGTTTGCTTTGGTCCTTGGTCAGAAAAAGGTCGAATCATAGAGTCATTTTAGTCACAAAATTTTCACTTCCTGTCAAAGAAGTCCATACTATAGTACTTTGTGTTCTCTTACAGATTGACTTGTATGAATAAAAATTTGACTGTATAAACCTTTTACTAAGTATGAGATATTTTAAAATTAATTAGCTCTAATTTAAATTCCACTTCTCTGACAAAATGCATTTTAATGAGTAGATTATACATAGAAAAGTTATTTATTGATATCATAATGACGTATCATTCATCATGTATCAGAAATGGATTTGTTAACAAAATAGTATAATTTGCTAGTCACTGCAGAAGTAACAACAATTTTTATTCCCACTGCTCTCATAGTTCAGTAGGTTTTCAACAGGAAGAGGTAATACTGGCACAACTGGGACACTGTTTATTTGTTTTATTTGTGTTTGCTTTTATTTTGTTCTTCTCCATTATTATGATGGTAACTGAAATGTTATTATTTATATGTCTCCCTAGTAATACATAATTTCCCAATAAGTAATCAGATTTTACCTTTAGAAGCTCAGGTCATTCCTCCTACAGTTTAACTCTCCCATTCTTCAAGCGACATTACTTTTAAAAGACATTCCAGGTGCTAAAAATTTAAAACCAATTTCAATAAGAATGCCTATCTCTATATCCAAAGAATTTTTTTGTATGTATGTACATTCTTAGTGGCAAAAGGATATAAAATTATTGAGAGAAAAGCTAATGATAATTACTACTACTGAAAAAAACCCCCACAAGTATTTTTCAAAACATTAGTACCCTTTAGAAATCTAAAGGAAGATCAAAACACCCTCACACAAACAGCTGCCTAAAATCCCCAGAAGGCAACACTTTCATAAACCTTTTCTGTTCCATGTAAAACATGTAAACATTTGTATTCTAGGTATCTGACAACATTCATGATCAGAAAAATCATTCTAGGATCAATGCTTTCAGAAATAGAATATTTAAAGCCCACCAGTCACTCTAGCAAACAGGAAAACATGTGTAGCCATGAAATACAAACCAGAAAATTCAAGTAGCTTTGCAGAAAGATATTGGGTTTTTTAGGCTATTTCTGGTGTCTCAGAAATCTTTAAAACAGTTAGGTGAGAAATTTCAGAAGTAAAAGCTGAAAGGCTTTACAGTTAAGTTGAATGTTAGTTTCTAGCTCAGCTTGATGAAAGATACTACTTACCCCTGTGTAACAGGTCTTGAAATAAAACTTCAGAATAGCTATGGATAAAGGCTTAATTTTAACCAGTTATACAGCTTATTTTAAATTTGATTTGAAAGAAGCTCAATTTAAGATGAATTTCGGGGAGAATTTCTTAATTAAATTATTTATGATTCAAGATCAAGAGCAAGATCAAATTAATTAAATTACAAAAAGCAGCATAAATATAGCAACAGAAAAATGTCAAGAAGTACAAAAATGTTAATTCACAAAGTTGATGATCTTTGTGCAGACAATGGAAGAGAATTGGACGGCATGAATCAAGAATGCAATATTCTTAAAAAAAAAAAAAGAGTAATCCTTAAGAACACTTGTCTTGAACTTGGATGAGGAGAAGTTCCCCAGAATTGACACAGAAGCTATCCAACCTGAAAGCTAACTCTCAGATTTCACCACATTATCTTTATGACCTTACCCTGCCATTCTTCCCTGTGGCTTTTCTGTCCTGTTACCTTTGCCAAATCTGGCCCCTTTTTTAAAATCTGTTTTTCTAACTTCATACATTAGTGACCCTTTTTATCTCTCACTCCTAGTCTTAATTTCTGTATTAGTGTCCTGGCTCCTGCAGAGACCTTCATCTCTTAGTGACTGATCCAAAAAGAGTTCCTGTAATCCTAGAATAGACGATGTTCAATGAGACAGAGCCTCGGGGTGCTTTTTGTTGCAGTTCAGTGAGTCTCTGCTGAGACATTTTTGGAAGCATATAATCTAGCCAGATTTTTCTGTTTTCATTTGCAACAGACCTTCCACGCATTCCTGCTGAATTCAGGCAACTACATTGAGAGATTGGAAAAAAAAATCATAACATAATACCCCTTATCTGTGCTGCTACTGGTCCTGGAAATCAAGATCTGGAGTCAGATAGCACCATGCATCCTAAATATCATAGGTTGTATGAGAAAATATAGTCACTTCTTGATGTCTTTTGTGAGAAGTAAAACCTTGCCCCAACATGCCAACTATCAACTTCTGGTGGGTTATCTTCTAGAAGGCATTTTTGCTCTGTCATATAGTTCATACTGGTCAAGTTAAAGGACTTCATAGAAATGCAACAGGTTTAACTAAATTCTGCTGGAACTACAGAAGACAAAATGCTGCCGTAAGAAAATATATTGGCATTCTTTTAAATCAAGGGATCCTAATTCATCTCCAAGATAAGCATGGACAACAGAGAGAGAACAAATGAGAAGTCTCAGACCAGGCAAGAAAAGGATATATTAAAGATTAAACAGAACAAGGAATAGAGGTCTGCTATAAGCAAGAAAAGAGGAGAGGCAGTCACCATCCCTGGATGTGTTTAAAAAAAGACTGGATGTGGCACTCAGTGCCATGGTTGAAGAGTTAGGGCTGGGTTGGACTCGATGATCTTATAGGTCTCTTCCAACCTTGAGATTCTGTGATTCTGTGATTCTGTGAATTTTCATGTAGTTGTCGATTCCTCATCAGCCCCTTTATCCTCTCACTACTATTTTGGAATTTTAGTGACTTATTTTCATGGTACAGCCTTGTTATTTTTTGAGTGGGCACTTAGAAAATAGATGTTCCATGTGACTTCTTCCATCTGTACATGTTTTTTCTAAAAAAAACAACAGATTAGTTTGATGGTGATATTCAAGGGAAAAAAAATCATCTGCTAATGACATTATTTTTTGTTGCATGTTCTCCAATATTATTTTCTTCTATCTGTTCATGACAAACAACTCTTTCATCCCTAGTCCTTCATATTTTTGTACTTTAAAAATTATATAGAATCTCATTTGGTTTAAAAAAAAATAATCTTTATGGTAACCTTTTTGAGTTTTTCCCTTCAAATAATGCCACATGCCCATTTCTTGATGAAAGCTATTTACAACTTTTTAGTGAGCGAAGCATTAGAGAAAAAACCATAAAGTATCCTAAAATAATCTGAATAATCAACTTAATTGGTTTTCAATGATCCATGAAATAGATGAATTATTCAGTCTTACCTCTTCAGATTCAGATAAGATAAATGTGCTCCAAAAGTACAGGATCAAATCTTGAATAAGTAGATTCTATTTCAAAAGCATGGGGATCATGGAATTATTCTTGAGTTTCTATTGCATGGGAAGATGTGTCAAGAATGTAAATGTTGAAAAATATTGAAAAACCCCCAGATTTTTTCCTCTCTTATTCCAGATCCAAAAGCTGATAACTGAATTTTTTATTATTTTGAGGATCTTGAAAATCAACTGTGTAAAATTGGAAGAGTACTTGCAATCTGTATTATCTAAAACAAAGCTCAATTTCACAGTACCTTAAGGAAGAAAGTGAAAAATATTTTAATTTTACTGTTTAATTATTTAGTGTGAAGAGGCTTTTGAATAAAATGGACAGTGTATGGCCACATTTATACCACTGCATTTTGATGTTTTGATATTACATTATAGAGTTCTAAACTCCAATTCCAGCAAGGCGATGACCTTAGAGGCTTCCTATCTACAAAACAGGCCAGTTCTCTGGAAAGAGATCCAGATAGCTCAAAAAATGAACCTTGTTTTGTGTAGAGAAAATGTCTATTTTATGGGATTGTTTTTGAGTTTTGTGAGCTTTTACACATCAAGTAAAACCATGTCAATAAATAACAGGTATAACCTTATATAGGAGGTTAGGAGACCAGTGACAGCAGAAATGTCCGAAGAAATGCCTCTCTTCTTTGTGGAGTTTATTTCTGAAAGTTCATGCTTAGGAGAAGAGGAAAAGCACACATTTGGATAAAAATCTCTTGACTGCAGAATTCATAAAAGAAATACCTGCATTACCCATACTCTCAGTAAGTGAGAATTTCAGAAAAATCTTCCTACTTTTCAGTCTCCAACCACTAGACAGAATGCAAGATGTGACTCGTCTCCACTTGTACTTTTGGAAACTGAAACAACTGTGTTGGTAGGTTTCAGCCTTGTGAGGGCAAAGACAATTCTAGTTCTCTCACCCTTGTGTGAACCAGTCTAAATTCAGTGACCCCTAAAGCAAAAACACAAGAATTGTACTTGCAAAAAAAAGTAATGGAAGCTACAACATTTATTAATTATTATAAATTGGCTTATATCTATCTTCACATATAAATGTCTCAAAAAAGATTTATATTCATTGTTGGAAGGTTTTGTCTTCCATTTTTTTCACACACCTATACAGTGAAACTGTATCAAAGTTTTTAGACTGAAGAAAGTTTTTTCTGAAGAAAGACATTTTAAAAGCAGTTTCTCTTATCTTAGATGTTCACATTACAGTAGGTGAATCTTAGACTGGTTTTTCTCCAAAACTGACTTTACTACATCTCAAAAGCCATCCCAAGCAAAACAGTAACACCAGGTATGTTTATGTTTGGTTCTACCATTGCAAAGTATTGTCCCTTCTGCTAAATGGTCAGAATTGTACAGTGTTGTTTTAAGACAGTGAAATATTGATGGGGCTGGTTGAGAAAAACATGAACTGGGGCCCTTGCTTATCTTGCACTTGGCTCAAGTAAGGCCTAACAACAGAATAATATCTGAGGGAAGCAGAGGTCTCACAGCCTGATGTTCCAGTGATTCCCAGAGGAACACTATCCCTCTGTACCAGCCAACAGCCCCACTCCTTTCACCCTGAAAAACAAGTCCTATTGTAAATCTGCTTCATTAAGGAGGTAAGGATGTGTACAAAGACCCACTGATGAAGGACAGAGAACCTTTGCTGCCTTCTCAGTACTAGGAGAAGGACCAAAGTGTTCATTTTACCTCTTTTGTAGACTATAAATTCTGACTTAAGACTCTCATTAAGCTCCATTAACATACTAAATTACACACCTATTGGGATATAAATGAAGGAGAATGTGGGACCTATAATGCATGTATGATGAAAGTTACCAAGCCCCACCAACATGTAATTGTTCCCTCTCCTTGGACCAGCCAATATTTATAGCATAAAAGAGGGACTTCAGAAAAAGTTGGAGGAGAACACCTCTGTCCTCTATGAACAGTCAGTGGACTGTGTCTCTTCTCTTTTCCTGAAGTGTTGCCTTTATGTGAACTTTGCACCTCCGAATGTGTTGGAACACACTTGGGAATATTCATTTATTTATATATTTATATACTTACATATTTATATAAGTATCCATAAGTAATATAGATCTATCTATCTATCTTGTCACTAGATTGCTCTTATTATACTTTCTGTCCCAGCACATACTAATACATACTGATACTCTGCAGTTAGTTCATTTATCATGGGCAGTCCTGAACCTGCTTTCCCTGTTGCCTCAGTGAACTCTACTGTTCGTGACTCATGTAAGTGCTCATTGAATACAAGCAGGCCCACAGTACTGGGTCGGTTTGAATACAACCAGACTTGTAGTGCTTAATTGGCTATAATCAAAAATTAACCTCAGCCACACCCAGCCACTCTTATCTTAGAGGATCAGCTGGAATCCAAGGGGGGGTTATTTTCTGCTAAATAGCTATATACTTAACACAACAGTGCTGAAATTAGTGCTTTGCTTTCCTCAGGGTTTTTTTTTTATTTGTTTGTTTGTTTGTTTTAATGCATTTTTGAATGTTGTATATCTGTCAGTGTCTTGAAAAATACCCCTAACCAATCTTAAAACTAAAAAATGAAATCAATCTGTTAGCACTTGTATCTTGTCTCTCTACCAAATGCCAGATTGTTTCCTAACTGACATGAGACCATCCTCAGCCTGTGTACCTTTAAATGTCTCAAATAATTAGTTATCTTTTTGCTACCTTCAGACACAAGTTCAATACCTGATGTATTTGTCCTGTCCATTTTGCCATCTCCCATATGGTCTTTTCCTCATCCATAGTGCCATTAAACTGTATTGCTATTAAAATACGGGCATTTTCCAATATTGTATTCACACAAGGTCATTTTGAGGGAAAATAACTTACTGTAGTATGTGTGACAATGTCATTCCTAGTTGCATTAAAGAAATAGCAGTCCTGTTCCAGACTTGCCATAATGGTAAATACATCAAGTCTGACAACATAGCACTGAAATCTGGATACTTCTGCTACTTTGCCACAGTCCAGTCTCTGACCAAGCATCTCACAGAGGCAGCAACTGTTAAAGAAAATTCTGTGTAATTATCAATATTCCTGCAAAGAAGATACTTCTATCTTGAAAGAAAGTTAAGTGTGTAAGCACAGCCTTCACTAGCCTTCCAGGCTTTGATACTCAACAAGTTAATTACGTCTAAGGTCTCAGACTGTTCTTTATGCACTACCTCTCCTCTCTTCTTAGACTGGCAGGCTAAAAGCACAAACCAGACTGCTAAGTCACAGCACAGATGGAGCTGAAGACTGAAGGCTGTACTGGAACCACAACCAACTACACATATACTCTGTGTATATAAAAACACTATATAAAAACTGGGACAATTTGTCTTAAAAGTTGCAGCCAAAGATGTGTTCTCTTGTATTAATTTTGTGAGAATTGCCAGTATCATTTACATCTTGGAGTGACATAAGATGGCCAGACATGATTAATTAGATGGAAAGAGTTTGAATTTGTTTGTAGGTATTTAGGTCCATATAGGTCCTGTACAGACAATGGCCAGAAATTGACCAAATTCAGGAAGCATAGGCTATGAATATTTTAATTTTTATTTTTTCAGCATAAAACTAAGAAAAAAAAAAAAAAGAAAAATATATTTGAAAAGGATTCTGAGACACCTGGGTTGGGCAGAGAAACATATAATTGCTTTGAAACTTGGACTTCCAATTTTGCTCATATAAAGAGAAAAATTAAGATATAACATGTATTTAGGGGTTTGTTTCTGAGTTTCAAAGAAAAACAAATTTTGGAGGCTGGTTTAGGACAATTTTTTCCAGCAAGAGAATGGAAGGAGGCATTGTAAGGCAACTTTTTTCTCATGCTGATGCAGTTAGGAACAGGTAGAGATTAAGGCTACGAGAGATGGTAACTTTCCTTGCTAGTTAAAGAGTATGACATGAGGGAAAGGCAGTGGATGGTGTCTGTCCAGACTTCAGTAAACAGTCTGACAGCTCTTCCCCATAGCATTTTTATGGAGTAACTGTCTACTCATGCTTAGATGGGTGCACCCTTTGCTGCATGAAGACCTGCCCAGCTGGCCAAGCCCAGAGAGTGGTGGTGAGTGAAACTGAATCCCATAAGCAGCCAGTCACTGGGAGAGTTCCACAGGGCTCAGTACTGGGGCTGGTCCTGCTTAACACCTTTATTGATGATTTAAATGAGTAAGTTCAAATAACTGAAAAGAAGTCAAACAGCAAGATCCCAATAAGATTGCAGGTGACACCAGCTTTGGTGGGAGTGTTGCTCTGCTGGATGAAGTGAGCAAGGCTCTTCAGAGGGATCTGGAGAGGCTGGATCAATGGGCTGAGATCAACTGCAGGAGGTTCAGGGCGATGTGCTGGGTATTTCACGTAGGTCACAGCAACCCCAGGCAGCTCTACAGTCTTGGGGAAGAGTGGCTTGAGAGCTGCTCAGCTGAAAGGGACTTGGGGGTGCTTATTGACTGCTGACTGAACAAGAGCCAGCAGTGCTCCCAGGTGGCCTGTATCAAGAATAATGTGGCCAGCAGCACTAGGGCAATGCACTATTCCCCCGAACTTAGCACCAGTGAGGCCGCACTGAAACGTGTGTTCAGTTTTGGGCCCCTCACTACAAGGACATTAAGGTGCTGGAGCATGTCCAGAGAAGGGCAACAGAGCTGGTGAAGGGTCCAGAAGGGATGTCTTATGAAGAGGGTTTGAGGGAGCTGGGATTGTCTAGTGTGGAAAAGAAGAGGCCCAGAGGAGGCCTCATGCTCTCTGCAACCACCTGAAAGGAGATGGCTATAGAGAGCTGGTCTCCTCTGTCATGTCTAAGTGAAAGAATGAGAGTAAATGGCCCTAAGTTGCACCAGAAAAGGTTTAGATTAGATACTAGGAAAAAAGAAAGGTCAATGAAAAAATGGTCATGCATTACAATAAATTGCCCTGGGAGGTGGTGGAGTCACTGGAAATGTCTGAGAGATGTCTGGATGTGGCACATGGGGATGTTGTTTAGGGGTGATTATGGTGGTGCTGAATTGATGGTTGGACTAGTTGATCTTGAAGGTCTCTTGCAAACTTGATGATTTTGTGTTTCTGTGTCCAAATATTTCATCAATCATAATTTCAATTGAGATTCTTTTAAGGATTCCAATTTACTTTAATAAAATACAATAAATTCTTAAGTAAGTGTTGATACATTTAAACCGGATTTTTCTTTCTCACATAAACCTAAAGCATGAATCAAAATGAATCCATTTAAATTCTTTGTTTAGCATATAGCAGAATCTTTGTCTAAATGGGATTCTTTATTCCTACAGCTACTTAAAAAAGCTTCTGGCTGGCTTTATGTTTCAAATACAGCTTAACTGGGGTGGAATTTACAAACTTAATCAAAGAAATCATTAATTTAAGTTTAGATATAGCTTTTTGAAATTTTGCAAACATGTAACTGAATAGATTCATGATACTTAGTGAAAAACAGCCTTTCATGCAGGTTATTTTGATATCATAAGTGTTTATTATATTTTCTGTTTTGAATTTCAAAAAAAAAGTTATCACTTTTAAAAGAATTCTTTAGGAAGTATTACTTTATTCTCATTCTTGGTTTTAGCTGACTTAATGCATTAAATAGGACTTAACCTTAATGCATTAAATAGGACTTGCACAAAAGAAGAGAAAGTAGTTGGACTACCTTAAAATTATTACAATTTTAGTCACCTGTTTTCTCAAGATAATACCTCAGACAAATATTAATTTTAATGCCCTGACATAAACCAGAAAGATTTTAAATTATTCTTTAATGTTTATTTTTGAAATATAGATGAGACTTTTGTAAGCTAAAGAGAATATAAAATATTTTACGTTTCATCAGTGGTAAAGGAAGACAGTCCAAAAAGATGTACATATTTCCTTTTACTGCCTTAATCAATGGATTGTCTCACTTTCATTTGTATGTAGAGAAATTAATTGTTACCAAATAGAAAGTAGAATTATGCATATCTATTATGCATAAATATTCACAACAGAAATAAAAAGATGTGTGTTCTTACATGTACTTTTATTTATTCAGCAGTTGTTTGGCTCAATTTTGTTCTTTGGCCTGGTGAGAAAACTGAATTAGACAGAATTACAATTGCATCTCTAAGACTGTACCTCTATGTTAAAAAATCTGAATATCAATGCATATGAATAGTTAATTTTTTTTTTCAATTCTAAATTGAGGTATTAGAACAGCTAAGCATCCATGTTTTAATTTTTTTTTTTGGTGCATAGAGCCACCATTCAAAAACCACGGTAAAATTAAATAAAATATGCTTTACAAATAAATTAATTGCTCTGCACTGAAAGAGGTCACTTACAATAACAGAAGCCAGCAGTCTTTGCACATTGGCACTAACAATTTAAATCATTCAGACATAATGATCGGATTGTATCCTTCAGAGAGAAAATGGAGGCACCACAATAGGCCATTGAAAAACCCTATTGAGCAAACAACATTGATTGAAAGCATGAACAGGATGTTGACACTGTTAAAAAAGAGACAAATGTCATAGTGTAATATAGAAAATGTTACGGTTTCATTATTATTTCAGTAATTCATCCATACATTAAATACTGCAAGTAACATTTTACAGTGGTGTTGCAGAACTAGGCAAAATTTAGATAATAAATCAAATTTTCATTGGTGAGGATGAAAAGTATTTTCTTCGGTGAAATGATGGAAAGGTTTAGATTATTTGATTCGGAGAAGGAAGGATGGAGATTAAATATGATAGTATAAGAGTAAGGCTAATAGAACTGTAGGATCAATTCAAATCTCTTTATCTGATGCTGGCTTAATAACACTTTGTTAGTTTTCAATAGTGGTTCATAGAACATTTATGGCACTGAATGGTGGGAAATAAAATCTGTGTTTGACATTCTGTAAAATAATAATGTATGAATGTACATGAAAAGGAATGAGAATTAATATTTATCTTGACTGGATTCTTGTCAGCATAGACAGTTACACAGAATGAAGTGATGATCGACATAACTTCTATTTCTATTATTTTGTAAGAAATGCATACTAGTAAATTGATACAACCAAGAAGCCTCATGACAAATTCTCATGTCAGCTAATGTAAAATCAGGTAAGGATTTGATAAAATCTCCTTCCTCTTAAATTAATGATCAGCCTAACAGCTAATTGACCTTGGTTCTTCCCTTTCTTATTTAAGAAACCTTTTCCATAAGAATAAGAGCACTTGAAAGTGTTGTGTTACAAGAAAAAAACCCCAATTTATTGAATATTTTTCTTCTTCCAATATTTACTAAAGGAAGCCTCATGAAATATGGCATCTACCAGACTTGCTTCATTGATGATGAATACAAGAGTGAGCTCCAGATTATCCAATCTGAGGTACCTCAAGGCTGAGGGCTAGCGAGCACATATATTCCATTTTGATATATTCCATGTGTAATTTTTTTCACATGTTGAAATAGCAGTAGTTTTTGTTTAATATAATTCCATCTATGAAAAATATAATGAAATTGGCTTCATTTCTTAAACCAGGAGAGTTCTATAATGTGATATAAATTTACAGTAGCCTGCCTTCTCTCCACTAGGTCTCTGAATGGATAAGCTACATAGTGTCTACTATACAGGAAAGCACATACATTCAGATATTCAGTTGTAATTTCATACTGATGGATTTTGTACAATGTTACTAATGTATGCCATCAGGGCGTGTAGAAGGACACTGGCTGGTCCTTTCAATGTATTTGGTCAAAGACTTTCTTAATGGGCGAGGGTGTTTTCAGTGGAAAAAGGAAGGGAGAAAACAGATCATACAGAAGCACAAAACTGGCCAAGAGGTGGAAAGAGAGTTACTGATGAGAACAAACCTGGTTAGATGCATTAATTGGTAAGGATATGTGGAGTGCAGAAATGTTTATTTTTTTCAGTAATATTATCTAACTAATCAATATTATCTAACTTGTCAGTTTAGGAGGATGTGGTAAACAAGGGGAACAAACACAAAGAAACATGGGCACCAGGCTGGGCTCCAGCATCCCTGGGCTGCTGAAGAAGGGGATGTGACTTTAGAACTTAGCTTTAGAAGATCATGAGCCGTGCCTTTCCATCATACCTCAGCAGATGCTACGGAGGAAAAGCTTCAGAAAATTAGTATTTCTTAACTTTTATCAAAGTACACTTGTTTTCTTTGTGCTTTTGTATTTTAAACTTCCAGTGTGTGCTTCTTCTTCTACAGAAGTTACTTCTACATAGTAACTTCTATGTAACTGCTATGAGATAAATGCTTTTCTATAATCATGAAAACACTGTGGTCTTCATTTGGATTTGGTTTCAACTGTGGGGAGTTTAGTACCTGCAGAATAGATGGTTGGTGACTTGTTTTCTAGTTAAATGCTTTTCCTATCCACTTCACTAGATTTTGTAGTTGTTTTCACCTATTTTCACCAGCTGATATACAAAGTCAAAGGACTGGCTCTGCATTGGAAGTGACCATTAAGTGTGTTTCACATTTGTAGGGTGCCCTCTAAAGAAATCTGCAGACATCAATACACGTGCTGCATCTAATTTAATAACATTTTTAATAGATGGAAATAAATTTATTCTTTTTACTAGATTGTAATTTAGAAAGAGTATGGTTTTCTTTCCACTGAATAGAAAGTTACCAAAGCTGTATACTTCTATTTGTTTATTTAGTCATTTAGTTATTCCATTGCTCATGTGAAGATTTAATTCCAAAGAGCTTTTTTCCTTTGTGAGTGGTAAAGATGCCTGCATGTTAGTGCACCAAATAGGTATCTAGTTTTATTTCAGAGGCAACATTTCATCTTTTACCCTAAGGTCTTATTTCCATTTCTGTGTCAAGAACATCTCATCATGACATTTTGAGGACTAAATTTATTTCTGAAACTGCTCCAGCAAAGCTCACCTGATTGTGTCTTATCGAGGACAATCCGTTCCTTCTAGAGGATGTTAAAAAAAAAAAAAGTGAACTTTAGGTTTCCTATGAAGGAAAAAGGCTACAGTTGTAGCCTTTTTGTTGTGCAGTTGCAGTTTGTCATGGACTGACTGCATAGCAAGAACATCTTTTTCCATCTAGATAAAGATCTGGTTTGCTCCAATCAGACCAGGCATCTGGACATGACAGCCAACTGCAAATGAAAACTATGTGCTACAGTTTACCCCTTTGCTGTAAGACTGCTTTTAGAAGCATTTTGAGAGGCATTTTTCTACCTGTAATCCTAATTCTTAATATGATTTCTTAGTCTGGAGCACCAGCCTGGATCATCTTTTTGCAAGCTCAAACCAAAACAGTCACTAACCAATTTTCTTATAAAGTCACTTCCTTTCCTTTTCAGAGAAATGGGATTGTCATTCATCTCTTACCTTTGCTTTGCAGTAACATTCATTTATCCTATTGGAATCGTGTTACATTCTCTTGGCCAAACTGCTATGCTCTAAAAAAGGAGATGGACGGGACCGCAAAGCTGTGGAATAATGACGGTTTGGCTCTTACACTCATAGCTTTCTCATGAAAGAGAATAATCATAGAAATAAAGGAGTAAATATTACTTGGCCATCCAGTTAATGTCATATTCCAGTCACTATTTCTTTTTTTTACTTTTGCTCTAAACACCTTTAGAAACAGTGAAATGTCTGTTTTCCTTTAGCATCTTCATAAACAATTCTTATATATATTGAGCTAATTAGGTACATTCTTTGGAAAGAAAACTCTCCATGAAAACAGCTCTAGGCACTGATTACCAGTATGGGTAGATCTTTAATTATTATTCCTTAAGTGCAAGTATTTTTACTGTATTTTAAATTTCCAATTTACTGGCTACAGCAAGAAATTGAAAAGAAGGTCTTTTGTAGAATATGGGGAAAAGGAAAAAGATTAGACCAATGTGAATGGCCAATGTGTCTCCAGTTGAAACCAGACTGAAATTACACTTACATTATCCAGGTTACATCCCAGAAGATCCTGCTCTGAATTGCTAGCTTTTTTGCCTTTGTTGAAATTTTTAAATTATCTAAGAAGAACCAGATTTTGCGAATGTTTTATGTGAAATGAATCAATATAACCTGCAAATATAGGATGTCATATTTTCAGAAGGTGATTGGGTAATTAGAACTTTTGTCATTTTATGCTAAAGCATAAAATTTAACAATTTCTTTCACCAAGGGGATTTACTATTCTGCACAGACAGATATGTCTTTGAAGAAGATGAGGGCAACGATTCCCTGAAGGAAATTTATGAGCCACTGAATGTCTTTTAAAGAGACAGCGTAAGCTATATAATACAGGTCAACAACAAAAGATATAAATCCCAAGATTATCTGAAACAAATTCTTTGGCTCTCCACGTTAGGATTTATTCTCAATTTGGTCTTCAACTCAATTTAAGAGCACAGAAATTCCTACTAATATAGGAAACCAACCTAAGTACTGTCCCCTGTTGATGTTTCATATTAGCCCAAATTGAAAGGTTTAATATAAATTTTTCTTCTTAACTGGTTCTGTGCATAAAAATAAACTTCCTGCATGTAAATGAATAAATTATTTTCTTTCATCAATCCCTTGGAGGCAAAAAAAAGGAAAAGAGCCAAACAGCTAATCAACCCTTTCCAAAAGGGATAAACTTGTCTATCCCTTATGTTTGAGGTCATAAGAACAGACAAAAGGTTACCCAAGTATTCAGGTCTTGGTTTGGTTTTTTTTCCTGTCAAGAATTTATATTTCTTTTAGAACTCACTGTATGAGATATTCAAAGCTTTCTATAGGAGATAACCAATTATTTTTTTATATGCAGACTGCATTTAACCTCTCACAATCCGGACTGTGTTCTCCCTTATTTGAATTGCTCTGCTCTCAGCTATTAATTTATGTTTAACAACACTGAGAAAGCTTTCAGAACTGTAAGAAAATAGAAATATCAAGAGGTGATCTAAGCCACTTTGTAAAGACAATATAAAAATGTTAGGATTTTGTAAAGATGTTCAGTGTCACAAAGTCTGGTAATATAAATGAAAATAATTTTCCTTTATTTGAGTTTGGTGGCCCATGTAAGACAGATTGTACAATAAAGTGAAAGGCTAAAAACCTCATTTTACTCAATCTCCTAACACAATAGTTTCTCAAAGGTATTAAGTTAACATAAAATATCAGCTGAAAAACTGTATGACATTGGACTCTTAAGTATGAGAATATGTGAGAGGATTGATATTGCTTTTATGAAAGTGAAATGAGTATTAATCATTTTCTTCCTTCTTCTGACTGGACCACCCATATTACAGTGGTGCCAAGGGTTTTTTCCTTTTCACAAACTCAGCTATATTCAGCTTCTCTTCATGGATAAATTTGTAAAGATCGTTATTTGGCCACAGTCTTAACCATGCATTAAAGCATACAAATAATCCATTGAAGCATTCTTCTGAGACTCCCTGTTTTCATTCTGAAATGTGTTTTCTCTACATACTTTTCATACGCCCTCTCTAGAGGGCACAACCTGTCAATATGTCACACTGCTGCTAGATTTCATGAATTGACTCCACCAAATACTTCTGAACAATTTAGTAGGAAGAACTCTGTTGCATTGAGAGCGCTGCATTCCCATGGAGCTGATAGGGATTCCAGCCCAACCTCTGTTCTTTCCTTGCACAAAACTGTTTTTCATGCCTCTCAAGCAGAATCACTCCTTCCTACTAGAAGTGCTTTCAGCACTTGCTGTTGACAAACTCTGTGCTGGCCACTGCAATGACTGCAGGAATGTAACGAGCTTCTGGCATTGTGTGGTGCCACGAGACACTCTGTTAAGGGACTTGCAGCAAGTTGCTCAAGAAGACAACATTATTATCTCAGAGATTTTGTTTGCCTGTTTAAAAAAATCTAATCAGGCTCAAGAAGGGAAAAAAATCTGCTTTGCAATGAAACGTCAGCTAAATGAATGTCTGAACAAGGAGATATCCTAGATTATGTGTCACAATCTTATAATAATAGAGTCATTCTGTAAACTGTTGGTGTGAGTCCTTCATGGATGCTGGCAGTTGCCAGCAGTGAGTAACCTAAATAAGTGAGTAACCTAAATAAAGTGGAAGACCCACTAAAGGATCATAAAGTGGAAGACCTGCTGAAGGGTCACCCTTATGCTGTTGGTTTATTAAATAAATCCTTGACCAATCTGCTCTGAACATCTTAATTTCAAATCGTGCATATGTAGAAATTGTTGGTACTTTGCACATTTCTAATACTGAAATATACCTAATGAATTAAAAATTTCTCAAATTCAGCATTAGTCTTCTTATCTCACAGAAAAAAAAGTAAGTTAATTTAATGGAAATCTTTGTTTTCGGTTGCAAATATTCTAGAAAATTATCTTTTTTTCCTCTAGTGCACATGAATTTTACAAAGGAATATGCACAAATTTAACATGTAAAAAAATAATTTAAAAGTAATTCCTCACAAAAAAATGGGGCCCAGACAGTTTTTGATCAGTGGAGGTAAAATGATTAAACCATGAAAACATCAAGGGACATTAGTAGTCGAGGTGTTTTTGAAAAAACATATGAAAACATGATTTTCATACAGGTCTAGAGATACATGGGGAAAAAGTAGAAAGAAAAAGAGCTTTGATATATTTAATACTCTGCTTGCTGTCATTCTATTATAATCTTGTCCTTTTTCTTTTCACATTTTGCTACAGCTCTCTTTCAGATATCTGATTTTTTTCTGACTACTAACTATTCTACAGAAATCTTTCTCAGCCCTGAAATCCACTAAAGGTCAAGCTTGTTGTCTTCTAATTCATACAGAGGGTGACAGAAATACTGCTAAAACTCCATCTTTTGAAGATAAGGTCTGAAGTAAATAGATATGAAATAGATGTTCTTCCTTAGCAGGAGAATGAAAAAATATGTTTAAAATATTGGAAAGCTGATTCAATCTCTAACATTAGAGAATGAATCTCATTATAACCTGACATTATTTTGTGGGGTCTCTCGTTATGGGAAACTTATGTCACATAAGAACATATACAAAGCAGCAAAATGTTAAACAGTCAGGATCAGAATCACCAATTAGGTAAGATATATATGTATTTCTGTAGAGTACAGAGGGATAGGAAACTGGAATTTAATTATCATCAGATAATTCCCTTTGTATTAGATAGTTCCCTCTGATTTCTCATGTGGCAGATTGAGGCCATCTACCTGCTGTTTAGGAAAGCATCCAAATAAAAAGAAAAACAAAAATGGAGTTATGGTTGGGTCTTTTTGTATTTCAGCAGCTAAGAACATTTCATCACTGTAGAGTGGGATTTACATGAGGGCTAACTCTTTCCACTGAGTTCTCAGTGACCATTACAAAAAACTCCTGGAAAAGCACAAAAGTATTCTCCTCTTGCCTATTATTTGATGAGGAAGGAACCACTATCAAGACAGGAGCATTTTATTGTAGATATAATGTTCTACCACTTTGTAGTTACTAAAAAGAATCTTTACATAAAAATTTTAATGTACTGAAAAAAGGGGAAACAAGAATTCTAAAAGAATATTCTAAAATTTATATTTTAAAAATTAAACAACATTTCAAATTTTAATGTCCATGTTAAAAACTTTGTGTAATATCTTTAGACCATATTATTAGAACAAGGAGCAAAGGCAGAAAATAACAGAGAAAATTAACCCTTATCACTCTCACCATAGTTGGATTTAAACTGAAATGTAATTTGGAGACTTTTCCAGTTTGGTAGTCCTTAATTTGGGGATTATTACAACATTATCCTTAAAATTTTGCAATAAAATTAATAATTCACACTCAGCTTTCAAGAAAGCTTTTGCTGGGAACTCTCAAAAAGATATACACTGTTCTGCACCTGCTATCACATATATCTCTGTTTATAGTTTTATAGTTGCTTGGGAGAGAAAATATGTATTGTCTTATCCCTTTCATTTTTATCTTTCAATCACCTTTTACTTTTCTTTTTTATTTTTTCTGATCTAATTGAGTAATTATTGAAAAATGAATTGACGGACTAGTGAGGGGAGACTAACCTTCTAGTGTTGCTCTTTGTGAAACACACCTGCTATGCAGGCTGAAATAAGATAGTCATAGAACAGATATTTCACACTATACTGTACTAGTCAGTGTTCTCCACATAATCAGAAAGTAATTAGCTTGAGGCATGAATCATGAGCACTGCTGATGACATGGCTTTGTTATATGGATTTATTTTGTTTATTTTTTATTGTATCTTCCTTGTAATTAAATTAAAGGTGATGAACACATCTATAAATAAAAAACAGTAAATTACGGTGGTGCTGGACAACTGAGTCAAAGAAAAAGTATAATTTTTTCACTTAGTATTAAAATATTTGCAAGACCTAAAATAATGACAGTTATTAGCAGTCCAAGACATTCAAAAAGGTCTTGCTTGATTTCTGAAGGTGCTTTTATGCTTCTTTTTTTATTCCTTGATAATACTGCATCCAGAAGCCTGTGGTTTCTCTTTCTTAAGTTAATTTGGAGCTGCCCCTGAGACCAAAGACATATTAAGAAATGAAAGAGCATATGGTGCTTCTCTTTCGGTTTTTATCTGTGCAGGCCTGAACTCTTGAATTTAGGCTGAAAACAGCTTCCTTTCTTTCCAGGTGTGTTCCTCAGGTAAAGTTTTGTTTCTACCTATCATAGTTGCTCTTAGCCTTGGAACAATATCTTTTTTATCCAGACCAGCTTCTGCTGTTGCTTATGCTGTTAAACCTCATACCTTCACTGTATAGGTACAGATGTGAAATGGCTGCTTCCAAAGTATTTATTCTTTCCAGTGATCTTTCTCTGAGCATTTTGGTGAAACAAAACAAATGAGTAGTGAGATTCTAGCATTAAGAGTAGCATTCAGGCTGAATTTCCCAATCTGATCCTTACCAGGTCAGAATAAAACTTAAACTTTTTATCCCTTCTTGAGCTATTTATGTTATTTTGAAAGATCCAAATGCATACATTTAATCCATGTTTTATTCAGAATCGGTTTTCTTTTCAAATGCTTGGAGTACTATTTCCCCCTCCCCTTGAAATGGTTTGGATTTTCTTTTGGATATCCTTTTATCTCTTACTTCATGTCTTACATGAAAATCTTTTGATCTATTTTCAAGGGCATTCTAGGACAACAGTGCTGCTCAGAGAGAAGCATGAGTTTTTAAGGAGCTCATTCTGTTTTCTGTAATGGCACCCCTGAATATAATGTACATATATCAAATGCATTTGCATATAAGATATATACCCATGTGTAAAGTTAAAGGCATCTGTGTATATACCAGAATACAGATATACATGTTCATGAATATAAAGTTATATGGCTTGTATTTTAGACATATTTAAAAACAAAAAGGAATTGCTTTTAATAGATTTTGTATGCTCTTAGAGATAGAAGCAAGCATGCATATATGCATGCATGCATATGATAAACCCTGTCTTGAAAATGCTGCATGTTATCCAAAATACTGTAACACCTATTTATGTATTTTCTTCTTCCACTTGAGATTTAGATAACTGTTTCTTAGAGTACAATTATTTTTCTTCTGTTCCAAAGAAAAATACAGCTCATTAGCCTAATGCTATCTGGAAGCCCACTCCAACCCTCCATTTAAACTGGCTGATAAAAGTTGAAGTAGAATTTTTACCACATAGTTAAGGTATGATATTTGGGTAACTTCACATTTATTGAAGAAGTTATTAAAAGAAAATATGGTGGCACAGGCTATAAATTCCTGAACCAAAAGAATATATCATGGACAGTTGATATTTGAGGTATGTACTGAAATCGATTCTAATAACAGAAGTCTTCATCCTTTACACATCAGTAAACAGGAAAAGGTCAAGTATGGCTTGGAGAAACACTTCAAACATATTCAGCTCCAAATTCTTGTTTATCTTCTTAATCCAAATTCCTTTGTGAAATAATAGTTCTTCTAGCTAGAATAATAATGATAATAACATCAGTCTATTCTGCTGTTCAATGCAAGAATATTCCTGCCACTTTCCTAAAAAATTAAACTTCTCAGGGAAAAATGAATATTTTTCTGTGTGTATTCTGTGTTAGTCTACAAACTAACACAGAATTGTGTGTTAGTCTACAAAGAACCACCAAATACAAGATGTATCATGGCTTAGACATTGTTATTTGGAGAATACACTCATGAAAAAGCAGACAGAGAACTGGTCTTTGAATGACCTGTGCCCACCCTTGAGGAGCTGGAAGTTCAACATAGCTGAGTGCAACGTGCTGCACCACTGTGCTCCACCCAGGTCAGGGAAATTTCCTGTTCCGATTTCAGCTGGGATAGAGTTAATTTTCTTCTTAGTAGCTGGTACAGTGCTGTGCTCTTTGTATTTAGTATGAGAATAATATGAGAAACTGATATTTTGTCTGTTCCTAGAGAGTGCTTGTCCAAAATCAACGACTTTTCAGTTTGCCATGCTCTGCCATGCTCTGCCGCTGAGGAGCGGCACAAAAAGGTCACAGGGACCATGTTGTACTGTGGCAGGATGGTGGAAATGCTGCAACATTCCTCGAAGTGTCTCCTTCAGAAGCTGCTCAAGGTGAGGCCACAGGAGCAGTCATTTCAGGTCCATGCACACACACACGCCACAGACAGCTCAGGGAAGGAAGGGCAGGAAGGGTCTTTGTATGACGTGTTCCAGTAAAGGTTTATTGCATCCACAAAGCCAAAGGGATCAGGGACAAAGACCAGACCATGTGGTCTGCACAAGCTGAGTTAGGGGAGGGGATGGGGGCAGTACCAAGGGCAGGGCAAAGGGCATTGGCCTTCAGGGAATACTGGGCAGCCACCAGGGGTACCACAACCAATGAGGGAACAGGGAAAGGAGAAACCAAGGGAAGTTAGGACGTACAGAGAAAGGAACTGGGGTGGATCACAGTGTTATGCAAGACTCCAGAGAGGAAGTCTTTTCTGCCTGCCCAGGTGGGGAGACACTCTATGGTATGTCTCTCCCAGGCAATCCTCTGGGGGCTTCCCTGAGGGGAAAGGATTCAGAGGATTCCAGATTCTACAGGACCATGGTCAGTGCAGATGACATGAACTGGCCAAAGGGATTTTCAATACCATAGAATGTCATGCTCAGCATATAAACTGGGGTGAGTTGACCAGGAAGGGCTGACTGCTGCTTGGGAATGAGCTGGGAATTGGTTGGTTGGTGAGCAGTTGTTATTATGCATCACTTGTTCCTCTGGGGTTCTGTTACTCTCTCTGTAACTGCAGTTATTATTCTTATAAACACTATTATTAGCATATGTATTATGATATTAGTGTTTTTTTCTTTTTTTTTATTTTGTGTTCAAATAAATTCATAGGAAGATCAAGTCCTTTTTTTTAATAATCTAAAAATTAATTTTACCCATATACTTCTACTTCTATGTAGAAGATGTTTCACCAGTAAGATGTGAGCAAACTGAATATCTACTCTGCAGTTCTGGAAGATCGCTTACACTTAGGAGCCTTTGGAAATTCCTATACCCTAAACAAGTATTTTAAAGCTTTGCTTTTAAAGATTTTGCCATCACAGGCAGTTCAGAAATCCCTTTAGCTGCCCTTCTTCCATTCAACAGTAATGTTGAGCAAGAAAAATGAAAAATACATAGAATATTCTAAAAACAAAAGATCAGCCATAAAAGGAAAAAAAAAAAAAACTTATGTGAAGAAATTGACAATTAGAAAATGAAGAAACATCATTCAATTTCTCTCTTAATTTTGTATCTGAATGTTGTATCATGGTACATTAGAAATGTTAAAAATAAAGAAAATATTCCTTTCCTTGCAGCACTGCCATCTGAGTGGAATGGATTAAGGTTTGTGTGTGGTAAAGTTATTAAATGTAGCATGTGATCTTTGTACCTTATAGGATTAAGTAAAAAAAAAAAAACTTCAACAAAGTAAAACTCACAAGAAAGGTTGTTGTACAAGATATCCATTGGTCACGTATAAAGAGAAGAGTTCCACAGTCTTTTACCACAGAGCCTTAACAAGTCTAATACAGAGATAAATACTGTTAGATTCCCATTATCTACTAGCTATATACCTATTAGATATAGGGAAGATAAAGCACTTGTGTAGACCAGTGCTTTTCAAATATGTTTTAAAGATTTACCAGATAGAACATTCCTAGAGGCCTTTAGATGTTCACCATATAATCCATTATTTCCCACAGTACACACCTGAATTCAAAGTCAGGATATATTGTAATGTTCTTAGTGACAACAGTACTACTACGCAGCATGGTAAAAGGGATTGGCACTAAAAACTGTATCTAAGATGACCTTCAGAGTTGGAAGGAATTAGGGAAGAGAAAATGTCCACATTTTAGAAGGGTGTGTTCACTGATTCAACAGCAAATACAGAACTACACACACACTGACTTTCACTTACTACTGATCTCATTATTATGCCCCAGCTTTTGGTCTGTGTGGACAGCTGGCTGCCTCTTCTTCACCAGTACATTATTGAATATGTAATATATATTGGCTGGAACTACCCTGGGAAACTGCCCTCAAGGATAAAGGAGCAGAACAGAGCTGGCAGGTTATTTTAAGTACATTTTTTTAAGATCTTAGGAATTCTTTGATTACTCCATGTAAGAAATCAGGTAGGGAAGGCAGTTGACCAGCATGGTTGACCCCCTGGACAAACTAAAGTATAAGAAAGAAATGCACAGGCAAGAGAACCAGAGATATACATTCTAGGAAAAATACTGGGACCCTGTACAATTATGTAAGGATGGGATCAGCAAAGCTAAGAATAAGCTGTAGTGGAATTTGGCAGAAAATGTGAAGATTTATAAGATGGGTTTCTGCACATATATTTCTCAGTAACGGAAGATGTATTTTTCATAATAATTAAGACAGGAGAACTAGTGAAAACAAACATGGGGAAGACTTTTTTTCCTGGCAATCTGTCTTTTAAGTACTTCAACCTCAAGGGGGGGACTGGGGAAACAAAGACCTTTTAATTGAAGAAGATCAGATTTGAGGCTGCCTGAGGAACCTGGACAGACAAAAGTCCATGTGACCGAATAAGATGCCATATTTAAAGCAGTCAGTTCCTCTAAACTGATGAACGAATTATTCAGCCAATTTATTGATTAATCTTCCTGCATTGTTTCAGTGGCAGAAGTTCTCTTCTGGCACTTTCAGAAGTCTCCATATAATAGCATATATTTTAATTCTCTGGCATTTCGTTTCCTAGCTATTTCAGTGAATACCTCTTTAAAAGTTCAAGGGTAGTAATTCTGAATAAGATGAAAAGTTACAATTCACCACTGTCTGTATTGTTTGTCCATTACTTTTCCTTGTAATAATAGGGGTGAAACAAGGTCTTCTTTCAGCTCCCTCTAATGGCAAAAGTCCTTTTGAAGGAGATCTGTGTGTGAGTTGGCAATAATTTTGACAAAAGAACCCAAGCAATGATATATTATATATAGTGAACCTGAAAGAGCACAAATGAACCTATATTATAAAGTTTATTAGATAAGTATAAACATCCCTGTTTATCAAAATTTGAGAGCACCAGTATTGCTGGCACTCTAAAATTCTCCTCCAGGACAGATTTCCTCAGCTCCCATGGTTTTAGCATATTTTTGATCTCTTCAGAAGCTAACCTTATCATATAGATCACAACACTGTTCTTTAAGAGTTATTTGAGAATTTGCAATCACATCTTCTGGTCACATTGCCATGACTTGGGAGTCAGTTCTGGAAATCCTTTGCTGCAATTGAGATCAGTGAAACAAGCGAGACAAAACATTTATGTATGGTGCTACCTGTCATTTGTTGAAGAGACACATTCTCTCTGTGACTTCGATATCAGTGCTTGCTGTAGTGATTTCCTTAAGTGCATATTTTATTCTAGTTATACTAGGCCACTTGCTGACACCTCTGCATTAACTGAGTCTTTGATGTCTATTTTAAGTTATTAAGATTTGTTTGTAGAAAACAAATCATGTTCTTGACAGTTGCTTCCCCTTTGCTTCCTTAATATAGCACCATCTGTATTTATGAATGTACTCTGGAGCACTTATTCACTTTAAGTACAGAAAGCCATAACATAATTATATTTGTAGATTAACTGGAGTAGCTTCTGCTACTATTTCTTCTCTGTTCAGAATGATATAATACAGAACAGGCAGAACAGACAGAATGCAGAATTTAGACATTTTTCTGCAATAAAATAGTACTTGTTTTTATTTTGCCCTTCAGTTCTTCTCAGAGCATTTGCTTGCTGGTTTTTTTAAAGTTACCATTTAATTATAATTTAGTTTCAAATATATATTTATACACACACACACACACATATATACTTATATTTATATATTAGGAGAATTAGCCCATTTTATTTAATCTATCATATACATATCTATATAGCTATATTGTTATAATGACATAAAATATTTTAATTTCAAGAAATAATTGTAGCAAATAAACTTTCAATGCACACAAAATGTACACTTGACCATGGACAAAATTTGACAAATAGCACACCTTTTCAAAATGCCTACTTTGGTTTGTAATATCATCATACTTAAATCTGTGATTTTCAAATTAACCATAGGATTTTAAAGACTTATTAATGAGTAGTAGGAAGTAGCCTATTTTCACTGCTCATACTGCATGATCAGTGGGTGCCATAAGTCCTAACCAAAATGTGATTCTTTTATTTGCAAAAATGGGGGAGTGGGGTGTTTGTGAGAATAAGATGGGAGATTCGTTTAAAGCAAATACAGAAAGTGAAGTATAGAAACTTAATTTTAGAGGAAATTTATGCACATTTAACATTGCACTAATCTTCTCTAAATATTTATTCACATAAACCCTAAGTAATTCAGGCTAAAAATACTTGAGAGAATTCTTAACAGATGACACAAACAGAATAGAACTTCCTGGTTTTAAATATTTTTTGAAGGATGGAGAAGAAAAAATATGAAAAAAATATTCTGGGTAAATTATATGTATAAATAGCAAAAGAAATGTATTTATGTACTACTTTTTTCAGTAGGTTTCAAAAACAAATTCATCTGTGGACATAAGGTCCAATTAAAATGTCACAGAGTCATGGGGTAAAGCTTACCCTAAAGCACTTCCCTGACAAAGAAGACCTTGACTACATCTGACCAGCTCTAAGTGACTAGATTAACGTAGATGATCTGGAAAACAAAGACACATCAGAAAAATTGTACAATACATAACCTCACACTTTGGTAATAAATTTGAGAAGGAAAATGGGAGGATGACAAAAAAACAGTTGACATCTGCTATTTGGCTTTAGATACAGAGAAAGCCAAAGAGATCATCCGGAGGCTACATGACTGGAAAAGCCTTTCAGACTTAGACCATAAGTCTAATATAAAAAGTAAAAAATATTTTTAAAAACCAGTCCTTTGTGGGGGACAGAAACATGTCCCTGTATGTTGACAGTGCAGCTAGCAGAGTCTGTAGTGGAGACATTTCTGTTTCTGTTCCTCATCAACTACAAGTGTCTATGCACCTGTGGGCTCCCTTTCCCTTTTAGGGTGGGATGCCACAAGTAATAGTTCAACAATTAAAGTAAAAGTCTTTTTCTAATAAGAGAAAAATAAAATAAAAGTAAAACAACAAACATGAAGAACAGCGAGTGACTTTGACTATGGTATAAACCAAATGTAGTACTAAACATATTGCAGATTTGTAAGACTGATAAATGCTTTTTCATTATTTTTCCTTATTAATTTTCCAGGACTTACATTAAGTGGGACAGAGGTAGGGGAAGTGGAGCCACCTCTTGTATGTACAGGGCACAATATACCACTGATAGTTTTATAGCTTTGTCATGGGAATAGGACAAAAAAAAACGTAGAAGTGAGAGGAAACTGAAGAAGAGTGAAGTTTTCTCCTTTAATGTCTTAAACTAAGACAATAACATATATAAGTACTACAAAACCCTCATGTCTCAAGGCCCTGAATAATCCTTCCTTTCAAGGTTACAGCATAGACAAAGGGAAGACAGTGATGCAATAATTTCTACATCTTCCTTAAAAGCAATTGTACACCTCAGTATCAGAAACTAAACTGGATCAGGCTGCAGATACAGGGCAGCAGATCTTCTGTTCTAATATTATCATGCCATTAATACATACAACTGAAATATCTCACCAGCCATATTGCAGGATTTTATTTCAGGTTTTTAACAAGTGTCTTCTGTGTCCCAATACCCTGGGCAAGAGTCATTAGAGCAGGCATTGCAGGAATACAGAAACACTATTCTTGAAATGACTATCATGCTTTTAGGAAGAAAAATTTCAAGGTTTTCAAATATTTTTGATAAAATTTTCTAAAACAACAAGCTTTTTAAAAAGATCTTTGAAGACTGAGTCCAATAAATTTTGGGTTTAAGCTATGTGTAGTATACATACTTGACTTGATACAGTCATGATGGTTCTTCCCTAAAAAAATTTTTAAAACCCCAAAAACTCAAAAAAAAAAAAACCCAAAACTAAAAAATTGCCCTACACTAAGAGTCTTTGTTATTGTCCAGTTCCTTCTGAGCTTCTCCCATACAGATTAATTGGAATGGTGGTACTCAGTTACATTTTTTTATTGAAATTATGTACCAGCAATGTATGTGAATGTTAACTGCCTAAGATCTTCTAATTGTCAGTAAAAATTAAATCAGTACTACCAAACTCACACCCAAACTCTGCTAAAGGAACAACTGGAGCATCTCAGATGGTACCTCTCAGGTCCCATGCCACATCTGCCCATCCTGGGCCAACGCTGGTGACATTTTGTATCTGCAGAGCTGAATCCTATCCCTATTGACTGAAACACATCATAGATCTCCATTCTCTTTTCTGGGGCATCACATCTTGGATGTCAGCACCATTGCTTGAACATGAAAGTCCAGGCAGTGGCTTGTAGAGTAGAATAACAGAGCATTACAGAGCAAATCTTCACTTTGGGGAATGGGTTTCCTGTGCTAAATGAAAAAAAAAATCGTAATATCCCATGTTAAAACTTAGAAATTATAAGTTTCTTGCAGGTGCAATAAACAAATGTGAATTTTACGTGTTGTACACCATTTGACAAATGCCTAACATGATTTTTTTTTCTACTCTTTTAGTCATATGAGATAAAATTTAATCTTAGTTCACATCCCATATTTCAAAATACAGATATTTATAAACAAGTAGTTTCACCTTATTTCGAGTTCTTACATAGTTTACAGTTACTAGACATGGGTAAGAAAAGAATGACCACATTCAGAAATAGGAGTTTTAAATATAAGGCACAAAAAATCATCCTGGGTTTTGGTTTGGGGTTTTTTTGTTGTGTTTTGGGAGTTTTTTGTGGGTTGTTTTATTTTGCTTTATTTCAGTTTTTCTGTTTGGTTTGGGTTTTTTTTTTGTTTTGTTTTGTGGTGGTGGTATTGTTTTGGTTTGGTTTTTGTGTGTGTGTGTGTGTTTGCTTGGTTTGGTTTCTTTTGTTTATAAAACTTTTTTTTTTTAATATTGTAATGATTTTTAAATCTCCTTTATATCATTGATCTACCCTTTATATCCAAAAAATTTACTGGTTAAAAGAGCAACTTCAGTTATGAACACTTCTTGTGATAGTGCACTCAACATGTCAAAGTTAAAGATACATTTTCTGGCTATGAACGAGTAACCTTTTAATATAACAAAAAAACTACTGAATTTTCTGCCCTATATGTCTTGAGACTTCATTTGAATCTTACAAATTACTCTGACTCTGACCTTTTCATGCAAGATAAGTCAAATGTGGTGACATTATCAAAATCTGTATTTTATTATTTTTATATTCATAATTTCTTAACACTGTAAAGGATATTTTGTCATCTTTTTTCTTCAATTGCAATAAAATTTCATTTTATTTGACTTTTCAAACAATTATTAAGACTCTACAAGGCAAGTCTGTGAGGAAAATATGTTTTAAATCTTTTTTGAACTGTTTCATATTTCTACTTCACTATACAAACACAGTTCCCAAGTAACAGAGGTTACTGTGGATTTTTTTATCTGAATTTCACATATTGAATGATAGAGAAACAGTGCAAATTTCACTAATTTAATATCTTCCCACATAAATATTTTATTAGATGTGCATTTAAAAATGGAAGTTGAATTTTTGTAATTTCCTGACAGATAACATTTTTAGGTGCCCTGATTAGTTAGAAAAAAAGAACATCCATGTTATAGAAGAATATGAAGCAATTCCTAGAATGACAAGAGTGACTTGGGACATCTGAAAGCCTGCAAAAACTTAGAACTGAAATACTTCAATTCAAGTACATATCACAGTGATTATCAAGAGATTTCCAAGATCATATAAGAAATATATTAATAAAATTTGTTAGCTGTCGTGCTATGGTTTTTTTTTTTTTTGCTCTTCATTGAACTTGTACGTTGTCTGTCCAATGTGAATGAAGGTCACAAACTAGTTGTTCTTGTATGTCAAAGAAGTAGAGTGAAAAAGAATCCTCTTAACTGAATTATAAATTAACATCTTTTCATCAGTATTCTACTTTCTTGTCTGGTCTAGTCAGTTCTCCCCATTGCCTTGTATACAGAAATAAATAGCAAGAAGGAAAAGGGATGAACTGATTTTTTGTTTAATATCAAGATCAGACAGTCTGTATCCCATAATCTAATTTCTTTTTAAATGCTGACCATGAAATTTTGCATGAAAGAAAATAAACGAAAGGTCTTTGTAATATTTTAGTGAAATCAGAACAGAACATAAATACTACTGCAGTCGTAATGTTGATCTTCTTATTTTTACTCTTTCTCTCACTCTTAACTCTGTTTATTGAAATTCTAGTTTAACTCAAATTTTACAAAGTATTCTTCACAGATAACAAATTGTATAGTTTTTTTCCTACTTTCATGAGGGATTTTTTGTCAAATGCAATTTCCGTTATATAAGAAAGTTTCTAGAAAAGTTCAAAGAAACTTAGCTAAAAAATAATGAAAAAAATGAAAAAAAACTTTTAAGCTGAAAATTCATTTAATGCAAACATATCAGGCTTTGACCTCTGGTTCAAGGCAATATTAAATATGATGAATAAAATTTTAAATAGTTCAATATTTACATTTTGAATGTACACTTTTATGCTGTATACTTGGCAGCTCTTCTTTTTGACTGAAACCTCGCTCCTTTTGGAAAGCTACACTGTGCCATGCACACATAATGAGAGTGTGCATAAAGGAAATCCAAATCTCAAAGATTCAGTTTTCTTAGAATCATAGATTGGACAAGATAGGAAAAGACCTCTGAGATGATCAAGTCCAAGCATCAACCATGCACCACCAGCATGTTCATTAAAACATGTCCTCGAGTGCCTTACCCCTATGCTTTTTATTTCCAGGGCTGATGACTCCACCGCTTTCCTGGGCAGTCTGTTCCAATGTTTTACAACCTTTTCCATGAAATATAAAAAATTCCTGATATCTAATCTGAACTGCCTCTGGTCAGCAACTTGAGGCCATTTCCTCTCAAACTGTCACTTTTTCACTGGGAGAAGAGACTGACACCTACCTCACTACAGTCTCCTTTCAGGAAGTGTGACAAGGTCTCTCCACAGCCTCTTTTCCTCCAGGATAAACAACTCCTGCTCCCTCAGTTGTTCCAGACCCTATACTGGCTCCACTGTTCTTCTCTGGACATGCTCCAGCACCTCAATGTCTTTGTTGTAGTAAGGAGCTCAAAACTGAACAAAGGTCTCGAGGTGTGACCTCCCCAGTGCCAAGTACAGAGGGATGAAAACTGCTCTAGTCCTGCTGGCCAGAATATTCTTGATAGAAGCCAAGATGCCATTGGCCCTCTTGGCCACCTGGGTACATTCTGGCTCACGTTCAGCTGGCTGTTGATCAGCCCCCCCCAAGGTTCTTTTCCATGGCAGCTTTCCACCCACTCTGCCCCAGCCTGTAGCTCTGACTGGGGTGAATGACCATGACACAGACTCAGATGGGCAGGGAATATGAATCCTTTATTCAAAGAAACGAGCTGGTTTTATGCACTTTTTCAAGGCACAGTATTTCTTTACACGGTAATTTTCACTACGTGACCTATCCCCTGTTGCTACGTCAGCAGCACGCTTTCTAAATGTCCTTCTACGGGGTGATCACACCCATCTCTCAGCTTCTGGCAGGCTCCTCTCCTAGGGCTCTGCCACGTGGCACCTCCTCCCCCCCAGGTCAGGTGGAGACAGCCTCTCTGTGC